>JAVXUP010000547.1:0-424561 GCA_033070095.1 Escallonia herrerae
AAAAAGTTGTAATTTTTTTTGTCACTTTTTTTCCGCTCATTGCACTTCAGGCACGCTAGTTAGCCCATTTGTAAGACTTTCGGCGAAAAACGAGACACATTAATTTTTGAGTTTTCCTAGGAAGGGCCTATTCGGGCACACTTTAGGCCCCATTTGATAGCTTCCGAAAAAAGTTGTAATTTTTTTTGTCACTTTTTTTCCGCTCATTGCACTTCAGGCACGCTAGTTAGCCCATTTGTAAGACTTTCGGCGAAAAACGAGACACATTAATTTTTGAGTTTTCCTAGGAAGGGCCTATTCGGGCACACTTTAGGCCCCATTTGATAGCTTCCGAAAAAAGTTGTAATTTTTTTTGTCACTTTTTTTTCGCTCATTGCACCTCATGCACGCTAGTTAGCCCATTTCTATGAATTTCGGCGAAAAGCGAGACGCGTAATTTTTTCGAATGCCGTCATATGAAAGGTATATTCGCGCACATTTTAGCGCCAAATTCATAGCATGCGAAAAATTATGTACATTTCTTTTTGGTACAGTTTTTTGTAACATCACAGCAGCTAGCCACGCACGTCAGGATAATGGTAATGAAGGCGTCTAGCTTCATTCTTTTTCAGCTCCCAGGCTATCCTATACCTAAACGTCAAGGCATCCTTCCTAGTCCACGAGGAGTGTTTGAGCACTTCCGAGCGAGCAATGTAGTCCATGTACTTGAGGACGTAAATCCCGCAATCGTGACCGTTATATTGCTTTGGTCGGTCCTTTATCATCACGACCGTCCAAGGGTCACCCTGTGGCCGTCCGCATGCTAGCGAGAGGACAGTAGTCTGCATCCAACAATAAAAACGAGAATCAAGCCTATGAGACAAGAACAATATACTATGAGCCAAGGTCAAAAAATAAATACTAACCACTAAAGTGATGTACTCGTTGTACATCTGTGCCAGCAGCTGTCCAGGCTCGTCCTCCCTTAGGCTATCGTATATGTGAACCGTTCTGAACGCTGGATGGAGAACTAATAGGAACCAGTGGTTTGCATGATGACAGGGTATCATGATAAGGTTCGCATCAGCAGCGGGACATTGATAGTCTGCGTTCATCATGCCTAACACGTTTCGACCTGGTTTCCACTTACTCCTGCCGCCCCCTCGCCTCCATTCTGTGAATTCTCTCACCGTTAATTCCACAAAATGAGTGGGATACATGTTAAGCTTCAAATATTCAGAACGGTTAAAACGTTGCTCTCTAATCCGGAGCAGTTCTATGTAAGCGTTCATGACAAAATTTGAAAGATCTGTCTCCGGCGCCAACGTTCTGATATCCTCATGACCTAGGAATGTCGCAAGGGGAAAGTCTGCTGAATTGACAGGCTCATGCCCGAAGTAGTGCCGGTCGATCCAAGCCATCTTGTCCGACAATGGCTTCGTCGCTTGTCCTTTGTCCGACCGAAAGCTTGGGCGCGAGGCCTGGATTCCTACTTGGGGAACCTGACTCTGGCACTGAGAGTCGTATGCGTCAGGAGGCAAGCGACTATACGGCTCCCCACCTGACTCTGGGGCTGATAGTCGTACGCGTCAGGAGGAGGGCGACCAGACGGCTCCCACACCTGACTCTGGGGCTGATAGTTGTACGCGTCAGGAAGAGGGCGACCAGACGACTCCCACACCTGACTCTGGGGCTGATAGTCGTACGCTTCAGGACGAGGGCGACTAGACGGCTCCCCTTCGTAACCCCGGTACGCAAGACTAAAGTTTTGAACTTCAGTCTTGTACTTCTCAATGGACCTCTTGAGATTGTCAGGAGCCTGCGCGACAAACCAGTCAAACGACTCCAGCTGCTTGAACACCTCAATGCCCTGGTCAACCTAAAAAACATGCATAGAAAATATGGCTAATCATATTTGACAAATGGTCGATAAGGTGCGCAAATAAATTATCAAACAACACTAGCATGACTTACAATGGCCAATGCCCAGAACTGGTCATAGACCTCACGTGGCGCGTACGATGTCTTCTTCACCTGGGAAGGGCGATTCACCCTCGTGCGCGTCACCCTGAGAAACCACTGTAAGTATTCCTCAGTACTAATGCCGTCGTGCTTCAGCGATACAAGGCTATCATACGTTTCCTGCCAGGTATTCCACTGGTGCACCTCGTCACCCAACAAAATCAAGGCATCAGCCACCTCGAAGTTCGGCCCTCGACCACCCCTGTATGGCCGCATGTCTACAGCGGGTTTTGGTATCCCTTGTGGACAGCCAGCTTGCTTCATAGCTCGATCGGGCATCTGAAACTCACATTCTTCGAAGTGAATGAGCGGCACCCGAACCAAACCTGCCAGCACGTACGACACCGGAAGTTGCCAACACCACTCATCCAACAGATGCATCACCTTGCCATATGGCTGCCACGTCACCTGGGATGCATCTAGTATCTCTAGTTCCCCCCGATAGAACTTTAGATGGTGGTGAGGGTCTACCCGTCTCCTCCTCCGGTTGGTCGTAGGCCCCCAGGCCCACACCCTAGGCCACGTCTCATCGGAATCTACCAACGGTTGTGGACGACCCATGGGTAGCCTCTCGTAAGACCAAACCTGTGAATGCAAACATTATATGGAATTAGTAATTAATCCCGAATATATTGACTAAGGATCCTACCAAGAAAATAAATGCTCATACCTGTAATAGAGTCAGGCAGGCGGCAATGGACTTGGCACCGTTTCTCGTAGCCTTATGCAGTGCTCGATATAGGTGCGCAAGGACAGCTGAACCCCACGAATAGGAGTATACCTCCTCAAGATCCTCCAAGAACACCATATACTTCGGATGCACCGTGTTTTTCGAATGCGTCGGAAGTAATATAGCTCCAATAATATACAGAAGGAATGCCTTCGTATACGTCACGAAATCTTGAGGAGTGTATTCATCCGGTAGCACGCCGTACTGCTCTCTCAGCCATTTAAGCTTGACGCCGTTTGTTGTAAGCGCTGCCCTTGGAATTCCCGGAAAATACTGCATAGCCATATTCGCTATGGATGCAGACGGCACGTTCAAAGTAACGGGTCTGCCGTGACATGGGATTCCAAGTATAAATCCGACGTCCTCTAACGTAACAGTCATTTCACCAAACCGGAAGTGAAATGAGTTCGTCTCGCTCCTCCATCGTTCAACTAGAGCGGATATAAGGCAATCGTCGTGTCGAGACCATTTCCCGGGATCGGTGAACAGGGTTAAATTTTGACGGTGTAATAGCTGTATTTGTTCCTCGTTTAGTACCCACTCTTCAAGGTGCCTTGTGCTTTGAATTGTTTCCAAAACACCCCTATCGACACCGTCAAATACGTGCCTCGCGACGTGGTCATCGTCATCGTATAGGATTGATGTATCATGAGGTCCAGAGCTGAAATTCATACCTTTAAGAACAAAATATAATTATAAACCAACTTAGCGTCCATAATATCCATAATATTTACATTCCAAAACTATAACTGGATCTTTAACCTAGCTTACCAACACATTAGCAATAGTCATTATTTCAATGTATTAAAACAAATCCTCAATTCCCACCACTCCGAACGCTTAATTACGCTAGTTCCCACTGAATTTAGCGCCAACGTGGTTATATAGCAATATATAGCCCGATGGCCCCTACACCTCCAACACCTCAAAACCGCTTTAAAGTCAAGTTTTTAAATGTATTACGTCAATTATATACCAAATATATCAGGAAAAATTTTAAAGGGGGCAAGTTACCAAAACACCCGCTACTTATGCAAAATATCCCCTGGCAGTCATCGCCGGTGCGTCACAAGGTTCAGAACATCTGGAACAAAATAAGTTTTCGGGTGTCTCACACCCTTTCCTGAACTAAAAGTTATTTTAAGGTATGAATTTTAAGCTGGATCCTTCCTAGCAAAATAGCCCCCGAACATCGGCAAATTACCGAAATGCCCCTGAGCGTTCACTATCACCCCAACGCCCCCGAACCAGCTTCAAAACAACATTTCAGGTGGTTTACTTACATTTCTGGACTAAAAAGTCGTTTGAAAAACTTGGCACGGGAAAATTACCAAAACACCCCTTGGCGCGGGAAAATTACCAAAACACCCCTACGCGCGCCACGTCAGCTTCAAAACAACATTTCAGGTTTTGTAATTATATTTCTGGACTAAAAAGTCCGTCAAAAAACTTAGCACTGTAAAATTACCGAAATACCCC
Organism: Escallonia herrerae; assembly: GCA_033070095.1. Lineage (NCBI taxonomy): Eukaryota > Viridiplantae > Streptophyta > Magnoliopsida > Escalloniales > Escalloniaceae > Escallonia > Escallonia herrerae. The sequence continues at coordinate 4,211 of JAVXUP010000547.1, forward strand.
TCTCGGGGCGGCGAATTACCGAAATGCCCCCTGGCATAAAAAAATATCAAAAGTGCTTCGAAATGCTACTTGAGGCTTCCTGAATTCATTCTTGACATAAAAAGTATTTTACGGAGGTTTCGCCCAAAAATCGCGAACCGGTGTCCGGATCAAGCGCTTAAAGGGCCGTTCGGCCAAAAAAATAGGTAACGGCTTCGGAATGGCCCGAATTCCTGGGGAATGGAACTTCCCAACATCCTAGGATTCTCATAAAAGTTTCGCGCGAAATCGCGCTAGCTTGATATTTTAAAATACACTGCAGAGTTACAAGGTTCCCCGTATCAGTTAACCCCTTTCCAGTCTTTGGAAAAATCTGAAATTTTTACCTGAGACAGATCCTTTAAGAATAACTAGGGTCTCTTTTTTGTATTTTGGCAAAATCTAGCTCTAGCTATTTTTTATAAATTCGTGAAAAACTGTCTATATTTGGCACCCTAAAAAATCGCTGTTTTGGAATCTATAAATGTAATACGCTGATTTGTATAAACCTAACATTGAATTATAAGGAAATTCAAAATACTTACTTGTTGTGACTTGATGTATTTAAAGAAAAAACTACCGATCTTCTAGCGGTTATCCACGATCTTCTAGCGTAAAATTTTTTGATTTGTATTGTTGTGGAGATTATGTAGGTGAGATATGAAGTACGAAGGAAGTTGGTAAAAGATGACAGAGTGCAGAAGAAGGGTTCGGGGGAGGGGATTATAAAGAGAGAAGCGAGGAAGAGAGAAGAAAAAAGACAGAAAAAAGTGAGGAAGGGTGGGTGTTTATGCGGTCAAAGGCTGCTGCAAAAAAAAAATTCGGCAGAAGGACACCACGTTGGGGCATCACGGGGGAGGGAAGGACGACACGTGGCATCGTGGGAAGGACACCAGGTGGGGCATCACGGGGGGGGGCGCCACGTGGCAGGGGAGGGGGGCAGGGACCAACCGCGGGTTGTAGGAGCGGTTGGGCCCTGCGGATGAGGGGAGGGGACGCCACGTGGCAGAGGAGGGGACCAACCGCGGGTCGTAGGAGCGGTTGGGCCACGTGGCAGGGGGAGGGGACGCCACGTGGCAGAGGGAGGGGACCAACCGCGGGTGGTACCGGCGGTTGGGCCACGTGGCATCCCCTCCCCCTGCCACGTGGCAGAGGGAGGGCACCAACCGCGGGTGGTACCAGCGGTTGGGCCACGTGGCAGGGGGAGGGGACGCCACGTGGCAGGGGCGGGGACCAACCGCTGGTGGTACCAGCGGTTGGTCCCGCCCCTGCCACGTGGCGTCCCCTCCCCCTGCCACGTGGCCAACCGCTGGTACCACCCGCGGTTGGTGCCCTCCCTCTGCCACGTGGCAGGGGGAGGGGATGCCACGTGGCAGGGCCATCGCTAATACCGCCGGTTGGCCATGCTGGTGGGCCACGTGGCAGGGGGAGGGGACGCCACGTGGCAGGGGCCATGGGGTTGGGCCACGTGGCAGGGGTGGGGGACGGCACGTGGCAGGCATATTAATGCCAACCGCTGGTTGTGCATGCGGTTGGTGTCCTTTTTCTCTCTCTCGCCATTTTCTCACCATTTCTCGTGCCATTTCTCGTGCCATTTTTGCCATTAATGCAGTGACCGTACACCTTTTTCGCCTTTTTGTCCCACGTGGCCAACCGCTGGTAAGACCAGCGGTTCGGTGGAGAAATTTGTTATTTCTCCACCGGTGGGTGTGGATCGGTCCCCATATATATATATATATATATATATATATATATAGATTTATCAGTGTGTTTTTAAAATAATCAAAACCACATCTCAAAAACTCAAGATTGTAATACTACTGTTAGTGGCAGGCTGTTTGTTGGTTTGAGCTGCAGCATAAATCCTTCTCTTCTCTGCACCAGAAGGATTTATAGGATTCCTAACAAACAACTGCCTGAATCTAAAGGGTTTCTACATGAAAAGAGAGTTGAATGCAATCTAGAAATTCGCTAACAATTTTTCCAAAAGAGATGAAAGTCCTGTATACAAGCAGCATATGACCTATTCTATTCTTCTCCATCATTGGATAAACAAATAGACTGAATTTAATTTTAAAAAAAAAACATACGAAAACAGGGAAGATAGATAGGGAACACTTGGTAGCAACTCGTAGAACAATAAAGAAAACGAGAAGAAATTAAATATGACTAATGTAGAAGAATACAAGGAATAAAAAGGTTGCTGAGACTGGAACACAAACACGTATACTTGCCCAGCTCTGAGTACATCAAACTTCGAATTCAGGCCTAAGAGACACGCTCACAAATTACAAGAGCAACCTGACTAAAGAAACAGTAGAAGTTCCCAGAGATATCCTATTTTCCTGGTTAAAAAGACATAGAAACAGTGAGCATAAAGCAAACTAAAGAAATAGAATAGTTACAGAGTACCCTCTTCCATATATAGTTGATTGGATAACCATCCAATGCTTCTGATGAATCCAGCATAAGTGAGTAAGCTCCTGATGCTCCCGGTGTGATGCATGCAGGCTCAAAAAGTTATCTCACAAGGAAAATTTTTTGTTATCTTCGAAGATCAAAAAGCATTAATTAATTTAAAAAGGCTAATTAGAAGAAAGAAATGCAATACCTATATATGAGGCTGGGGATACAACAAGAAATGCCATAAAAGGAAGGCAATAAAGGGCTTGAACCTCAAAAAATACCACAATTCAGTTGGGCGTTATGCCTGAATGAGATATATTTAATGCAACGAAAAAACAAAACTAATCACGCAGGTCTACTAAGAAACCAACCAAGAAAGAAATGCGCAACTAGCTGACAAATTACCCATCTCGAGCAATTTTTTTTTTAAAAAAGAAGTAAAAATAGATATATCAATAACCGCTAAACTCCCAAGTTCAGTGTGGAGCAAAAGTAAAAAAAAAAAAAACTCTAGATAAGAGAGAAACGAGACTTACATAGATACAACTTTGCTAACCGTCCCTCTTTGGGGCGGTCAGGTGAAAATCCTTAGAAAACTACCACCTCAGCCGTCCATCCTGCGACATGCATGGATGGCAGAGACTCATCGGGAAATAGCAAAACGTTCGACGCTAGATGTAGATCGACCACCAGTATATAGATTTTTACGTATTTGTGACAATTTACAACTAAACAAGTATAAAAAGTGTCACGACCCGAACCCAAACCTGGACTCGTGACTGGCCGCATGCCTATTGGATTCCTACTGAGGACACTGTCAGGCCTTACTCATTAAAATTCAACGCGAATGCAGCAAAACTAAAACCTGTGCAACTTCCAATGTAATTTTAAATTTAAAAAGTTTAGTCATAATCTCTCGAATATGTATATCATTTTCATGCCGGTCCGGTTTTTAAACAAGTAATAGTGTCACTAAAAGCATCTTGATAGGTTTGTGTTTGAGGGGATGCCGAAGGATGGCATTTCTCTAAGGGTGATCCCCCTGGCGATACTGATGGCGCAGGGGAGACGTGTTGGGCTAGCCCCTGTGTATCTGGGCACCCTGTACTCACGTCTGGATTAGCTGGTGAATGACGTGAAGCGGTCGCATGGGCGGTACCAGGTGGCTACGTACATGGACTGGATGTTTCTGTAGAAGTACCTGTACCAGTGTTTTTTGGATTACCGTCCGGTAGGATTCCCGCGCCAGCACCCGGTATCGACGATGAGGACGGTGACTCATGGTGGCAGGTCACAGGAGGTGGCGGTGTGGTGTGGCGGATCACGGGCGTTTGCTTGGTCGGGCATTAAAAGGCCTGATTGTCCGCTGTCACGGCTGATAGATTCTCGCGAGGTATGTCTTGCACGGCCGTACAGAGATATGCATTCGTCGTACGGAGTACCCCTGGTTGCATGGATAAGAGATGACGAGGGACTTGACCAGGAAGGGGACTTTGGTGCCGGCGGATGTTCTGCTCTTGGTGGCCTACTTTTTGGGTTGGCTTCCAGTGATGACTGACGATGGTGGGAAACCCATGGAGAACCTGTATTACGTGGCCTGGTATTGCCCAGACCGTTTGTCGTTGGCATTCGGCTATGACTTGGAGCCGCCATGTGGATACCGCGGCCCGTGGAGTGTGATGACAGCGTTTGGGTACACACGGTATGATAGAGTCCGTGAGTAGCCGACACCGGTGACAGAGTGGAGGCGACCGGGGACAGCAGTAGCGGGGCAGTGACCGTGGGGAATGCACAATGGTAGGAGCGACTGCGAGCGAGTTGGGCGGAGTGGTTAGCACAGCCATCAGGCACACGTCGTCTGGTGGACGTGTTTGCATGTGACCGGGCACTAAGTTTGATATCGGTGACAGCTGCGAGGCAGGCTGGCATGTTGGCACTAGTGTCAGTGAGTGCTGCCGGAGGCTCTGAGAGAGATCCAGGCGAAGAGCTGGACGAGGAGGGCGAAGGGTCTGAGGATGAGGCTCCACTTGAGGACTGTGGAGAGGAACCGACAGTGCCGTCATCACGAGTGCCAGGGGCCGGCAAGGGGCCGATGTCGGTGCTTCGGATGAGTATGATGGAGAGTGCTCGTCAGGCGAGCTCAAGCACTTCGGGTTCACGCCTGGCAGGGTCGAAGAGGCCGCGGGAGCCATCGGATGAACCAGTGGTTGAGGTAAGACTAGCTGTTACTATTACATTACATTTTGTCCTTTTGATTAAGTCTTTGTTATCATAATAAAAAAGAGTTGACGTATTGACGGCTGACGGTCTTTTGAAAGGAGTACGAGGAGTAGATGGTGGAGGGAGTCGGTGATATGGGTGCAGCTGTAGAGGCAGATGAGGTGGTGGCAGTTGAGGTAGAAGAGGTGGTGGCGGTTGAGGTAGATGAGCCGGCTGGCGAGGGTGAGCCGGGGGTGGTTGATATGTCGGGGGCTGGTGTGAGTGGCAGGGTGAGCCCGCTACCGGGTGCTGAGGAGAGAGTGGAGGAGATGTATGGTGGAGCGGTCAACGAGTCGCTGATGTTTTATACCAGCGGCTACTGGTGGACAGGCCCAGAGGCGGAGGCTGTGGGGGTTGAGCGGGAGGACCCGGTGGAGCTGAAGCCTGCGGTGGCACCCTGTACTCGTGAGTCAGAGATTCCAGCGCAGCCTGTTGCGGAGCGTCAGCAGGACGAGTCGTCGGGGTCAACTGTCGAGGCGGGGGCGACATTGATGGCGATGCACTCGATGACCATTGGTGCACAGGCAGTGGGAGGAGTGCGGGAGAGGCCTGTGGTGGTAGGAGGCGGTGTAGTGGTTGGTGAAGTGAGTAGGGGATTGTCGAGTAGGCAAGCCAACATTGTATCGTGGGAGAGTCTCCAGCTGCCCGCTGAGACAGTGCGCCAGTTAGAGCTGTTGAAAGCAGCGTACCTGCAGACGTTTGAGGGAGTGACTGTTGAGAACCCGGTTTTACAGATGTGGGTGTATACAGGGTTCGTAGAGTGGCTACTGCCCTTTGCGAGTATTCCTGCGACAGGTTGGTTGACAGCGTTCATTGAGTGGTCAGTGAGAGAGTTTGCATCGTTCACCTCCCTAGGCTTGCAGTTGGATTAGATGGCTGATTTCTTGAGGTCGAGGAGCGAGGGCAGTGCTATGGGGGAGAGGATGGCCTTGGTGCAAATGGAGGAAGTGCTACTTGAGAGGCGGCATATAGGGTTGGAGGTGGAGTGGTCAGAGATTAGCGGAGAGCTAAATGTGATAGACAGGGAAGTGGCGGAGATAGAGAGGCAGTTGACCGAGCTATAGAGACGGCTGAGTGACTTGTAGAGACGGCGTGCTGATGTGGATGCTCGAGAGACTGAGCGTCTGAGGCGGCAGGCAGAGCTCGAGGCGGGATGGTCGGCACTGCAGGTTCAGCGTCACACATTGGTGGCGTTTAGCTCTCATCCGGTGGCAGTGTTGTTATCTAAGTTTCTGTAGGGCTTGCGATGGATTGATGTATAAACAGCGCCCGATAGTGGCCGAAAAACTTTATATGTGTACATATATTTTTTTGTTGGCATCATGAGCATGGCTGTGTGTTGTCATATTGTCATTTGTTGTAGGTGCATTGCGCCCTTGTTATTTTGTTGCGATTGTTGAATGTCTTATGTCTGATGGTTGTCCATTGGTGTTCCCCCCTTTTTGTCGAGGGCAAATAGCTCAGTGACTAGGAGTGAGTAAAAAAAAGGGTAGGCTATGCATAAATATATGTATAGCGGACAGACCGTATATGGATTATGGATAGTGCTCGGATTAAAGCGCTGCTTCATAAAAGTAACATGTAATGAGCAACAAGAGTTACAAGTCAGGATATGTGTGTATATACAACAAAATGTTGTGTAAGCGTTATAAACTACGTGTGGTGGGTCGTGAGGAATAAGCTGTAACTGGTTACACATAGTATTTCCTTATGTAGCGACCGTTGACAGGGGCCGTGAGTCGTCCGTCATCTGGGTTGAGCAGGAGGTAGGAGCCGTTGCTTCTCGCCGTATGCACTTCAAGTGGCCCCTCCCAGTTGGGTGTGAATTTAGGGGCTGATAGGTTGGCCCACACATGCTTGACAGATCGGAGGACAAGGTCGCCCTCCACGACGGAGCAGGGTTTGACAGTCTTCCCGTAGGCTTTGACAAGCTGTTCGTGGTGTTTCTTCATTTGGCACATGGCGTTGGCTCTTTTTTCATCTAGGCCTTCAAGGGCCATCATTCTGGTTTCCACCTCCCCGAGGTCGCTGCTGAGGGCTAGTCGTGCCGAGGCGACCGCGACCTCTGCTGGTACAACACAGTCGTCCCCGTAGACAAGGGAGAAGGGTGTGGCCTTCGTGGTTGTGTTTGGAAGTTCTGTAAGCCCAAAGGGCATGTCTCAGCTTTTCGGACCAAGAGCCGCTTGTGTCGTGAACCATGCATGACAAAACACGCAACAATCTTTCTTCTAAGTCACTCAAACATTTCATCTCTTGTAACCAGTGTTCCCTCAAAGATAGATAAACATATACGTTGTATATGTGAAAAACTAGAAGGATCAAAGGTCACTTACATAACCCCTTAACCAAATTTGGCAATTTCCTTTTAAATATGACCTTGGTTGCCTCCTACGAATCTGAACAATGAATTGGTGGTAGGTTAATTCCTGTAGCATAAGAATTAGCTCATAACATAAGAAAATTTCTTGCATTTGACCCTTCCCACTTATCTGATGAAGACCTCTTCCTATGACTGACTATCTCGAGTCCACACTAAGTTTTTATCCTAGCTTCCGAAGGTGCACTTACGCCACAATTTCCTAGTTCTAATAGTGTATCAACACCTTCTCTCAGTTTCTGAAAATCCCGACGGCAAATATGCATGATTGCTAATTTTGCTAATGGGTATGAAAAATTACCAAAATATCTCTCGTTTGTAAATTTACCTAAAGCACTCCTCTCCTATCTAAATCACCACAACATCCTTTTCGTACGTAAAATTATCAAAATATTTCTATCCTTTGAGAATTTACCAAAATATCCCTCTTGTGTGTAAAATTATCCAAAACCCCCTTTCCTTGGGTGAAAAATACCAAAACATTCCCTAGTGTCTAATAGAAGAAAAAAATTCTTAAAAAATGCTTTAAAATGCCATTTTAAGCAATCTCAAATGATTATTGGGCTAAAAAAATTCACTCAAAAATCCCTATCCGGTGTCGGAATTGGGCGCTAAGAGGCCGACTCTGTTAAAAATAGTAATTGGCGTGGAAATAACATGAAATTTTAAACACTAAATTATCTCAACAAAACAAAGTTACTGTAAAAAGTTTTCGTTAAAAAGAGCCTAATTTGCTATATGAAATAAATCAAAAATTCTTTTTTTAAAGAAAATCATTTAGTGTCCTTCGCTTGCCCAGAAAAATTTTAGAAGATTCCATGACGTAGATCTCGTAAAAATATGAGGGGTTGCTCTTTTTACTATGCCAAAGTCATAACATAAACTACTTTTTATAGAAAAAGTTTGGACAATTTGAAAACTAACTATATTTTAGCACTGACCAACATTATTCAAGGACAATTTCGACAAAGAAATAAAAAGATTCTTAGTAAATACAAAACTGAAGAGTTATACAGCGCTCCGTAAGGATTTTAGAGTTCTTGTAAGAAAATGGGAAACGATTAATCTAGAGCAAATTGAAATAGACTGATCTGTAATTCTAAAGATAGCATTTTTCAGCAAAAACTAATTTTGGACATTGACCATTTTGAAACCGAATTATAAAGAATCTCTAAAATCTCAAAACTACAAAATTGAAATTGGCTTGCTGGGGTTTTGATAAGACAAGAATCGCTAAAAAAACAATGAATATTCTATAGTAAATCCAAGTGGCTGATAGAAACAAAACATCTCTGTGCAGACCAGTTTTGTTCAATGGTTATTTTGAAGCCGAACTTTGAAGAATCTCAGAAAACTTAAAAGTACAAAGTTAAATTAGACTTTCTATGGTTTCCAGAAATATAACAAATTGCTAAGATCTAATAAGTAATGAAGCTTTGATAGCAATTCAAAGTGGCTGCAGAAATAGAAAAATTTCTAGACTTCCATAGGCATCGATTTTAAGGTAATATTTTAAAATGAAGAACTGAGATTCTGAGAAAACTCAAAATTGAAAAGTTGAGCCAACATAACAAGGTTTTCAAAAGTGCAAGAACAAATCAATCAAATAACTAATGAATGAGATATTGACAGTTAAATCGATCCCTTACCACGACAAAAATACAAACCCTTGCTGCCACTCACCAAAACAAATTGGGCCCAGGCCCGGCCCTAGATGTTGGGGCTAGGGCCTAGGCTTGACTGAGCCCAGATTTCCCCCATTCTGGCCTGCCCGGCCCGGCCCATTTGACAGAGGCCCTGGCCTATTTTGCTGAAGGCCCGATGGGTTGGGCCTGCCCATTTGACACCTCTATCCCCTACACACAAGCACAAGCGCGCGCGCACACACACACACACACGCACATATATATATATATATATATATATATATATATATATACAGAAGGAGGAGAAAATTTATGGGATGGCTGATCCCGTAAACCATGTTATATATTAAACCCTAAAAGAAAATTTACTAAAAACACATCAAACTTTAGTCATTTTTCCCTAGTTCACCAAAAACTTTTTGATATTGTGAAAAGACCCCAAAACTAATTAGATCAAAGTCACTATTTGAGTTGCCCGACAAAAATAAAATCTGGGGTATTACAAAAGGAATGTTGTTCAGGTTGGAAAATAATAATCAGGCTGAACATAAAAAACAACATCCCAAACATTGCTTGAGTGTAGATTTTATTCCTTCGTGAAGGAATAATCATTGTGCTCTGCAGGTACACCTTCAGTAGTAGCAGCATGTTCACCCCCTTAATTATGTTGTGCAGTCACCCCTCATTACCAGCAACATGTTCAACCCCTTCATTATACTATACATCTACACACTGACTAGAGCTTACATATTTAGCCCCTTCATTTGCAGTATCAGTTCCCTTTGAAACATATTCTAATGCCCCCATAGTCAACTGTTCTTAAGTGTTTTGGGTTGTAATGGTAGGTTGGTATAAAACAAGCTCTAGACCAACTTCAGGTTGAACCACATTACCATGTTCATCTAATTCCTCTATCACAATGCCAGTTTTCTACTTAGGCCAATTCTGAAGACACTCAGCTTCAAATTGTTCCCTACTAACCACTTCATGTACTGTTAATTGGACAAGATATATGTCAAAGACCCTATCTTCAGTCCTATGCTCCCAAATTTGCACAAATGAACTGTCACCCTCTAGCTTAACTAGTCCTTCCTCTAACCTCTTCCTTGGCACTAAATAAAACATATCCATGTAACCCATTAGCCCAAAACCATGACAAATTTTTCCAAACTGACTCATACTAAAAATATCAATGTCACAGAAATCCACAAATTTAGTATGACACACAATTACGAATACCGTATTGGAGTGCGTACTGTTTTTTTCTATAAAATGGTACGTAGCGGTACCGTCTCAAAATTTTCATATATATATATATATATATATATATATATATATATATATATATATATATATATATATATATGTAATATTTATTCATTGACGAACTAATAAGATATACATGTATTTTCTTATTCACAGCTCTACTAAAATAAAATATTTGTTATATAGAGCTTGAATTACCTTAATTTTTAAATAAACTATTGGTACCCAAATAAGTGTTTATCCGACTCTTTTCGACGATCTCATTCACAAACTCTTACGTTAGAATAAGCTATTTGTTCGATAACAACGTTTTTGAGTTCAAGAATTAACTGTTTTTATAAGTGTGTGCGTGCGTATAAGTAAAGCAGTACATCATCTAGATGAAAGAATATGATCAAAACTTCCAGGTTGAAGTACATTAAAGTTAAGTGAAGATCGAAAACTTATCAGGAAATATTTTACAAATTGTAATGAATATTATGAGTAAAAGGCTACAGAGGCTTTGATTAGTATAATATAATTTAGAGTGTTTTTCTATTTAGTCTTTATATGGTCAATTTAAAAAATTTCTAGCAAAATTTGTGACTTTTACATTTTTTAAGGGACCAGTACAAAACACACTATCTCGGCCGGTATAACATGTACCGGCCGATACAATCGGTACAGGACGGTATTTTGATCAGTACAAAATGTAAGGGATACCGTACCAGTAAAAGGTAAAAGCGGTATGTACTGGCCGGTACCTGTACGGTGTACGGTATTGATAACTGTGGTATGACATGTGTAATACACTTTCTGTGGAATCTTTTTAATTTCCCCATATGGTTGGTTCTCAGAATAAACAATGTACCATTCGGGTCTGCACAATCAACAAGAAAAGGGGATCACATTACAATGAATCGTTGAGCCAAGATGAAAAGCATATTATTAGTCTGTGACCTCATTTTCAAAATACCGAGCATGTTCTTCCATTCACTTTGCAAATACAAAAAAATTATACAATGCAAGTTCGGATTAAGATTACCATAAACACCTATAACAGCGAGTTAAGATTTAAAAGTTTTAGGATTGAAATTAGTCGTAACTGTTGGCAGTTGGGTTCAGACGACTTACCATACACCGGATTCCCTTTGTCTTCCCATTCCGTCGGCCGTACTTTCCACCCTATCGTCAATATCCAATAATTGATATTCTGCCAGGTTGATTAACGTATGTTTAATCCTATTCAACAAAGAATAATTTTTGGTTTGGATTGGGGAATAAAAGATGTCTTGTGTTTGGCGGTTACAGTTTTACAAAGATTTTGAATTTGCCTTAGGAATGTAAAAAGAAGTCAGAGAAAAGGGCAGCCCACGTGGCCATGAGATAGGCTTTTATGTTCTTTTTTTTTAATAATGACAGTCATACCCCCCTGATTTTCTAACAGCATCCATCCTGCTTCAGCTGAGGTACTAGTTTGGTACGCTTTTTCAAAGTTAGGTACTTCTTTAGCGCACCTTCAAACATGTGTACTAAAGTTGTACTGGATGTAAACTTAAGGGTTACAGTTTTGAAATTTGCCCTAGATTAAATCAATTTTTAACTTTTTGATAAAGCTAAATCTCTTAATCTTTTTTACCAAATACTCACATACCTGATGAGAAACGTGATTATTTTATGATCCTCGCTTTTTAGGAGAATTGACTAAATCAGTTTATTAAGTTTTGATACGCATTATATCTCTTAATCTTTTTTGTCACACACTCACATACCTGATTTAATCTAAGTGAAAAGTAATAAGAATCTATTGCAGCTTGGGTAACTACTTTTTGAATAGTTACAATTATAAATTTAGGATTAGATACACTTTATTATCCCTGAATTATCAAAAATCTCACTTAAGCACCCAAGTTTTCAATTTTTACACGTCAGGGTCAGAAGTTTTAGTTAGGCCATTATCACTTCCGTCCAAATTCCTGACTTTGGTGGCAAAACTGCCAGGAATAGAATCACAACTCATGTTTGGTTTTTTCCTCCTCTCTTTTATCTTTCACTTCTTCTCCTTTAAAAACCTATTGGGCCGCTGCACACCCCAAGCCTCACTCACCATCACCACTACCATTACAACCACTTTGAGAAGATGTTGCTGCTACATACCACCCCACACACCCAACACTGCCACATGCACCACCCCTATTTGACCACAGTCACACACGCGGGAGCGCGAGCGCATGAAACACACAGACTCGCACACACCACACGCGCGTGTACACAGAGAGAGAGAGAGACAGAGACAGAGAAAGAGTCAAACCCATCCGTTTGCCTCTACCCCTTCACCCCATTATCACGCACCCCCACCCCTACCCTTTTTACTCTCCCTCACATACACGCGCGCACACACACACACACACACACGTGCACGCACGCGCACACCCACACACATACCTGTGGACGAAACACAGAAACACACATAAAAATTAGAAACACAAACACACAAGTCACATAGAGAGAAACACACACAAGCAAAAAACATACATTCACACAAAGAATGTGTGTTTTATCCATGGGGTATGTGTGTGTGGTTAAGGGTAGGTGGGTGAAGGGTTGTGCATTAGTGGAAGGTTAGTAAGATTGGGCTAGTTTAAGGGGGGCACCATGTTTTGAATCTGTGCATATGTGTTTGTGTATGTATTTCTTTATGTTTATGGGTGTGTTTCCATGCGTGACTGGGTGAATAGAGGGTTGTGCAATGGTGGAAGACAGTAAGATAAGGTTGGGGGGTATGTGATGGGCAATTGGGTGAGCGGGCCAACGGGGGAAAACTAGTGGGTGTGTTTCTGTGTGAGTCTATGTGTGTTGTGCATGTTTGGGGGATGAGGGACGAGGCAAGGGGGAGGGAGGGGGGAGGGTGTCGAACGGGTGGGTGTGTGACTAAGTGTTTTGCCTATGTGTTTCAACTGTGTGTGTGTGTGTGTGTGCACGCACGTGCATCGCGTGTGTTTATATGTGCATACGTGCGTGCGCATATGTGTGCGTGTGTGTTGTGTTGACAGCATAGAGGCGGTGCATGTGACAATGTTAGGTTCGGTTGGCACGATGTGTGGCGGTGATGTCTTCTCGCAATGATGGTGAGTGGGGTTTGGTGTGTGATGGCCGGGGAGGTAGGCGGGCTGAAGAAGACAAAGTGAAGCTATGAAAGATGGGACAAAAAAAACTAAACCTAAACTGACAATTTTAGCCCTGATGGTTTTGCACTCAAGTTAAGGGTTTTGGATGGAAGTATTTATTAATGGCCTAATTGAAACTTCACATTTTGACTTGTAAAAATCGAAGACTTTGTTCCTTAAGTAAGATTTGTGCGTACTTTTGGACTAGTTACATGAAGATAACCGAAAAAAATTAAGGCATAAATGGGTCATTATTTTTGATTTTCCTTTTCCTTTTGCTCTGGCTCTCGCTTTTCTTTACACTTTCATGCTCTTACTATTAGATATGTGTCAACTTTATCCGCTTTCATGCTCTCAATTTAGTTCTCGCTTGCACTCCCTCTCGAAGACTTGATCACTTAGGAGACAATATCATCCTCCAAGGCTAACCTTAAAATGCTCTGCACGTAATATTAACAATCTACGACTCACTTAAATTGAATGTGATAGAATACAAAATTTTGGCTTTTTTATTATTGAGGGAAACAATGGGGCTTTATGTGCATGCGGTCTAACAAAATGTAACATATTTCCAGCTGTGTAGATAACAATAGTCAATATGTTCCAGAACTTTTATGCCATTTGACTTATTAAAACTTTTTAGGATATATGTACAAATGTCGACATTATTTGTATTAGTGTGGCGCACTGCCTCGGAAAAACTTCTGGAATGATTTTAGGAATTGCTATCTTATTTAATTAGAGGAAACTAGAAAAAAAAAAAAAACCCTAAAAATGACTCAAAGGTGTCCAGAATGAAGACTGATCTTTTGAAACCGAGAGATGGGTCCGGGGACTAAGTTACCCAACGAGAAGGTGTTAGACACCCGCCGCGCCTTTCAGTCCCTACTTCATTTTTTTATGATTTTGGCCTAAAGAACACCTAGTATGTAAAAGCATGACAAAATCAACACTAAGTTAATTCTTATGTTTTTGGGTTTGAACTCGACAATAGGGGTCAAATGGCCTACGCATACGATCAGACTAATCGGAATAAAAGCCGTCATAGTTCGACACTAGTCCTACGGGAAGTAGTCTACAATTCGGGACTTAGACTTAGACAAAGAAAATGAAAATAAATCTTCTTTGTTTTGAAATGAAATGTGACTATGGGGGAAGGGATGACAATCTATATGATTTCTATCCTATAAAAACTAGTAAAAGTTACCTCGTGATGCAACTTGCCTTAATGACGTGGGAACTGTCGTCGTTGGATCCACGATGCGAAGAACAAATTGACATTTTTTAGAGTGAGTTGGATGGCTAAAATTCCCGAGAAAGGCTGGACGTCACTTCAGGAGGAAATGTCATGCGACCTCTAAAGAGAACAAGCTTAATAAATAGACTTAATATTTCTTTCCTTAACATGGAGGCTAAAATTCCCTTTTATAGTGCTCAGGGTCGTAAAATTTGATAAGATTGACAATGCCAATCTGCATGGCTGGAGATAAGTCAGAGTAAGTGATAAAGTAGCAGATTGACAACAGTAAACTAACTGGCCGGTTAGTTGAAAACCAACCCGTTCACCCCAATTTATTAAAAATATTTTCCCAAGTTTCGGGGCATTTTTTGACCCTAATTTCGATAATTATCTCTGAAATCACAAATGAGATTTACCAGATTTGGGATAAGTCATTTCTTGACCATATATAGATTGATTTGATCAACACATCAAGGATAAATTATAGATTATTTTTGCAAAACCATCTAGACAAAATACATTGATCAAGATAATCTAAACCATGGACCAAACTTCATCTACATGAACTGGACTAAATGCAATGGATTGGACTGACAGATTGGACGGAGTTGACATGTAATGGACCGGACTGAACAATTAAATTAGACCAAACTAATTAAATAAAACTAGACTGGATTAAATAATTAAACTACATCACTAAGCCTGAACTCAATAATGCATTTTAATTAATAATGAAGCCCATTATTTAATTTATTAAAAATGCCTACAAAAATAAGGTGTCTACAGAGCCCCTTGGTGAGGGAACTCGCATGCGAGCGAACATCACCGTGAAAAAAACACATTTTTATGGTAAGGAATATGGAAAAGACCACATGACTTAAGACAGACTCAAAGACTCACACAAATATGAGGTTGAACCTTTGCAAGGTTTCCTTTGTATCCATGGAAAGGAATAAAACCAACGTAGTTTAGAAAAGAAGTGTCGTTCAAAGTTGGAGCCAACAACGCGTAAAAAGGGATGGACGTTTAGGCATACTTAAAAAGACTTGTGATGGAAAATCAAAGCCATCAACGCTCAGTAGCAATTGGATGCTTCATGTGTAAAAGTTGAAGCCAACGATACATAAAAGCGGATGGACGTTTAGGCACACACAAATACTCATGTGCAAAAATTGGAGCCAACGACGTTTAGAAGCAGTTGGATACTTCGATACCAAGGAAAAGGTACTTATAGAGAAGGCGCACACGAATTTATTTCGATACCCGAACTGAACTGGAACTAGATTGAGAACAAAACTGGGATAAGAGGGCATGTGATCCACATATCGACCAAGACTAAGGGCTTTTACCCTCTAACAACGAACCTTAGACTGGGACAGGGACTGGGATTGTGAAAAAGATTGCACATGACTTTCACGTACTAGCATGGAATGAGAGTATGATACTCTCGGACTGTATCCGGACTGGGAAAATAGGTCACTACTGACCTAAATTGAGGGCTACATACCATCAGATGCGAACTTGAATTATGAAATGGTTGCACGGTACGAAGGTTGCCTATATACCCTTATCTGGAGAGGGGTCAAGCCAAATACACTCGGACTCAAAACTGGACCTGGATAAAGAAAAGATAGAACTGCGACTGAAAAGTCATAGCAAGGATCATGTTTTATGTTATTTATTTTAATTTTTTTTATTATATGAAAACTTTTTTTTTCCTTCTTGAAGACTGAGGGTAGGAGACAAATTCTATAGCCAAGACTTAGATGAGACAAAGACACTGACCATGAGTGTCAGAATAGGGGAATCACATGGAGCCCCTGGAAAGGAATGCAGACAAATTATACTAATTTTGCAATGAACTGGCAAATGGCGGCCTCTATTGCGATTATCGTGAAAGGGAAATCACGGGGAGCCCCTAGACAAAATACATGTGGACTACACTGACTATACAATGAACTGGAATATGAAAGACTCTAACACGGCTGAAATGAAAGGGGAATCATAAGAAGCCCCTGGACAAAATGAATACATACTACCCTGACTATGCAATGAACTGGATGATGACAGACATTATCACGGCCGTCGTGAAAAATGACTCATATGGAGCCCCAAGGTGAGCACAAGAAAGATAAATAAGACAAATAGGCAAATACTATCCTGACTATCATGAGAAGGGATTCCATGGGAGCCCCTAGACGAAATGCATACAGATAAGACTGACCATGTAATGGACTGGAGACAGACCGACACCACACGACTATCATGAGGAGGGACTCACAGGGAGCCCCTAGACCAAAATGTAAGCGGGGTTGACTATATATAATCCTAATGGAAGGTAGAAGGACATCTACAAAGAAAAACCTATGACAAAGATAATATCCTTTCACAGTTTGAAAATCACTTTGCTTACCAAATACAATGAATCGACGATTCACTTTGAGATCTATTCTCTTTTTCGTACATCAATGTGCACTTTATAATTTAAGGCAATGGATCCTACTCAATTGATATGTCCATCTCTACTTAAAGAAGGAAGACCACTGAAGTTTTTGATCGAAAACTTTTCAATTCATCATCATCAAATGTCATGTAATTTCACAGAACAAGTTAATTCTCAACTTAAACACTCAACTTTGAATCCTCAAAATTACCATGAAAAGGTTGGGCCCAAAAAGGTGGATAGTAAGGATGTATGGCAGTATATAAACTGTAAGGCTGATGTGTATGCTGTAGAATTATTTAAGCTATGAGACCGATGTGATCTTGGCCCATGATTAGCCAAAAGATCAATGTATATGACTAAGCTGAGCAAAAGTGTATGACTATCAAGTGGGTGATAGGAAGACACAAGATAAAGTCATAAAGCCAAAAGGCTTTCATATAATCATTGAAGTGATGGAAAATATATCATATTGTCATACAAAGCATGGTTGTCGCACAGGATGGGCAGGCCAGATAGGTCATGAAGATTAGGTGGTCCTTATCAGGGCACAAGAATGTGAACACATTAGGTTTAGGAGATCAGAAACTGAAGGTCACCAAGAAAGCCATAGGGAGGCGAACATATCATGTCATAATATCCAGAGCTCAGAAAGGTGCATGGACCATTATCTTATTTTTTTGTCATTTATACATATTTTTTAATTTTTTTTGTTCTCATCAAAATGTAGGAGAACCTTTGTCTCTCATGAGTAAGCATAACCTCGAGGACTTTACATTGGACACTATGTAGGTCAGGGTTTGGGCTAAGAAATGAACGGTAATTAAATAAGCTCAAAAACCCAAATATGAAACCAAAGCCCCTAGTGTGTGCCTAGGAAAAAAGTGCGGATATGGTCGAATGGTAAAATTTTTCTTTGCCAAGGAGAAGACGCATGTTCAGGAGATCGAGCCTAGAAGGTGACTAAGCCGCCTATGTATCCCAACTAGAGAATTAGATTGGATGTAGTTCAAACTGGATATGCTAATGAATATATATTCTTTGAACTCGATCCATGGCAATTCTACGCTGAATTTTTTGTAATCATTCTTCAGCCGTATCGGTTTCTCTTCTTTTCTTTTTTCTCCCTTTTCTTATTTAACATTCCCCCCTTTTTCAGAATGAGCAAATGATTATTTTATGTCTTCAAAATATTGGTTCCTTTGATAGAGAACACTTTTCGAGTAGTAATATCGGGAGATAGACACACACCAGGAGATTACCCATACCAAGGTTAGAAATTACAGACTTCTAAAAAGAAAGGCTAAATTGTTTAATCATAAATGGCTTGCAAGTGGTGAAAATCTAATACAGGGTAATAAAGATGATATGTGGTGGCCAAACGATGGACTTCAATCATCGGAATGCTCATTCCAAGGAAGACTTGTGCAAACCTGCATTCTTTCGATGTCACTCTTTCTTATTTTCTTTTCTTGTTGCTTGCCCTAACTTCTGCCTAGACTGCCTTTTTGAAGGCTTTCCGTCTAGCAGACTTTTTCTTCTCTCTTTTTTTCAATGAATGGTCCATGCTGGGAGAGGGAATAAATGAGCTTTGAACAGGAGAAAGTCTTGACACCGACATGATACCTCATTATCTTTGAGGATTAGGCTTGCTTTTGGTGAATGAAAGTGGTGGGAGGTTGGCCAAGAAAAAGAGTCATGACCTTTTCATGATAATCTCCTACATTTCACTCGAATGTCTAAATTTCAAACAAAGTTCTCCTGTTAGGTCTTTTTGACATTCAATTTTTAAAGAAATGAAATTCTGATTTTTACACTTGAAAGTCACCAACCCCATGTGCAAAGAAGAAGTGTCAACGAGATAGACCACTAGACTTAAATTCAAAATCATCTTTAGTATAACTCCTCAAAATTATTGTTCAATTATGAATTCACACATTCATGAAATCGGGAAATTCTTTCTTGCTTTGAAAATTGTTATGCTCTTGATCTACTAAGGATGGACTCCTAGACTTACTAAAAGGACAAACTCTATTTGACTTAAACCCTAAAAGAGACTTCTAAGATAGAGAATTTTTTGGACCCTTTTATCTTTTTAAAGAATTAAGGGGAAAGAAATAACAACTCAATGAAAAAACTAGGACGACACAATCGGAGGGTGCACATACACACTATTTATTTCTTATATCCTTTTTTATTTTGATTTTTTATTACCTTAGAAAGCGAGAAAGAACATATGACTCAATGAAGAAGTTAGGACCACACAATTGGGGGACGCACATAATCACCATAACATCATAAAAAACACATTTAAATTGGTTGGTTTATATCCCATAGGAGAATGTGAGGTATTAACTAAAGGTAGAGTCTCTGACTAACTGGCCAAGGGGTTTACTTTTGGATTTCCGAAAAATTGGGAAATGAGGCTGACTAACCGTCGGTAACATGGTGAAATTAACCGACCGGTTGGTCAGTGAGATAATTTTAGAAGTTTGAAAAACTGTGGGAAGATTAAGGTTCTGACTAATCGTCCAGTCATGCGAAAGGTGAACCAACTGATTGGTCAGTGGACCTAGGGTTTGATTTGTAAAAAGTTCTAGTGACTAACCATAGGTCACTTAGGAGGAAAACCAACCGGTTGAAAGTTTTCGATTTGAAAAATCTTGGGAAGGTTAGGGTTCTGACTAATCTTTTGGTAACTTGGTGGTTTAACTAACCAGTTAGTTAGTGGTTTGGATGTTTTGGACTGGAAAATTTTTTAGGGAGGTCTGGCTCCTGACTTACCTTCCGGTCACCCTTTGGATTAATTAGCCGGTTGGATCAGGGTATAGACCAGCTAGTTTTAAAAATTTCTAGTAAATGCACATATTAACTAACCATCTGGTTGGAAGTGCAGATAATTGGCTGATTAGTCAAGTCTTCCCCTTCTTTTTGCGAACTTACCAGTTTAGCTTACAACATGCTGGTAGTTTCCCCGCCAACAAGCCATAGGCTAATATAGGTATTCTCACAACAAAAGGGCAGAACATTGAATGGTCTAGGTGTGGGTTTTTTTTTTTACCTTATAACACTAGTGTAGAGGTCACTCTATTGACTCGACTGTAACATATACCTCCCGCCCATAACTAGGAAGTTAATAATGGGCGATGAGTAGTACGTATATAAGTCGTTTAATATACCAAGAAACTGGGAGGAATCTTCAGTACAAGGCACGTGGAGTTGAGAACTTGACCAATAGATCGCCTTAAGCCCAGGAGGACCAAAGGTCTCGAATGTTTCGCTCTTAAATGGGTTGGTTGGGGTGAGACGTGCACGTGTTTGATGTATGGAAATAAAAGCACAAATAGCACAATTATGTCATATCACATGTTACACAAAATATAAAGAAAATACAACAAGGCCAAAAATCCATAAAAACTTCTAGTCCTCTTAGTCTTTTAAGTCCCCAGCGGAGTCGCCATCTTACTTAATTGAAGAAAAATTAAAATAAGAAAAACCCTAAAAATGAGTTAAAGTTGTCCAAAAGGACCACTGATCTTTCAAAACTGGGAGATGGATCCAGGGATTAAGTTACCAAACGGGAAGGTATTAGGCACCCACAGTGCCCTTTCGGTCTTTACTTCGTTTTAGTGATTTTTGGCCTAAAGAACATGTAGTGTGTAAAAGCATGGAAAAACCAACCCCTAAGTTAATTCTTATTATTATTATTTTTGGCTTGAACTTGACAACAGGGGTCAATTGCCTACGTATCCGATCGGACTAATTGGAATTAAAATTACTGTAGTTCGACACTGGTCATACGGGAAGTAATCTACAATTCAGGACTTGGACTTAGACAAAGAAAACACAAATAAACTTTTTTTAAAAATGAAATGTGACTTCGAGAAAGGGATGACAATCTATATGATTTCTACCCTATAAAAACTGGTAAAATTTGCCTCATGATGCAGCTTGCCTTGATAACTCACGAACGCTTTCTGTTAGATCCATGATGTGAAGAACAAATTGATGTTTTTAGAGTGAGTTAGATGGCTAAAATTTTCGAGAGAGGCTGGGCGTCACTTTACGAGAAAATGGCGTGCAAACTCTAAAGAGAACAAACTTAAAAAATAGGCTTTAATGTCTCTCTTTTTAATGCTCAAGGTCACAGAATTTGATAAGATTGACAATACCAATCTGCATGACTGGATATTAAGTCAGAATAAGTGACAAAATCGTAGATTTACAAAAGTCAACTAACCTTCCGGTTAGTCGAAAACCGGTCGGTTCACCCCATTTATAAAAAAATATTTTTTTGGTAATTTATCTGACCCTAATTTTGGTAATTATTTCTGAAATCACAAATGGGATGTGCCAACTTTGGAATAAGTTTAACCATAAAATAGATTGATTTGATCTCTACATTAAGGATAATTATGGGTCATTTTTTTTCCAAAGCCATCTAAACAAAAAACATCAATGAAGATAATCTAAACCATGGTCATACTTAATCTACATGGACTGGACTCAATGTAATGGACTGGACTGACGGACTAGACTAGACATGCAATGGACTGGATTAAACAATTAAAAAATACCGAACTTTAAATAAAATTGGATTAGATTAAATAATTAAACTACACTACTAAGCCTGACTTAATAATGCATTTTAATTAATAATGAAGCCTACTATTTAATTAATTAAAAATGCCTACAAAAATGAGGTGTCTACAATTAGTATCATTGTAAAATGGATTTAATATTTAAATGTTTAAAGTAGTAGAAATGTAAAATGTCAAATGGAACCAACGTATTGACAACAAAAGTGACAATTTGGGTAACTCATGAGGAATAAAGACGGGCCTTAGTCTCCACCAGTCACACTTTTTTTTTTGGGAACTAGTAGAAAATTAATTATTCATTAATAGCTTGTTGAGTCATAAAAAGTGGGGTGACTTTCCCACCAGCATCGAGGTAGAGGAGGGTGAACAAAAAAGTTTACTCATGATTCCATTGCTGGTATTCATGTTGCTGATTTCCGTCTGCTTAGCCATTAAGTCTGCTCAAAAGTCGGTTTCCCTATATGTATGAGAAACTTTCACGTGCCACATTTGCTCAAGTAGTTCCCATGCATTCCATAACCAGGGTCTCTTTATAAAGGTTGGGGGTAGGGGGTTTAAGTCATTTAAGAGAGTGGACTACGCTGTTATCGTTCATGGCAAGCATAATGTAGCGATGACTAAGGTTCCAAGCAAGAAGGAGGCCATCACGAACTGCCCACAACTTGGCTGCATGGCTATTGATGGTGTGGATATTACGAGAGTAACCCACCAGCCATTTGTCTGTGTGATCACGAAGAAGGGCAACATCGCTCCCTCTAGATAAGATTAACAATTTTTGTTCACACTACCATTAGTATTGAGCTTAATCCAATTCTTTTTGTTCACACTACCATTAGTATTGAGCTTAACTCAATTCTTCAATGGAGGTGTCCACCAAAAATTAATGATGGTTTTAGGGGTCGAGTTTTGGTTTGCCCTGTTGATAAAAAATTAGGGATGACAATTAAGACCCAAACCCATTTATCTGCCCTTATCCTCCCACTTAAAACTCGCCCAAACCCACCCATTTAATAATTGGGTCTTAAATGACCCATTTAATTTACAACCCAATTAATCACAAGTTTAATGGGTTGTAAATTGGTGCCCATTTAACCATATGTTAATCTCGACTTTTTAGTGGCACATTAACAAATAACTAAAAGAGGAAAACTTGTATGGTTACACACACACTCTCTCTCTATCAAACAGAACCAACACCACCAGCACTGATGGAATCCCTTTCATCATTCTCACCATTCACATTCACATGGGCCTGCGACTCCATAATCAATCCACCACCATCACCATATCTCACTACCACCATCAAACCCACTGAGCAACAACATCATTGCCACACTCACTTACAGATATTATGAAATGCTATATGAGCACATTTGAGTGATTCGAATAAACTAATTACATTCAGATCTAATGAAAAATGGGTTTAACATTCAGCTTCACCGCTAACTCACCTAGTAAGTGGGCCTTTGAGGAAGAGAAAATGAGAAGCAAATTTGGGTATTGGTGGTTGTGCGGTGAGGGTGGTGGGTTGGTGGAAAATTTAAAGAGGCCGTGGTGGTTGGGACCTTGGGTACCAGCGATGGCCGTTGTGACTTTGGGAATCAGCAGTGGTTAGTATGGGTTTTTGTGGAGGAACCACGAAATGGTGATTTCTACGGTGGGTAATGATAGCTGTGTAGCGGTGGTGTCGTGGCGGAGGCACCGACGACAGTTGGGTGTTGGTGGTGACTATTAGTCGTGGTGGCGGCAGTTGGTTATTACTGGCTGGCAGTCGAGTGTGGTTCTATTTAGGGCTTTTAACTTAATGGGTCAATGTTGAGACTATGGGTACAACCAACCCATTTGCTGGTTGACCCAATTGACCCACAAATAAATGGGTCTAAATGGGTGAGCCATTCATTTTACGCACCTATTTAATTCAAACTCAAACCTAATCCACCCATCCATTTTGCCGGGCCTCAAAAAATAAATAGTCGCACATTGCTTCAACTTCTTTGAGAATGTCCATTTGGGGAAGTTAAGGCCCCGTTTGACATGGTTTTTTGTTTTGTTTTTTTTTTTTTCAGTTTTGAAAACTGAAAAAAATAAACGCGTTTGGTAACCAGTTTTCGTTTTTTTTTTCTTCAGTTTTAAAAACTAGTTTTTAAACCAAGACTGTTTTTGAAAACTCTAAAAATGAGTTTCGATTTTCAGTTTTGGTTTTTTT
The DNA here is from genome assembly GCA_033070095.1 of Escallonia herrerae. Classification (NCBI taxonomy): domain Eukaryota; kingdom Viridiplantae; phylum Streptophyta; class Magnoliopsida; order Escalloniales; family Escalloniaceae; genus Escallonia; species Escallonia herrerae. Next base: position 27,819 of record JAVXUP010000547.1, read on the forward strand.
TTATCACCACCACCACCCTCCCACTGCCGGCAACCACCACCCACCGCCGGCAGCCACCTTCGGCGACCACCGCTAGCAACTGCTGGTGGCCACTGCTGGGGCCAGCAGCCACATCCGAAAACCACCGTCCACAGCCACCGGCGACCGCTGGCCACTGGCCACCACCCACCACCACCATCGGCCATCGGCCATCGCCACGCCCCACCACAGCCACCGCAAATCACTACAAAAAAAAACTCAAAATAATAACTGTGTTATCAAACACTCACTTATTTTTGTAAAAAAAATAAAATAAAATTACTATTTAATTTTGTTTTTGCAGAAACTGAAAAATAAAGTTGATAGTGTTGTCAAAGAGACCCTAATATTAAGAAGCTTAAGCTTGTTGTGATGGTTCTAGATGGTAGGTTATCCAGGGTAAATTTTCTGGCCCAGTGCGCTGGCTACTCAGCTCGCTCAGTCCCTTTCTCTCTCACATACAAAACACACACGCACGCAATGCAGTCTCCATGTATAGATACCTTGAAGACCCGCAGCACAGCCTTAACACCCCAACAATTCCTAGGATTCCACCACTCCCTCTCGTCCTCACCACCGTTTCTAAGCTTATCCTCCCTCCAAAAGCCACGACCACCAGTATCTTGCAGCGTCAAGGGCGGCCGCAGTCGGAGCCCCAACCGCGAAATAGCGAAGGTGAAGGGCAAGGATAACGTGTGGAGCGTCGATAATGACGTCGTCGCAAAGGCGAATTCAAAGGAGAGAGGGGGGCAAAGGAGGAAGAAGAAGAAAGGGAGGAGCGTTAAGAATGCCACGAAGAAGGGCCACGATGGTAGTGTTATGGTGTCTGGTTCCATGCTAATGGAGGTTGAGGATGTTTTACAAACTCAGGTTGTAGTAGTAATAAATCTTTTTGTTTTTGCTTATGCTAATGTTTGTAGCACAGAGACTGGAGAGTTCGTTTCTAATGTCGTACTTAATCCATTTCATTGGATTTTGCGCTTATGACTGTTTGCAAAATCTTATGATGGATTTTGCTACTTGTGAATGCTGCGTCAGGCTGAGGTTTAAACATTGAGTAAAGTCGTTAGCATGTACTAATTCTATCGCAAACAATTCAAAAGAAGTCCAATTGGGAATATGCAGTTGAATAGAGCTCACAATGTTTTTAAAATCAACACGAATGTGTTTTAGGGTGTATTTAGTTAACCATGGTTTGTCTGCAAAAGGTGCATGCGTGTGTCTGTTTTTTTTTAAGACATTTTTTCCTTAAAAAAAAAAACTTAGGTAATTCCAATTGCAATATCTTCTTTTTGTAGATGTTCGCCTGTTAAATTTTCATTTGCATGAGTTAATTGAGATGTTTAGGCATGTTTGAGTTTACATCCTTGTATATGTATTGTGTAATGGTTTGCTTGATACAATTAATTGACTCTGTTCCAAGGTGTTGCTATATGGGTTGAAGTTGAACTTGCTCATGGCTTCTTCGATTTAACTAATTGACGCAGTTATTGATTAATTTGCCGTTGTAGGGTGTGTGCTATATCTACCTGTTGAACTTGGTCATCGCTCATTTCAAGTTCACCCTTAGACTGGTAAAGTGCATTATTTGGGCTGAATCTGAGTGAAGACGGCTCTGTCATGAATCTGGGAATTTGGTGTCATTTTGCAATAAGTGGGAAATTAGGAGTCTATATTCTAAGGGTACGTATTAGGGGGACAGGATTTTGTTGGAGAGGGTTTGGGGTTAGATACTTCTTTGGCTTAATTGCTTGGACGCAGTTACTTTATTTTGTTCTTTTTCTGTTATTGATATTTAATGACAGGAATCGGTATTTTAGGTCCGCCTTTGGACTACCCTCGCCTTATATGGAAAAAGTGCCACTGACAGATATTTTGGAGTGGGGAAGTTGAATTTTGGAGTGGCAAATCATTTTCCTTATATTGAGTTATGTAAATTATAAAAATAAGTATTGACGTCCTTTTGGATTGCATCAATGGTTGTTAGGATAATTTAATTGCATTTACTGAGGTTGTTTGGCCAATAGACACCCAGGACTAAGTAGCTGCATTGAACTGTTGTTTACTCGTCTTTATGAAAAAGGGTCTAAGGGCTTTAAATTTGGTTATCTCACATCATGTCATATAGGAGCCCCTGATGGATTTCCTAAAGTTGAGCAAAGTTTTGAACGCTTGGGCGGAATAAATAATAACAGTGGTTTGTGGACTTTTCAGTTGGTTGAAAAGACCACCTATAGTTGTTACAACTTGAACTCTATGGGCTCTCTTGCAAGCGTCTTACTGCAGTCTAATCGGAATGGCCTTTCTTCTTTCAGGAACCTGTTATAAGACCCGCATGGAATACATTTGCTAGTAGCATCAGTGGGATATGGAAGGGAGTAGGAGCAGTATTTTCACCAATCACTGCTCAAATGGAACCCATTGAGGTTGGGAAGAAGAATGAGCACCTTTTTGACTGCTATACTCTTTCCCGTATAGAGGCGGTGTCGTCTTCTTCTGGTGGACAGAAATCTCAAATTCATAGAAGAGTGAACTGGGTGACCCTAAATCCTTACGGTGAAAGGCAACAGCTAAACAGAGGCGACAACATAATTAGAGATGTATCTATTCATGAAGGTGCATCCACAAAGGAAATATATGATGAAAGTATGGCAAGTCATAATTTGCCGAAATATGAGTCTTTCGACTTCAAAACTAGTGATGTGATGGAAGATGATGTCATGGGCATGGAACCTGGTCTTGTGTTCTTTGAGGTGAGGTTAATTCATTTCTTTGTTGAGCCACTAAAGAATACATCTTTTGTTGAATAGTATTAAAACATCCCAGTTTAGAGTGATCGCAAATGTATTTAGTTTTGGAACTGGGGTTTTGATGTCCAGGCATCTGCATTAAGTTTATGAGTATTTTCTTGCTCTTCCTTGCAAGGGTAAGGAGAGAGTGTACAGAGCCTCCCGGAGAGGGAAGTGTTACCGCCACGGATTTTGTTGTAAAAAATTACCAGGATTTTGTTGTAAAAAATTACCAGTATGTGAATAGCTGTATGTTTCCCGCTACAGTATGTGGTGTACTCTGGAGGAATTTTTTTTAGGGACGCATTTGTGACATCCATTGGAGAACTTGAGGTTGTAGTAGCTCTGTACTTGTAACCAGGGTTATGACGTTGACAGGATAGACAACTCAGCCCCGGTGACGTCGCTTGGGTTGGGGATGTTTCAGCTGGTATATTTTTTGGCACACATTTATTTGGGGATATTTTATGGTTTTGGTCTTCATTTGCCTTTGCATCACAAAGGTTGTTCATGAATTCTTCAATTTTATAAAGTAGCAGTCACTGGTTTTGTTTAACTGGTTCTTGCGTTAAGCATATTTGACATACTCCTTCACATCGGGCAGTTATATTGTTCGTGTACAACAGCTAAAGAGATCCCGAAAAGGAAAAAAAAATGAATAGCTGGTTGTCGGATGGGCGATTTGATCATTAGGAGAGAGTCCTTCTGGGGCAGCTTTAAATTCCTTTACTCTGTTTTTGAACTGTTGGCAGAAACTGTAGCAGTTAAGTAAGAAACAAGAGGTGAACTGGGAATGACTAATAAGAAGAATATGAAGAGATGTAGGACAGTCTTCCTGTGGGACGAAAAATCTATTAGTTATTATAATTTGTACATGAATATTTTCCAGTAGGAGATGTACAGTGATGGTAGGTACTCATTTAATATGTATCTGCTAACTGTTACAATTTTTTTTTAACTTTTACCATGAGAGTGTACCCATAATTCACTTATTTGATTGGTTACTAGGACGGATCTTATTCACGAGGTCCAGTTGATATTCCAGTTGGTGAAGTTACTGACAGTAATTATTACCTTTCTCCAACTTACAAGTTTGAACAAGTAAGTTCTTGGTGGTGCTATGTTTCATGGTTTGACAGTCGTTCTGTAATTGCACATAACTGCTATGAAGTTTGCTGGGCTTGCCCTAGTCAACTGCTCTACCATCTGGGATGAATTGACTAGGAAGGCTTCCTTCTATATTAATGTTTAAAAGCTCATGATTAGTTGGCAGTTTATTTTAGCTGTCCGAACATTTCATTAGGTGATCAAGCTATTGGAAAATGGCTGCCAAAACTTGCACATGTTCCTGATTTTATCGATTTACATTTTTTCTCGTCTTTCTCAATTGGAGGAAAGTGTTACAGAGAACTATACATTGCTTGGTGTAAGTGCTCAAAATCATTGGTTGGAGTGAAGATAGATATAGACAGTTACTCAGTATCTCACCATTTTCTTGCTTAGTGTTTGGTTAAAGGTTGCCACAAAAGACTTCGCATCGTTCACACTATAGAGTTCAGTAACGGGGGTTCGGATATCCAGATAATGAGGGTTGCTGTTTATGAAGAAAAATGGGTCAGTCCGGCTAATCTTCCTGATGACAGGTCCAAGCAAACTATCTTTTTAACTTTTACTTCACTATATGCCTGTTCTATTATCTTTTTTGGAAGTATAAAAGTGCAATGCATTTCTATTACAGTATCTATTTAGCTTGCTGCAATAACTGTTTATCAACTGGGAATTTAAATTACTTGTGGACAGTTCTAGTAGCTACAAGATACTATTTCAAGTAGTGGGCAAAACTCGAGAAGTTGTGTGGGGTCTATCCGTCTTGTTTCTTGCTATTAGAAAATTAATGGATGAGCATAATTATGTATTCTAGTCGAATTGGATGGTTGCCACCTATCTTCACTGTCTATTAGCCATGAGTCTTAGTCTTGCAATTATTTGCTTAGCTCCATCAGGTTTCGGAGATCCAGCCCAGTACTTTTTGTATCCTCCCAGTGTAGCTGAAGATTTTACTGAAATTCTATTGTTGATAGAATCAGGCCTCTAGGGTTTTGAAATACTGGTAAAATTACAAAAAACACACGGCATCATATGGTATGGTAGGAGGTAACCTTCTATACCTCTATCTCCCTATACCGGTACGGGGCACAAATTGATGGATGGGTGGGAGGTAGCCCTAGTATGTCAGGCCATAGATTTATCATAGCCATCAGTGATCGACTCCTTTGCTGAATGGCACAGTAGACATATGGTTATCACGCAACATAAAGATGCATTGGTCGGCAGGCGAGTTTCAAGTTAATTCACATCCATGTATGTTCCTCTATGTATATCCTCTACTATGATCATGTAGGTGGCACGTGATAGGTTCAATAGAAATTTTAATGACGACAGGAAGAAGTTGAAGATTTGAACACTAAAAAGTTGATGAAGGATGAAACTGGATTGGTATAATTGTTGTGTGTGTGAGATGGGTGCGGCGTATTTCTTTTTTTTTTTTTTTTTTGTGGGGTTGGTGTGGGGGGATGGGGGGTGGGTGGCGTCTATTCGAATATCTGATAGATATGTAAGAAGTGGTCCTCGAACAGTGGATTTCTTGTAACCTGTTTGGCAGTCATGCTTTCCCTATGGCTTTCTGTCAAGTACTTTTGCTGTATGTTTCTTATCCTTGAAAAAGTGTCCTTACCTTTCTTGCATATGGACATCTGTTGGAGTCAGGCTTTTTGTACATAAAAGTTAAGACCTCCAGACACCCCAATGGCGGGAGCCTTGTTTTTACAGACAGATCTATCTAAAGATGCCCTATGCATTGCATATACGAAAAAGTTATGGAGCTGGCTTGTTGTGATTAGAATCCTTTTGGTGACCCTTTCTCTGGGGGTCCATGCTTTAGTAAGATTTTGGGAACTCGCGAAACTGGTCTCTGGTGGGGAAATGATTTCTCGTCTCTGGTGGGGAAATGATTTCTCTTGGGCCTTATTACCGATTTTTGCTTGCTCTCGGTGAAGTCACTTGAGGCATTTTTATGTCATTTGCAGTGTGTTATGTGAAATGGCTCTTTGAGGCATTTGTAAATGCCTTGTTTGGCCTCAGGTGAAGTTGGTTTAGCCACCCTTGTTTGTGAACTTCTGCTCGTGGTTCTGAGAATATTATTAATTATGTATCCACTATGTTCCTCGATAATATTTTCTTACCATGTTAAAGCTTGGAACTGAAACAGGGATAAATGCCAAGACAAGATGTCAATAAATTAGCTCAAGGATCACAGTGGGACTAAAACCAAATTTATGCATTATGGTTGTGACACTTGGAAAAGTTTGGTTACGAAGAGGGAGTTAGTCAAACTTAAAGGTCAGATACCGTAGTGTTATATGGCTTGACTATTCAGGAGGGATGGATCGAGATACCGTTGATTTGTAAAAATAAAGCTAGTTTTAAGAAGCGTGTCTTGCATTTTCTATGATTTAGGCATTCTTATATCTGACGGAAGCTTTCTAAAACAGCTAAAAGGTGTGCTGATGCATAATTGGAAGGCAGTAGCCATAGAATCCAGGCGTGTAAGTAGAAATCTTATAAGCAATCACTCTACACGTTCTTAAAAATGGTAGAAGTCTGCAATGCTTGGGACAAAAAGTATGGGAATTGCATTGTTGCTCTTTGTGCTATATGGAAATAGGAACTTTTACTCTTTTAGGTGCTGAGGGAGCATGCAAATTTTTAGTTCTCCTTGGTGCTTGTGTTATTAAACCTTGGAATTGCACAATAAACCTGCACCCATTTCTACTTTTTAGTTCCAGGCATTCTTACATCTGATGGAAGTTTTCTAAAACAGCTAAAATGTGTGCTGATGCATAATTGGAACGCAGTAGCCATAGAATCCAAGTGTGTAAGTTGAAATCTTATAAGCAATCACTTTACACGTTCTTAAAATTGGATATCGATGTAATCAGGGAACTCTTTACTGGAATGGTAGTAGTCCGCAATGCTTGGGACAAAAAGTATGGGAATTGCATTGTTGCTCTTTTTGCTATATGGAAATACGAACTTTTACTCTTTTAGGTGCTGAGGGAGCATGCAAATTTTTAGTTCTACTTGGTGCTTGTGCTATTAAACCTTGGAATTGCACAATAAACCTACACCCATTTCTACGTTTCAGTTCCAGGTAATGATTAATATTCCTCCACTTTCTGCTCTTGGAATAAGCATATACTACGGATTTTCTGCCCTGATTATATTTTGCTCCGTGGGCAAATAGATTTGCTTTAGTTCTGTTTACCAACTAACTCCTTCGAGTTAGGTATAATTTCTTACTGGCTTAGAAACACTATGCATTATGCTCCCTTTTTCCTATTAAAAAAACTTAATTTGGTCTGTAATACTTGCATACAGTGACCTTGAGTTTGATTTGAAGCCATTTTCTCAGAGGAAAAGAGTTCAACCATCTGAGCTGACTGGGTCCTGGAAGGTGTTTGAGGTGAGTGGTACACCAATCTACGGTGAGGACAGTGTAACAGAGGAAAGCAACAGCACCCCTTTTGTGTATTTATGCACAGAGACCTTAAAGAAGAGAAACTTGCCCGAGAATCCAGTTTACTTTGGAGAGGAAGACATACTAGACATGGCAGATGTAACTGTACTTTGGCTGCCTGGTGGTGTTACAGGTCATGTTGATGTAAACAAGGATGGTGTTCTATGTATTGGAGTTGGGTGGTACTCGGATGAAGGAATTAACCTTGTTATGGAAAGGGATTATGGGATCGATGGAAAACTCAAGGAGGTCCGATCAAAGTCTGAGGTAAAAAGGAGGAGGTCTGATCCTCTGTAAGTTCCTTCAACATTGTTTGAGTTGGCCTTTTAACAGTATGTCATGAAATTTTGACCGTAAACTACCCCACAGCCACCTATGATCGCTCTGCCATATCTGATTACCAATTCCCCCCAAGAGTGACCCTTGGAACGATGGACTCTCCATCCTTTATTTATTTAAGGACCGGTTTCTAAACATCGGTCAGGGTGACGTGAATCTATGGATTGGATGTACATAGTGTAGTTATTTGGGAAACTGTAACAGTATTATCACGAATGACATTGCTTTATCAGTTATAGTATGTTTATCATTTCATTAAATAATTAGTGACACTTTTTGTCGTTTCATGCCCATTATTAATATGAATGACATTGTTTTGGAGTCCCTAGAAAACTTCAGACTAAAACAACACAATTTTTTTTTGTTTTTGGGGTGAAGGTCAATTGTATTAAAACCATAGCTTATATGTACAAGTGTATAATGCTTTCCTCCTTAGCTAGACACTCCCAACTCAGGATACATTTACAAAATCAGATCACTCAAGTACTTTTCTCAAATCAAATTCCCAGTTAGCACAAAGCATCCTATTAGTACCGTGACCTGGAATTCTCTTCCAGCTCCTCACACTCCATTGCATCCATTGTTTTTTTTTTTTTTGGTAATCATTGCATCCATTGTCTTATAAATCATACAAAAAGATCTCTATAGCGTGGTCATAAGCGTCCTAGTTTGGATCAAACTATTCATAGGTAATAAATAACCTTTAGTCATTTCACGCAAAAGAAAGAATCCATTGTTTTAAAGTAATACGGTATAAAACTTTATCTATGGCCTTGCAAAACAAACGATTTTTCCATTATTATCCTAATTGTTATTGTATTATCTTTTTGTTCAATTGGTAAATAGCCGCAACTCTTACGAATCCCATACTTAATGAATTGTTGTTTTTGCCATTAAAAAAAATAGAATTTATTAAGTTAATTCAAACACTTCCCGATTCAAATTCAAGGAATAAGTTTTACTTTTGCTACATTGTAATCGCAGGGCTTTGAATGTAAACATGTAATATTTACATGTTACATATGTCTTTTTTGCATTGAGAAGCTAGAGTTCTCAAATACTATAAGGTTTACATTTTACTTCAAAACAATTTTTGTTCTTTAAATCGCATACCTTATTTCTTTTATATCTTATGTATGCAATATGATATTAATACCAAGTATAATGCTTAGAATTAAATTCTAAACTAGATCACAACACTTACTAATCAACATTATTATTCTTGCAAAATTAATGAATTCTAGAAATATAGCCACTTTTTTATGTAGTGAGTCCCATCCAAAAAACAAGGCTTTCACTTGGTCTACCACAAGGATATTAGACGTTATACATTTTACTCATAATTTGTTTCATTGATTACATTACATATATATATATATATATATATATATATATAATTTTTTCTTATGTCAATTATAATATTAGTTTTTTCTTTTAAATCTGTTGTGTTCTGTCTTTTAGATATATGAATTTCTATCTTCATGTTAGAGATTGGTTTTTAAGGTTACAATAATCAATACTAAGTCATAATATATATTAGTATATTGGTTAGGTAGAACTTAAAAATGTTTTCAATCAGTTTTTAATTAAAAAAAAGGCTGACTAATATGTGCTGATTATTCCTACAAAATTAATTAACTTTTAAACCTAAGGACCCATCAAAAAACAATATTTGAAAACCATCCGAGACACTAATATGTATATAGCTGTAAATTCTTTGATGTAAATATGAGATTAATTATTGATCATTCTTGTAAAGTTGATTATTTAAAAGTATGGCCACTTTTTTTGTTTTTGTTTTTGGTGTCGTGAGGTCCCATAAAAAAATGGCTTATTTTTTGCTTATCAAGAATTGTGATGCATTAGCAAAGGTTCCTGTGGCGTAAATATAAATGACGTAGTTTTGACTAATCCTGATAGTTTTTTTTCCATTCATTAAATAACTTGTTACGAAATCGCTCTACATAAATGTGTAGAATACAATCAAACAAGAGAGCACAAGAAATCTGAGAGAATTCAAATTCACTTTGCACAAGCCAGATTTATAACACTCCTTCATGTGTATCTCTCAATTGTTTGCCTTATCAAAGAATAGCTCTTTTCTCTACTTAGAGATAAGCAGTGACCTTCTCTAGACAATCAATGTGGGACAAGATGTCTTATATACTTAGGGTCAAGTTGCAACATTTTTGAGTAACCGATGTAGGACATAAATACAAAACATATGTTCATATCCTATTCTGGTCACACCCCAGGACCCGTTAAGGGACCCACTTTGCACGACACATCACCCAGTCAGCGGTCAACTTTTCAACGCTCAAGAGCCGGTCAAAGCAATGCATGCCCAAGTGACACACGGTGGCCCTTGATGGCACAAGGAAACCGTGTGTGGCACTCGACTTGTCGCTCGCAAGAAGAGTCCGCCAACCAATCTCAACAATTTATAGCAAGCAGTGCATCAACATCGCATAAAACAGTGCACAAAGAGTAAATTTCAACACGAGGGCAAAACGGTCACAAATATCTTCATTACTTCAATAGCATCATTACAACTTACAAAAGGCTTTGTTTGCATCCACAGTGTGCAATCTAGCTAGAACGGCAAGCTAAAACAAAGCAAGGGACTCTCGGGTATGGGTGTGCATGACTCCCATATAGTACCATTAGGAGGTAAAACTAAAGTGACAGTAGTAGACGTAACTATGTGCGAGGAGTCATAGTGCCCCTTTTTAGAGAAATACAACTCGAAATGACTTGAAATTTTACAGGGAAACTTAAATATATACAACGGTGGTCTCCACCAAAATTGAGCAAAAACGCACGCCTGGATCTTTAGATCTTCACTGTTGGCTTTTGACGTGCGCGGGCACTGCAATTGGGCGCGCGGGCGCTGTGCTTGACGGGCGCATGGGCGCGAGACTTGATGAACTTGTGAGGGCGCATGGGCGCCTGCTGGAAGGGCGCGGGGGCGCTGAGCTGGATGGGCGCGGGGGCGCAGTGCTAGGCGGGTGCAAGGGGCAGCCCGTGACATTCTCCCCCACTAGAGCTGTTGACGCCCTCGTCAACTTCTGCATGTGGTAGGCTTCAATCTTGTCGGCGTAGGCTGTTAAGTCTGCTGCTCGTTCCCAAGTGTTTTCTTCATCCATTTGTCCCTGCCACTTGACTAGGTACTCCTGATGGCGTTTGCGGGAAGCTATAATCACTCTATCATTCAAAATAGCTTCGGCAACTCGTTTTCCTGCTGCTTTGGGTTTGAGTCCTTGTCTCTTGATTTGGCCCCTGGAGGGGTCGGCTGTGTCTTCATAGAATGGCTTCAACATGCTGACGTGAAAGACGGGATGGAGCTGGCGGCTCCACCAATGAGGCGGATCAACTTTGTAAGCCATCTTGCCTATCTTCTTCACTATAGTCAGGGGTCCCTCATATTTCTGCAAAAGACGAGAGTCTCTTCCCCTTAGAAATTTGCGATCCTGTTGCAGTAGCTTAACCATAACTTTGTCGCCCACGTTAAACTCTTGAGATCTCCTGTTCTTGTCAGCGTGTTTCTTCATTCTTCTGGCTGCTTTCTCAAGGTAGGAGTGAGCTAGATCTATATTCTGCCTCCATTCTTCACTGAAGCTTATGGCCCTTGGGGATTTCCCGGCATTGGGGACGTTTACCGTGTGGGGTAGTAACGGTTGTTGTCCATTTACAATCTCAAAAGCACTCTTCCCTGTCGAAGAGCTTTTGCGTGAGTTGAAACACAGCTGGGCAACATCCAGTAGCTTGACCCAATTTTTCTGTGTTGCACTGACAAAATGGCGGAGGTACTCTTCTAACATGGAATTGAACCGCTCCGTCTGACCGTCTGATTCTGGATGATAACTTGAACTCATCGAAAGTTGGGATCCGAATAACTTAAAGAGTTCAGTCCAAAAGTTTCCAGTGAAGCGGGAGTCCCGATCACTGACAATGTCTTGAGGCATTCCCCAATACTTCACCACATACTTAAAGAAAAGTTGCGCTGTGTCTTCGGCTGAGCAATACTTGGGTGTTGCGATAAAGCTCGCATACTTGCTAAACCGATCAACGACAACAAGAATTGTGCCTAAGTCTTCAACCTTCGGCAGACCAGTGATGAAATCCAATGACACACTCTCCCACGGTCTCTTGGGGACCGGCAGCGGCTGTAGTAACCCTGCCTTCTTCTTACGCTCCACCTTGTCCTGCTGACAAGTAAGGCATGTTTTCACATACTCTTGCACTTCATCCCCCATTTGGGGCCAGTAGTAACCTTGTTGAAGGAGAGCTAATGTTCTTTCTCCTCCGGCATGGCCTGCCCAAAGGGTGTCATGACATTCTCGAATCAATGTTCGTCTCAGATCATCGACTCGGGGAACGTATACCCGTCTTCCTTTGGTCATCAGCAAACCATCTTCTTGCCAAAACTGTCGAGTTTTACCGCTCTCGATCAGTTTCAGTAGTTGTTGGGCAACCGGATCCCTGGTAAGGGCCTTCTTGATCTTCTTTCCGATGTTGATGGCAACTCGGCTATCTGCTCTAACAATAGCATTCATGGCCATCAATGCTACCTGATCTAGTTCGGCTCTCCTGCTGAGGGCGTCTGCTACGCTGTTGGTTGAGCCTGTCCTGTACTCGAGCATGAAGTTGAATTCTGCCAAAAGTTCCTGCCACCTGGCCTGTTTCGAAGTGAGCTTAGATTGACTCAAGAAGTGGCTCACTGCAGTGTTGTCCGTCCGCACTATGAAGCTAGAACCAAGCAGGTAGTGCCTCCAAATTCTGAGACAGTGTACTACCGCGAGCAACTCTTTCTCATGAGTGGTGTAGCGACGTTCTGCTTCGTTGAGCTTCCTACTCTCATATGCCACCGGGTGGCCTTCTTGCATTAGAACCCCTCCTAGTGCAAAGTCAGAAGCATCTGTATGAACTTCAAAGGACTTCGACACATCAGGGAGAGCAAGTACCGGATCTTCAGACATAGCCTGCTTCATAGCCGAGAAGGCCGATTGACACTCCTTGGACCATTCCCAAACATTGCTCTTCTTCAAAAGTTCGGTTAGGGGATGGGCCATTCTCGAATAATCTCGGACAAACTTCCTATAATAGTTGGTCAATCCAAGGAAAGATCTCAGTTCTGAAACATTCGTTGGTGGCTGCCACTCCTGTATCACTTGAACTTTACCTGAGTCCATCCTTATCTGACCCTGTTCTATCACATGGCCCAAGAATTTAATCTTGGTCTGGGCAAAAGTGCATTTCGACAGCTTCACGTATAGCTCGTGCTCCCTCAGTCGGGCAAGCACCTTCCTCAAGTGCTTCAGATGCTCGTCCAAGCTGGAACTGTAGATCACAATATCATCGAGATACACCACTACAAAATCGTCAATGTAGTCCCGCAAAACTTGATTCATCAAGGTGCAAAATGTGGCCGGGGCGTTGGTCAAGCCGAACGGCATGACCAGGAACTCATACGCCCCGTATCTGGTGACACAGGTTGTCTTCGCCTCGTCACCTTCGGCAATTCGGACCTGCCAATACCCAGACTTCAAGTCCAACTTGGTAAACACTCTCGCCCTACTAAGCTGATCAAAACAGTCGGCGACTAAAGGAATAGGATACTTGTTCCGAATAGTCACCTTGTTTAGCGCCCTGTAGTCCACACACATCCGCAAAGAACCATCTTGTTTCTTCTGGAAGAGGACTGGTGCACCATAAGGCGACTTCGCGGGAGTGATCAAACCCGCATCTAGCAACTCCGTCAATTGTTTTCTGAGTTCAGCAAGTTCTGGTTGTGACATCCGATACGGAGCTCGGGCGGGTGGCTTCGTGCCTGGCACGAGCTCTATCTCATGGTCAATTGCCCTTCTAGGTGGCAATTTCTTCGGCAATTCATCAGGCATCACATCTTCAAAGTCGTTTAATATCACTTTAACTTCTTTCGGTAGTGGTCCCGATACTTCTTCAATTTCGTCCCACCGTAGCATGGCAAGGTAGGTTGTTTCATCCCGTTTTAATCCCCTTTTCAACTGGAGGGCTGAGATAGAACGCTCTCCCGCCCTAGAAGATATAGTTGGGATGACACATGGTTTATTCCCAAGCATGACTAGCGAGTTGGAACATGGCATCACTGTGGTCTTCGTGTCACGCAGAAACTCCAACCCAAGGATCAGTTTAAAGTCGTCCATGATGACTACTGAAAAGTTGGTCCTTCCTTCGTATGGGCCAATCTTGATCAAAACAGATCTCGCTATCCCCGCTACTGGCTGTGCGGCGGAGTTGATAGCCTTCACCCGTCCGCACCCTTTCTAGAGTTAGACCCAGTCTTTCCACTTCGGTGCTAGAAATGTAATTATGGGTAGCTCCTGTGTCCACCATGGCCCTGATGGCCTTCCCGTTAACCTTGATGTCCACATACATCAAGCCTTTTCCTGGTACATCACCCTTTTTCTTTGGCGGCATGTCTTTAGGCTCTTCTCCAGTCGAGCTCTTTTTGGGGTTCCCAACCTGTGTTGTCACCGCATTGCACCACTGAGGAAAGGCCCCGACGGCATCTTCCTCTTCATAATCTTGTGTGTCTGTTTGCTCATCTGTTGGTGGGTGCCTTGGTCGAGAGCCAGATTGTTCCCCACGTTGCACCTGCCCAATGTTGTCAAAGAAGGCATTCATCATCTGTCGCTGCGGACAGTTAGCGATCACGTGCGGTCCTTGGCACAAGAAGCAACCCCTGAAAGGAGGTTTCTTCACTTCTCCACTGGTGCTAGCGTCAGGCTTGGCTTTGAACCCAACTCCACTCTTCTGTTGGGTAGAAGAGTTTGACGCCCAACTGCTTTTACTGCCCCAACTTTGGTTTGGCATTGGACCCCCTGGCTTCTTGCCACCAATACCTCTGCTTGGATTTCCTCTCTGAGGGGGTCTCTGTGGCTCAGAGTTGTAATCTGAAAGGCTCTCGGCAGCGATGATGGCTTCATTAAGGTTGTTCACCCGACGTCTATTAAGCTCAGTACGAGCCCATGGTTTTAACCCTTCCATGAAGAAGAAGAGTCTGTCGACTGCGGACATGTCACTGATGTCCAACATCAAGGCAGAAAATGCCTGGCAATACTCCCGGACCGATCCGGTGTGCTTGCATTCCAGCAACGCTTTTCTCGCGTTGAATGCGGTGTTTTCTGGGAAAAACTGACTCTTTAGCTCACGTTTGAGTATCTCCCATGTGTTTATGACGCAAGACCCATCTTCGATCTCTGCGTACTTCTTACGCCACCATAACTTGGCATCTCCAACCAAGTACATGGCAGCCATCGACACCTTTGTCGCTTCCGAGTCTACTCTGATGGCTCGAAAGTATTGTTCTATATCGAAAAGGAAATTTTCTAATTCCTTGGCGTCACGGGCTCCCCCGTAACTCTTGGGCTCTGGCACTCGGGGCCTCGACGAGTGCTCCGCACCCCCAGCGGGTGTGTTAACCACTGCACGACTAAGAAGCTCCACTCGATCCTGGAGTTCTTGAAATTTAGACTCCCAGTCTATACCTCCACTGTGCCGTGCATGGTGTTCCACTCGATCTTGAAGCTCCTGAAACTTCCCCTCCCATTCCATGCTCTCAGCATATCGGGTATTATCAGTGGCTTCAAGATTCACTTCCAACGCGTCAAGGCGAAGGGAGAATTGCTTCAGGATGCCTGGAGCATCCTGGTCACTCTTGATCATGTCATGTATCTGTGCTTCCAAAGCATCGATTCTCTCTTTCGTGTTGGCCATAGTTTTTCTCAACAAACTATCCCACAATATTTTCTTAGCTGAAGCCACGGTCTCTTGGACAACCGCGGCTCTGATACCACCTGACACACGGTGGCCCTTGATGGCACAAGGAAACCGTGTGTGGCACTCGACTTGCCGCTCGCAAGAAGAGTCCGCCAACCAATCTCAACAATTTATAGCAAGCAGTGCATCAACATCGCATAAAACAGTGCACAAAGAGTAAATTTCAACACGAGGGCAAAACGGTCACAAATATCTTCATTACTTCAATAGCATCATTACAACTTACAAAAGGCTTTGTTTGCATCCACAGTGTGCAATCTAGCTAGAACGGCAAGCTAAAACAAAGCAAGGGACTCTCGGGTATGGGTGTGCATGACTCCCATATAGTACCATTAGGAGGTAAAACTAAAGTGACAGTAGTAGACGTAACTATGTGCGAGGAGTCATAGTGCCCCTTTTTAGAGAAATACAACTCGAAATGACTTGAAATTTTACAGGGAAACTTAAATATATACAACGGTGGTCTCCACCAAAATTGAGCAAAAACGCACGCCTGGATCTTTAGATCTTCACTGTTGGCTTTTGACGTGCGCGGGCACTGCAATTGGGCGCGCGGGCGCTGTGCTTGACGGGCGCATGGGCGCGAGACTTGATGAACTTGTGAGGGCGCATGGGCGCCTGCTGGAAGGGCGCGGGGGCGCTGAGCTGGATGGGCGCGGGGGCGCAGTGCTAGGCGGGTGCAAGGGGCAGCCCGTGACACCAAGTCACGTGAACCGCTCGTGAAGCGACCTCGGCGTTCCTTCGACCTTGGGGGTCGACCATCCCAAGGGGTCGGCCACCCTTGGGGGTCGGCCACCTTTGGGGGTCAGCCACTTGCCTTGACGATCGACGACCGACGACCGTCGTTCGCAACCTCGCTCCGCCGTGGTCGCGACGACCGTCACTCTCGGCCGTGTTCCTTCGTCGCGATGACCATCGCCCGCGGCCACGCTCCGTCATAATCACGACGACCGTCGCTCGCGACCGCGCTCTGCCATAGTCACGACGACCGTCGCTCGCGACCGCGCTCTGCCATAGTCACGACGACCGTCGCTCTCGGCCGTGCTCTGTCGTCGCGATGACCGTCGCTCGTAGTCACGAGGACCGTCGCTTATGGCCGCTCTGTCGCCATGACGACCGTCGCTCACGGTCGCGCGCCATCCACGCAACGACCCTTGTTGCTCGGACATCACTCTGCGACCCTCGTTGCCCGCACTCAACCGCGCCCATGCGCCACAATCATGTTATATACTTACGGGATGGGCTCACAACCTCAAAGCCATCGCTGTCTTCATTCCAGGGGGACTTCGCACCGTGCTCCGGTACGAGGACCCTTCGCAGCGGGATAGGCGACTCCTCCGGGACACTATCTCCGCCAGGGTGCCTGCGTGACTGGCCTACGTGCTCTGGCACTGGGGGCTCGTGTCGACACCCCTAAGGACTATGACCCCCGGGTCACTCCGAGATGGGAGCAGGTCTCCGGAGGGGCATCTTGCCTAGTCCACCTGGCAGCTAGGCGTCGGGTCTTCCCAACTGCTGCCAGGCCTGTGGGATTCAGTAAGGGCTTGGACTGGAGGCTGGGGCAACGGGCTACTCTGACCATGCTACCGCGGCATGATCAGTCTCCTTAGACAGGCAGAGAGATGTTGTAAGGGCAGGGCAGCACGAACTTAGGGACCGGCAGTCCAACGGAGGGTCAGTGCTTTGGCCCCCCTGGCGACGTGTCGTTCCCAGGGGGTGACACATGTCAACTTATGACATATGCACATTTTTGCCTATAAATAGTGGACTTTGGAGCTTTCTCAAGGATCATCTTTTCTCTCATTTGAGCTTTTCACTTTCTCTCTCTAAAACAACATTCTCTCTGGAATTCTAGTGAGAGAAACACACTTGGACTCCTTTCTCCAGACCCTTGAAGCTGCACCCTTGTCACGGACTGTAGACTGTCGGTCCTGTTCATCGTCACCCTGCCTGCGCAGCGCTGCCAGCCCTCACGACCTGTCTGGGGAGCCTTGCCCTCGGCCCTTACGCCGTCCTTGCTGTCTCCCGCGTTGCCTACCTGGAAGCTGACTCAGACCGCATCCTTTGTGGCACCTCCACGTAGCATCGAACCATTTTCCGCAATGGTCACTTGATGCTCGTGCCACGTCGCCCGTGCCAACTCATCGCGCTCTCTACAACGCGCGCTCAATGCCAATGGTCACTTGATGCTCGTCACCGACCGTGCACAATTGCCATGACGACATCACTAAGTATTGCTCCGCGACAGTCGTCGCCGTGCCCTGGCGCCATGCTTATGATGCGTGCGCCAGGCACCAGGTATTGCTCCGCGACAGTCGTCGCCGCGCCCGGGTGCCATGCTTATGATGCGTGCCCCAGGCACCAGGTATTGCTCCGCGACAGTCGTCGCCGTGCCCTGGTGCCATGCTTATGATGCGTGCCCCAGGCACCAGGTATTGCTCCGCGACGTTCGTCGCCGCGCCCATGCGCCATTCTCATCATGCGTGTCCCCGGCACCAACTTTAGCTCCGCGACGTTCGTCGCCGCGCCCGTGCGCCATCTTCATGATACGTGCCCCCGGCACCAAGTATAGCTCCGCGACGTTCGTCGCCGCGCCCGCGCACCATTCTCATCATGCGTGCCCCCGGCACCAACTTTAGCTCCGCGGCGTTCGTCGCCGCGCCCGTGCGCCATCTTCATCATGCGTGCCCCCGGCACCAACTTTAGCTCCGCGACGTTCGTCGCCGCGCCCGTGCGCCATCTTCATCATGCGTGACCCGGCACCAACTTTAGCTCCGCGACGTTCGTCGCTGCGCCCGTGCGCCATCTTCATGATACGTGCCCCCGGCACCAAGTATAGCTCCGCGACGTTCGTCGCTGCGCCCGTGCGCCATTCTCATCATGCGTGCCCCCGGCACCAACTTTAGCTCCGCGACCTTCGTCGCAATGCCCGTGCGCCATTCTCATCATACGTGCCCACGGCACCAAGTATATGCTCCGCGACCTTCGTCGCCGCACCCATGCGCCATTCTTATCACATGTGCCCCGGCACAAAGTATTGCTTCGCGACGTTCGTCGCCGCACCACTTTCATGACATGTGCTCCGGCACCAAGTATTGTCCCCGCGACAATCGTCGCCATGTCCATGCACCACGACCATGTTACAAGCCTCCGGGCATAACACCCGTTCACCACACCATGCGCCCCCGCCATTGGCATGGAAGATCTTCGACCCACTCTCCAGAGTGTGCGGCATTCTGGTGGCTCCGCTCGTAGTGCTCCGGCACGAGGACCCCTCCCTGCGGGACGGGCTGTATGCCGTCGCCGGCTCAATCAAACTGCGGCATGGGCTGAGCGCCATCACGGGCTAGCGCCATCGCCGGCTCAATCAAACTACGGCATGGGCTGAGCGCCATCGCGGGCTTAGCGCCATCGCCGGCTCAATCAAACTGCGGCATGGGCTGAGCGCCATCACGGGCTTTGCGCCATCGCTGGCTCAATCAAACTACGGGACGGCCTTCGAGCCGTCGCCAGCTCAATCAAACTACGGGACGGGCTGTATGCCGTCGCCGGCTCAATCAAACTGCGGCATGGGCTGAGCGCCATCGCCGGCTCAATCAAACTGCGGAATGGGCTGAACGCCATCACGGGCTAGCGCCATCGCCGGCTCAATCAAACTGCTACACGGGCTTAGCGTCATCGCCGGCTCCATCACCAGGGACCCTGGCCCCCACAGCAGGATAGGCTGTAACCACATCGTTCATGCGTGCGACGCCCACTCGGGTTGCCCCTCCGCGCGCGCCACACGCAGGGGGCTTATGTTCATACCCTATTCTGGTCACACCCCAGGACCCGTTAAGGGACCCACTTTGCACGACACATCACCCAGTCAGCGGTCAACTTTTCAACGCTCGAGAGCCGGTCAAAGCAATGCATGCCCAAGTCACGTGAACCGCTCGTGAAGCGACCTCGGCGTTCCTTCGACCTTGGGGGTCGACCATCCCAAGGGGTCGGCCACCCTTGGGGGTCGGCCACCCTTGGAGGTCGGCCACCCTTGGGGGTCGGCCATCCCAAGGGTCGGCCACCTTTGGGGGTCGGCCACCTGCCTTGACGATCGACGACTGACGACCGTCGTTCGCAACCTCGCTCCGCCGTGGTCGCGACGACCGTCACTCTCGGCCGTGTTCCTTCGGCGCGATGACCATCGCCCGCGGCCACGCTCCGCCATAATCACGACGACCGTCGCTCGCGACCCCGCTCCGCCATAGTCACGACGACCGTCGCTCGCGACCGTGCTCTGTCGTCGCGATGACCGTCGCTCGTAGTCACGACGACCGTCGCTTGTGGCCGCTCTGTCGCCATGACGACCGTCGCTCACGGTCGCGCGCCATCCACGCAACGACCCTTATTGCTCGGACATCACTCTGCGACCCTCGTCGCCCGCACTCAACCGCACCCATGCACCACAATCATGTTATATACTTACGGGATGGGCTCACAACCTCAAAGCCATCGCTGTCTTCATTCCAGGGGGACTTCGCTCCGTGCTCCGGTACGAGGACCCTTCACAGCGGGATAGGCGACTCCTCCGGGACACTATCTCCGCCAGGGTGCCTGCGTGACTGGCCTACGTGCTCTGGCACTGGGGGCTCGCGTCGGCACCCCTAAGGACTATGACCCCCGGGTCACTCCGAGATGGGAGCAGGTCTTCGGAAGGGCATCTTGCCTAGTCCACCTGGCAGCTGGGCGTCGGGTCTTCCCCACCGCTGCCAGGCCTGTGGGATTCAGTAAGGGCTTGGACTGGAGGCTGGGGCAACGGGCTACTCTGACCATGCTACCGCGGCATGATCAGTCTCCTCAGACAGGCAGAGAGATGTTGCAAGGGCAGGGCAGCACGAACTTAGGGACCGGCAGTCCAACGGAGGGTCAGTGCTTTGGCCCCCTGGCGACGTGTCGTTCCCAGGGGGTGACACATGTCAACTTATGACACATGCACATTTTTGCCTATAAATAGTGGACTTTGGAGCTTTTTCAAGGATCATCTTTTCTCTCATTTGAGCTTTTCACTTTCTCTCTCTAAAACGACATTCTCTCTGGAATTCTAGTGAGAGAAACACACTTGGACTCCCGTCTCCGGACCCTTGACGCTGCACCCTTGTCACGGACTGTAGACTGTCGGTCCTGTTCATCGTCACCCTGCCTGCGCAGCGCTGCCAGCCCTCACGACCTGTCTGGGGAGCCTTGCCCTCGGCCCTTACGCCGTCCTTGCTGTCTCCCGCGTTGCCTACCTGGAAGCTGACTCAGACCGCATCCTTTGTGGCACCTCCACGTAGCATCGAACCATTTTCTGCATCATCAACATATTATTTTTAATCTATCTTGGTTGCACCCATGGGCCCACTAGGGGGCCCGTTTTGCACAACACGTCAACAGTCAAATTCTCAATGCTTCTAACCGTCAAAATGTGCACACTCTGTCACGTGCATTTTTTACTTTTTCTATGTTACTTCTCACCAAGAAATTTACTCTTGCGCAACTTATGGCAACGCCTCATCTCGCTTCGACAGTCGCACGTCGCCCGTCGGCGTGCCTTGGCATTTGGCCAAAGAGGTGGGCCTTGGCCTTCTGCTTTGGGTCGGCCTCGACCTCGCCTCCTCGTGGGGAAGGCCTTGGCCTCCCCCTAAGGGGTGGCCTTGGCCTTCCCCCTAAGGGGTGGCCTTGGCCTTCCCCCAAAAGTTGGCTTTTGGCATCCCCTTAGCACCTTCACCTCTCTACAAGGGACCATGCATCGTCTGTGATACTTGTGGCCTGAACCCGCGTGCCATCTCTGTGACCTCAGTCACCTGTGCCCACGCGCCCTCTCAAGGACTCTCTACCGCGCCCATAAGCTACGCCGCTGATACAGTCGTGCCCCCCGACTCTCTATCACACTACCGTGCCCTTGGCACCACACACACTCCACCACACCCATGCGTCGCATCGCTAATCCAGTCATGCCCGTTGGCTCTCTGTCACACTACCACGCACCTTGCGTTAGTCTATCCTTTCACCAGTCAATGCGCACCTTGCTTTGGTCGTGGAACATGCTTCGATCCACATTTCGGAGTGTGCAGCATCCTGCGGGATAGGTGACTTCTCCGTGACACTCTCTCCACCAGGGAGCTCTAAGTGCTCCGATATGAATCCTCTTCTGTTAGGTAGACGGCTCCTCCGGGATGCTGCCTCGGCACGTCGGTTAGGCGACTCTTCCGGAACACTACCTTGGCACGTTCTAAGTGCTCCGGTATAAGGACTCACCCTGCAGGGATAGGCGACTTCTCCGGGACACTATGTCAGCCAGGAAACTTCAACTCCGCTTCTGCCAGGTAGACGGCTCCTTCGGGATGCTACCTCAACCCATGGGGTAGGTGACTCCTCTAGGACACTAACTTGGCGTGCTCTGAGTGCTCCGACACAAGGACTCACCCCCAGGGATAGGTGACTCCTTCGGGACACTATCTCTGCCAGGGAGCTCTAAGTGCTCCGGCATGAAGACTCCCCTTTCGCCAGGTAGACGGCTCCTCCGAGATGCTACCTCGGCTTGCGGGATAGGCGACTCCTCTGGGATACTATCCCCACCAGGATGTCTAACAAGCCTACGTGCTTCGACACTAGGGGCTTTCATCGGTACCCTTAGGGACTATGACCCCTGGGTCATTCCAAGACGAGAGCATGTCTTTGGAAGGCATCGTACCTAATCCGCCTGGCAGTTGGGAGTCGGGTCTTCACCACCGCTGCTAGGCTTGTGGGACTCTACAAGGGCTTAGAGTGGTGGCGAGATCAAGGGGTTCACTGGCCACCACTGACGCTATGAGAGCCAGTCTTTCCAGATAGCCAGAACGATGTTGTGCGGGGCAGGCTGGGTGAATATGTGATACGATAGTTCGTGGAGCACTGATAGCTGTGGACCCCTCGGTGACTTATCTCTCCCGTTGAGCGCCACGTGTCGGTTGATAACATCGTCATCTCAACCTCTATAAATAAGGGTTTTGAGAATTCATTTGGGAGTCTTGAACATTTTCAGAACTCACTTTCTCACTTTAGAATTCTAGAGAGAGAAATATACAAGACCTTGACTCTGGACCTAAGCATCGGACTGTGTCTGTCATTGTTTATTCACCCAGCGCCATGGCCCTTCGCAACATAGCCACCCGCAGGCTCTATTTGGGAAGCCCTTGGTCTCTGCCCTTGCTGTGTTACACATCAGCATACTTGGCATCTGACTCGGACTGTATTCCTTGTGGCACCTCCATGTCGACTGCGAACCCACTTCCTTGGCATCATTTTGGTGACTTTACTGGGGAGATAAGCATCACAGTGCAGTTCATTCCTTGCCTAACACACCCAAGCAACCATGCCTCAGCAACGTAGGGCTACCAGGACTACGAGCCAAAGTCTCAACCCAGCCATCCTAGAGGAGCATCGCCTTGAGGACTAAGAGGAGACCAGCCACAGCCAACTCTAGCCTTTCCCCGAGATGAATGCACCCAATGTGGCCGCGATCATCAATGCCACAATCCAACACCTTACTTCTACCATCACCGAACTCCAATACTCTCAATATTATCTCATGGCTGTCATCTTAAAAATACAGAAATCAATCCATGTCTTGACTTCACAGTCGCCAAGGCCTCGGAGCTCCCCACCCTATGCCTGCTGCTCACCCTATGTCATCCCAAGCTCTTGGGTTGGCCCCTCCTGTTCAGATCTAGCCTTCAAGGCCTGGGTTAGTTCTGGACGATGCTTGTGTCTTAGTGTTGCGACCACCACTGCCTTGGTCCTTCCGGCCTCCGGCAGTAGGACTTGCGACCCCTCAGCCCGTGGTGCCATGCCTTACCCTTGCTGGGAGTACTTCGGAGACTCATGACTCAATTGAGATGGAACCTAACCCTAACACGCCCAACCGACACCTGAATACCAGTCATACACCCGACTTGCTCCAGTCAACCCTTCCTGATGGCCGACCTCCTGCAGCCGGCACTACCCTTGTGCAAACCACACCCCAAGAAGCTGCTCCCCACTACCAACCCTTCTCCACCATTATCATGCCATCAATGCCTCAGGTCACCCCGTCTAGGGGTCAGGTTCCAGGATCATCCTGACTGGGCACAAACCTTCTCCTACTTCGTATGTCACCAAGCATGACCTTGACGACATCCTCCGCCGTATCAAGCAGTCATCCTTACCCACTCCCCCTCTAAGTTGTCTGACCATGCTCCCTACTCTGGAAACCTCGCAACCAAGGCCTATCTTGTTAAGTACAAGCAATCATCCTTTACCTTGTTCAGTGGCAAAGAGAGCAATGCCCGCGAACACCTCACCCTTTTTACTGGCTCCCTAGAGCACTACAGGGAGGACGACACTTTGAAGCTTCAATAATTTCACAAGTCCCTAACTGGCCTCGCCTACTCTTCGTACCACAAGATCCCCAACGGTACTATCCATTCCTGGTCTGGCATGGTTCCCCTCTTCCTTGACAAGTTTCACTATGAAACAGAGCGTGTGACCATCGTTGACATTACTGCAATCGACCGAACCCCAAGAAAGACCTCAACGCCTATGTCACATTATTTCATCACAAGTGCTTGGATTGCACTTTGTACCCATTTGCATCAAGAACAAGAAAAACACCTACAAGGTCTAACTTGAAAATCTCCAGCTTCGGTCTTGGAGACATCTCAAGGAAGCTGCGCGACGCACCTATGACTTGGTCGGTCCGTTAAAGACACCGAAGCCCCAAACTCAACTTGCCCTGACCACAATGGTGGAAGCAACCAGTGACAACAACAATCGTAAGTGCCAATCCCAAAGAAGGGATGAGCACCCTAACAAGAGAAGGCAGCCGACACCTACCCCAGAATACCCATGGAACTTGAAGACTTTCAAAGCTCTCTTCGAGACATGGATCAATGATAATACCATAACTCTTCCAAATGCCAAATTTGAACCTACTCCAGAAGACTCAGCCCATCCCAACTACTGCCCCTATCATTGGATAGTTGGTCACAACCTTAAGTGGTGCAAGGGCCTCAAGTTCGCCTTCGCCGACAAGCGAGCTAAAACTCTAAATGCAGGACATGTGACCCACCCGCCCAATTCCACACTTGTAGTTTTTCCATAGTTTGCAAGTTTCCATGTACTCAACCCCCATGTACCAAAGCATGTCGCCTGCTTTTGTTATCAATGAAGTTATACTTTCAGACCTAGAAAATTTTCAATCTAATATTGTTCTTACCTAAGTCTACTGACACCACCCTTGATGCCATCACCCACTCCTTTAGGGGCTTCACCCATTCCCTACCCCTTCTGCCTCACATTGCACAGTGACTTGGTAGGTGGTGAACGGGGTGGCTTACGACTCAGTCAGCCAACATTTCTCCAGGCCTCACGATCACCCTTGCCAGGTATGCATGCAACACATCTCGCCGATTCTCCCTTGCCTCTGTGACTCAGCCAGTCATCGATGCCAGCCCACCACCCTAAGTCCCCCCCTCTCTCATTTCAACCATTCGTGGTAATGGTCACATCACCACCCCTTATCCATTTTTTTTGACACTTAGAAAAAATTCTTTATTTTTCACAGCTGGGTCACCACCTTCAGCGACCTCCCTCAGCACCCTTGCCTAAGCTCAACACTTAGAAAAAATTTCAACAAAAATTTTCACCCCCTCCATCTTATGCTCCTTCCAACACTTAGAAAAAATTTCAAAATTTCTCATCCCCCTATACCCCCCCTTTTCTTATCCTCTCTTCAACACTTAGAAAAATTTTCAACAAAATTTTTCATCTTTCCCACATACTCCCAACATTCATTCTCTCTCTAGTCACTCTCATCACTCACTCTCTCTATCTTCATTCACTCTCCTTCTCACATTACCCTACACTACATTTTCCTTTCTTCCCTCACAACCCGAGACCCCATCCCTCTTTCCCCACCTTATACACGAAATCTCTCTTTCTCTCTCTCTCTCTCATTAAATAAGTATAATTCATTTCCCACCCCATCCTTCTATCTTCTTCCTTGGGGCAAAAATAATAAATAATGAATAATAATAAATAAATATATTCAAATTTGAATTTCAAAATTAAAAAACAATTCAGGTCCACACCAACTGATGAACCGACCCCTGTGCCCGACCCATGTGCCGCTTTTCTCCCTCAGTCCCACACCTAACCACATTAACCGAACCTGACCCATGACCTAAAACCTAACCCATGTCCCCCCTCAAACCCTAATTCCCCAAAACCTTAATCTCACTTTTTATCTGGTGCCACCAAGCACCCCCACCCTCACCGTCAACCCTTTGATCCCTTATTGCCGTGCCATTCTCCGGCAGGCGTCGCCCCCATGGCTAGCGACCCCTCTCAAACCCCATCTCCCCTTCCTTTCTTCTCTCCCCCGCCCCTCGCCCACTTGCGATAACCCCACGATGTTGCCGCCACCCTTACTACTCTCTAACCACACCGACGCTGTGGGAGCCAGTCTTTCCAGACAGATAGAGCGACATTGTGCTGGACAGGCCAGGTGAAAATACATTTTGACAGTTCGTAGAGCACTAGCAGCTGTGGACCCCTCGGTGACGTGTCATTCCCGTAGAGCACTGGCAGCTATTGATGACATCATTATCTCAACCTCTATAAATAGGTGTCTTAAGAATTCATTTGGAACTCTTGAACTCACTTTCTCACTCTGGAATTCTAAAGAGAGAAACATATAGGACCTTAACTCTGGACCTAAGCATCGGACCGTGACTGTCATCGTATATTCACCCAGCGCCATTGCCCTTCGCAGCACTACCACCCTCACACTCTATTTGGGAAGCCCTTGGTCTCTGCCCTTGTTCCATCCTTGCTGTATCCCACATCAACATACTTGACATCTAACTCGGACTACATTCCTTATAGCACCTCAATATCGACTGCGAACCCACTTCCTTGGCATCACATATATCAAAAATCTCCACCTTGGCTTGTACTAACAAATCACTCCATAAGAAAAGTGTAATATGCCTTCAGTACTTTCTTCAGGTACTCCACTTTGCATCCCCCTTAAAAGTAGGGATGCCCTCCACCTATAACCTAGCAAGAAAGAAGATGAATCAAGCTCAAGCAATGCTTGAACTTCTTTGTTGTAACTGTCTTCGCGAGCATATCAGATGCGTTGTCATTAGTGTGAACCTTGTGCAATACAATCTATCTAGAATTAATCGATTCCCTCACCCTGTGATAACATACATCAATATGCTTGGTCCTAGTATGGGAAACCTAATTCCTTGCCAAATTCATTGCACTCTAACTATCATAGTGTAACAAAACGCCATGCTGCTTGAAGCCAAGCTCCTCGACTAGTCCCTTCAACCTTAATGCCTCCTTTGATGCCTCTGTCAATGCCATGTACTCTGCCTCTGTAGTTAACAATGCTGTAGTAGACTGTAACACTGATTTCCAACATATCAGCCCTCCATGGAATGTAAAAATATATCCAGTCATGGACCTCCTGGAATCCAAGTCCCCAGCATAATTAGAATCCACAAAGCTAGAGACCTCACATCTTGCCCCATCACAATGAAACATAATGCCAAAGTTGGTTGAACCTGCTAGGTAATGAAAGATCCATTTCACTGCATCCTAATGCTTCTTTCTTGGATCTCCCATATACCTACTGACCATACTAACTACATGTCATATATCACGTCTGGTACACACCATGGCATACAATAGATAGCCAACCGCATTTGCGTATGGTACTCAAGACATATACTCAACATCTTCTTCTGTACTAGGACATAGTTGCGAGGATAACTAAAAATGAGCTCCTGATGGTGTAGTAACAGGTTTAGCGTTGAGCATACTAAACTTCCCACTACTTTTTCAACATAACTTTTCTGAGTTACCCATAACTTTCCTGCCTTTCGATCTCTATGAATCTCCAGACCAAGGATCTTCTTGGCAGAACCAAGATCCTTCGTATGAAACTCCCTGCTCAACAATTTCTTCAAGTGCAGAATATGAGACTTACTCTTCACAGCAATCAACATATCATCCACATATAATGTAAGCAACAACAGTGAACCGTCATTAAGGACTCAATAATACACACAACAATCATACTCACAGCAAGAGTAACCATGAGTTACCATAAATGTGTCGAATCGCTTGTACCACTGTCGAGGAGACTGCTTCAAATCATATAAGGACTTTTTTAGCTTGCACACATAGTCCTTCTTTCCAGGCTCAATAAGATAGAAGTGTGCTTCACTAGTAGTGAAAAGATCTCATTATAATCAATTCTATTTTTTTTTGAGAATATCCTTTTGCCATTAGTCTTGCCTTGTACTTTTGATCTTCTTTTTTCTTATAAACCCACTTGCATACAATAACCTTCACACCCTTAGGAAGTTTAGCTAATTCCGAAGTCTGATTCTTCTGTTGAGATTCCATCTCCTCATCTATTGCTCTCAACCACGAGTTAGTATCATCTGCCTTGACAGCCTCGTTGTAACTGTAGGATCTCCACTTCCCACAATTAGTATAAACGAGACCCTATCTTCAAAACCATACTTTCGAGTTGGTTTCTTGGTACATGGCTCTCTATCTCTGACTAGATTCCAAGAATCACTACTCCTCTCGATCCTCTAAAGGCTTTTCATCTGTAGATCCATTTGTAGACTCGTCAGCTGATATTGTCCTCTGCTCATGCAACTCTATCTCTACTGTGTGACCTTACTTCTCGCTAGAAGTTTCATCTGTATTCAACATATGTGCTTCATTGAATACCACATCTCTGCTGATCACTTTTTTCTTGGCCATTGGATCCTAGGATTCTATAGCCTGTATCATTTACTCCTTCCTCATACCCAAGGAATATACATTCTTTTGGCTTAGGATCAAGTTTGGATCGTTCTTCATTCTGAAGGTGAACAAACGCAAGGTGATCAAATATTCTCATTGCAACAAGAAAATTAACTTGTTTACTAGACCATACCTCCTCAGAAACTTGGTGATTAATGGCAGATAATGGAGAACGGTTGATCAAGTAATAAGTTGTATAAATAGCTTCAACCCAGAAACTCTTAGGCAAATCTGCATTCAATCTCATGCATCTAGCTCGCTCCAGTAAGGTTCTGTTCATCCTTTTGGCAACCCTATTCAGCTCTAAAGTCTTTTTCACTGAAAAGTGTCTTATGATACCCTCATCCTTACAGAACTGTAGAAACTCCTCATCCTTGTATTCCATGCCATTATCTGATCTGATGTACTTAAGCTTCTTACCCATCTGATTTTCAACTCTTGCCTTCCACGCTTAAACACGTTCAAAACTTTAGACTTATGCTTCGTTAAGTGCACCCATACTTTATTTGAGAAATCATCTATAAATATAACAAAGTAATGAGCTCCCCCATTTGAAACATGCTTGATTGGTCCCTAAACATTCGAATGCACATAGTCCAAAACCCCTTTACTAGTATGAGAAGCAGCTTTAAAACTAACTCATTTCTACTTCCGAAACACACAAAATTTGCAGAAGTGCTTGCATGATTTCACTCTGTGCAACAACTTGCGCTTGTGAAGTTCCAGATGTAATACCTCGAACCCTAAAATACCCTTCACAAATTTCATTGGTATTTTTAGCGACGAATTTAAACTTTCTTGACGTTGATATATTTTTAGCGATGAAATAATTCTTGAGCATTGATATATATATATATTTTTTTTAAGCGACAATTAAACATCTTTTGGCATAGGCGTTCTTATTAGCGACGTTTTGGATAAACGAGATATAACATATTAGATCGTTGAAAATTTTCATAACGCTTAATTTATCATAACGGTTTATTATTAAATCATTTCGCAATATTAAGTTTGGGTTAGAAGTTTGAGCGACAAATGATGTGTAGGGTTTTCTTTTATTTTTCTAACTAGGGTTTCCAATATATATATAACGGGCCATCGAAGGCACCCTCTTAGCCACCAATCCCACAATTGAGAGAAAGAGAGAGATACAGAGGAAACGTAAGGATGGAAGGAGATCGAAGAAGGGAATTTTTCGGCAATCAAATCTCTTCCGGTAAGCGTTCTCTTAAACTTTTTCTCTAACGCTTACAGTTTTTAAGGAGAAGTCCTAAGAGAATCATTAAATTTTCGGTGGGTGACGGAGACAGTGCATTTTGGACGAAAGGGTGGACAAATGAGACTGTGCATATGTATTTGTGCGCAATGGATGCATTGGCGGGTGCATCAGGACTGTTGGGCATTACTGTGTGTGCATTGTGCGTAAATCATGATGTAGGGGTTCATAAGTGTGTGTGTGTGTGTGTGTAGGATGTGCCAGGGAGTGCATTTATGCGGTGTGGTATGTAGATGTGTATATCTGCGTATTTTGTGTGTAGTGCTGGGCGTGAAATGGTGGGTGTGGGAAAGTAGTGCTGCTGTGAACAAGCAGATCGGTTCATGCGGTTGACCCATTTTCATTTGTATTCCCATTTCCAGTGGGAGGTGAAGCTTTGAAATAGGTGAGAATGGTTTGAAAGAATGTAAAGAGTTTGAAAGGATATACATATATAGACCCACAACCATAAGCGGTGGCTGTGGGTGTAGTTTTATAGAGAGAGAGAGAGAGAGAGAGATGGAGTTGCAGCCGTGATACTGTGAGGAAGAATATGTGGGTTTGTGAAGCTGTGGAATGGTGAGGGAACAAAGCTGCTAAGGCAGCTTGGGTGTGTGTGTTTGTGCAGAATGGAAGTGTGTGCATGTCTTGTGTGTGTGAGTGAAATGAAAATAAAGAGAAAGGGGGCTGCTGTAGGTTTGCAAGTGGGGTGTACGTGAAGTTGATGGAGTGGAAAGATGGCTACCATGGCCATGCTTTTATGTGGGTTTAGAATTGTTGTGGGTGTAAGCATGTGAGTGATATGTGAAATAGGTGTGTGTGTGTGTGTGTGTGTGTGTGTGTGTGTGTGTTACATGTGATGTGTGTGTGAGTTGGGTTACACATGTATTTTAAATATGTGAACCTGTGAGTGTGGATGGAAGGGAGGAGAGCTGTTGTGAATTGAGTATGGAGTTGGTTTAAATAGGGTTGTCGCATAGAGGAAGAAGAAGAGTGGGTTAACTTACGGCAAAAAGAGTTTATACATGGGTGTACCATGTGAATGTTAGGCCTCCTATAATAATCAAAAAATTTTGAAGCTTTACAGGAAGAGTCGTAGGGTAGTGCTAGAATTTCTGTTTAAATTTCATATTTTTCTGATATTGTATGTATTTGTTAAAATTTCTACAAATTTAGGCTTATAAAAATCTTTTAAAGCCTTCAAACCCATGAAAATGTTTTACAAAAATTACCGTAATGTTTTTACAATATAAGAAAGACTCAGTAAAAAGATAATAATTTTTAGAGTTGATTTATTACCATTTTCCCTTTCGCATTGAATTTAGCAAAACGAAAAATAAAGAAATAGTTTCGGTGCCTTTTAAATTCTGATTTTTACTTCTATAATTTTTATGCATATATTAAGGCTTTTATAAAAAAATTTGTGCCTTTATTTTCCACTAGAAATAATTATGGCAATTTATTAATTTTTAGTGGATTTAAAGAAATTATTTTTAATTCAAAAATAATAAAAAATATTCAAAAATTATATTTTTATTCCATATACTGTATTAAGCTATAAATATGCTTAGTGAATGTTAAGAACATTTTTGGGAAAATTCTGAGGCTCGAAGAATGTGGCGAGTTCAGGGTAGGTTAGCAGTGTGTGAAACTGCTCCCAGTTTCACCATTTTCGGGTGGAGAAATAGGTACGTTGCGGATAGTTATATTAGGTTTATAATATAGCAGAATGGATAGTGTTCTGATAAATGACTTTGTCAACCTAGGTAAACTCCGAGGATTTGATCGAGAGTATTTTTAGCTTCTGCACTTGGATTGAGGTAAAGGATTTTTTCGAAAATCCTATTTCATCTATTGACATCGTAAATATTCTTTCTAAATTGTTATTGACATGTCCATTGGACTCAGTTATAATTGTGATGAAATTGTATCGATTGCCATTAGTACCCTGTTTTGGGCTTTATATGTTTATTGAAAATTCCTTTTCGATGCTATTAAGTTATTTCTCATGCGCATCGATTAAATCATTGCATCATCAATTATTGCACTTTGCATATTGACATGAGTAAGTGTATTGAGAAGATATAAGGATGGTCAAGTATCGGGGGTGATATAAGGATGGTCTGTATTGTCAGGGATGCTAGTACCTAAATGGTCTAGCTAGTGTTCTTATGCATATGTAACCATACTGTTAGTGAGCACTGCCTGTGTGGCTTTGCTAAGTGTTACCCTGCACTGCCTGTGTGGCTTTGCAATATACTCATGTTTAATATCATCGGCATTGCTTCAGTGAAATTGAAAGTGTATCCATTGAATCTTGAATCTTGAATTGAGAATTTATTTTTTCATTTTGTCATCGATAAAATTTTTCCAAATCGTTTGTACTCTCTATTGAATTCTGAGCGACCTTACTGAGCTCTCGAAAGCTCACTCCCCTTTTTGTTCCTTTCTATAAGAAATAATCATCAGTAAGATTGCGGAACAATGAGATTGATTATGGATTAGATTAGCATTTCTATTAATTATTATTTAAGCCCCTGCGAGGGAACCAATGAGTAACTCAATAAATTAAGAAATTTACATTATTTTGTGATGACAACAGTTTGCTGAGACATTTGAATTGTTTGTAGATCTCTGACATGGATGTTATTGAGTTTTTTGGTGGTATTAAATGGATTAGATAATTGAGGTTTTGATCGATTGATTGGTTAACGCTCCGGATATTCCGGGGTGTTATAGTTGGTATCAGAGCATAGGCTTTTGATTATGTAGACTTAGAAGCTTAGACTAGGAAAACAATTGGGGCAACAGAAGCGAGAGAGAATAAATTTTGATTGCATTATTTGTGTTAAGAAGCACCAGTAATGTCAATAGAGAATAAACATATGCCTTTGTAATCAGTAGAACTGCACAAATTTTTCCTTAATAATTGATTAACGTTGTTATCGTGATAAGTTTTACATTGCATTGTCTCTGTGAATTACAATTGTGCGACTTGATAATAGTTTATTTTATAGCATGGCACGCACACGAAGTGGCAGTACCCGAGGTCGTACTAGAGGTCGGGGAGGCCGTACCGGGGGTCGTACTAAAGACCAAGGGGCTCCAGTTGAAGGCATACCCCAGGGGATTCCAGTTGGGGAGGCACCCTCTACAGACCTACCACAACCCCACCAGGAGCCCATGACTGCCACTTTACATACAATGAATCAACGTCTGGCAATCATGGCTCGAAATTTGATCAATCAACAATAGGGTATGCAAAACCCTGCTCAACCACAGCCGCCAACACAGGAAAGGAGTACCTTAAGTGAGTTCAATAAACAGAATTCGGCAAATTTCAACGGGTCAGTGGACCCTACTGAAGCAGAGTCCTGGATTACAGAATTGGAGAAAATATTTTGAGCTATTGGGTGTATAGATAAATAGAGGGTGGAGTTTGTAGTGTATAAACTGAGAGGAGAGGCTAACCAGTGCTGGAAGATGGTGGAGGCAAGTAAGACTGCGCAACAAAGATCTGAGGTAACATGGGAACAATTTAAGGAGTTGTTTAATAAATGGTATTTCTCTGCGAGCTACTACGAGCAGATGTTGAGGGAGTTTGCCAACATAACGTAGGCGGATAGGGAGACAATGGACGAGTATGAGATGAGGTTCTCTCGTTTGGCCAGATTTGCAGATAGGATGCTACCGACCGAGGTCGACAGATGTTGAAAATTTAAATGGGGCCTTAGGCCTATTTTTAGGGATGGAGTGATCTTGGCTCGGTTGTCGAGATATGTAGAGTGTGTGGATCTGGCACGTGCATTGGAACAGTCCAGATCGAACAATAAGAAAAGGTTGGAGCAGCGCCAAGGTGGCCAGAATAGGGACAGACATGAGGGTAGGTGCACAGAGCCTGACAAGGGTCAACAGCTTTCTTTTGCACCGCATTGGGGTGCTCATAGTCAGAGGACGGGACGGAACCATGGATTTAGATCTGCCTCAAATCAGGGATCTGGATCTGGACAGAGTTTTGGGGGTCGACTAGTGTAGAACATGGGTTATAGAGGTGCACAGAGTGAGGGGGCTAGATCAGTACAGAGTGTTGGGTCCAGACCGCCACAGGGGCCAGGGCATCAATCTACACAGAGTGCGGGTCAAATTACCAAGATAGTTTCTCAAGCCGCTCCTTGTACTATGTGTGGGAAGCACCATGGCGACAGGCCTTATTATAAATATACTGGGGGATGCTACAAGTATGGGAGCACAGAACATCGTGTTCGAGATTGCCCCTCAGCTAGGGATAACCAGTCATCTTTCCGTCCCACTCCTATAGCCTGTGCGACAGCGAGCAGTGCTCATCGTCAAGGAGGAGGACAGAGTTAGCCAGGCCCTACTCAGCAGTCTCAACAAGGGCAGAGACTCAAGACGTTAGCCCATCTTTTGTCTATGTCGGCTCAGGATGCTGTGACATCCAATAATGTGGTGTCAGGTACACTTCTAATTAATTCATTAGATGCTCGTGTATTGTTTGACTCGGGAGCAATTATTCTTTTGTATCACCCACATTTGCACGGTGATTGAGGGTGAAAACCCGACCTTTAGAGAATGACCTCATAATAGGAACTCTATTGGGAGAATCATTGACAGTATCGACGACTCTTTGTGATTGTAGTGTTCATATTGAGAATATAAATCTTCTCGTGGACCTCATTCCCTTAGCCATTCATGATTTTGACATTATATTGGGCATGGATTGGTTGTTTGCCAATCATGCATCCATAGATTGTCATGGGAAGTAGTTCATTTCGATATACCAGGTCAGCCTAAGTTTGTTTACCGTAGGTCTAAACCGAGTGGGCTGGTTAGTATCATTTCGGCTATCAAAGCGCAATGAATATTGTGACGGGGTTGTTAGGGATACATATCACATGTTATTGATATGAATCAAAATGATAATGAGTTGGAGTCTATTCTTGTGGTAGAGCAGTATCTGGATGTATTTCCTGAGGAGTTGCCAGGGGAGCCTATGGATCGTGAGACATAGTTTGTGATCGACCTTGTTCTGGGTTCGGAGCCTATATCCAAAGCACTGTATTGTATGGACTCAGCTGAGATGAAAGAGCTGATGGAACAATTGAAGGAGTTATTAGATCAGGGGTTCATACATCCTAGTGTATCCCTATGGGGTGCTCTAGTCTTATTTGTGAAGAAAAAGGATGGTACACTGAGACTCTGTATCAACTACAGAGAGTTAAATAAGATTACAATCCGGAACAAATGCCTAATGCCCCATATTGAAGACTTATTTGACCAACTTCAGGGTGCTTGCTACTTTTTGAAGATTAACTTGAGGTCAGGGTATCATTAATTGAAGGTAAGAGAAGAGGATATACCGAAGACGACATTCTGAACAGGGACAGAAGACGGCATTCCGAACATGGCACTACAAGTTTGTTGTTATGCCATTTGGTTTAACGAATGCCCCAGTAGCTTTTATGGATCTGATGAACAGGGTGTTCCGAGATTATTTAGTTCAGTTTGTCATCGTTTTCATCGATGATAATCTAGTATACTCAAGGAGGAGGTAGCATAGGGAACACTTGAGGTTAGTGTTTCAACGTTTAAGAGACCACAAAGTATACGCAAAAACTCTCGAAGAGCGAATTTTGGCTACAACAGGTTGGATTCCTTGGACACGTGGTATCTAAGGAAGGTATTTCTATGGATCCGGAGACAGTGACAGAGTGGCAATGACGTAGAACGGTAAAGGAGGTGCATAGTTTTCTGGGTCTAGCAGGTTACTACAGACGATTTGTAGAAGGTTTCTTGAAGATTGTAGGACCATTGACTAGTTTGACATGTAAGAATGTGCGATTTGTTTGGACTGAAGAGTGTGAGTCCATCTTCTAGGAGTTGAAGCAAAGACTAGTGACGGCACCAGTGTTGACATTGCCATCAGGCTCAGGAGGGTTTGTAATTTATAGTGATACTTCTAGGACAGGGCTTGGTTGTGTGTTGATGCAGAATGGGAAGGTCATTGCTTATGCATCAAGGCAGTTAAAGACTCATGAGCAGAACTACCCGACTCATGACGTAGAGATGATAGCGGTGATCTTTGCCTTGAAGCTACGGAGACATTACCTGTATGGAGATCTGCACCGACCACAAAAGCCTGAAGTATATATTTACACGGAGGGAGCTTAATACACTACAAGAAAAAAGACTTTTAGCGACGGGAAAATTCATCGCTAAAAGCCTAAAATCCGTCGCTAAAAGTCCGTCACTAATAGTTTGGCAACGGAATTTTCAAATCCGTCGTGTAATATTTAAGTTTTTGTAATGGATTTATTTATTAATTAGCGACGGAATATCCGTCTCTAATTATATTTTAAGTATTTTAATTTAATTTTTTTTGGTAAATTAGCGACGGAATAAATATTTTAGCGATGGAATATTCCGTCGCGAAATGTCTTATTTAGCGACAGAATATTCCGTTGCTAAACACCGATTGTAATACAAAAAATTTAGCGACGGATATAATCCGTCGCCAAAAGTCAAAATTTTCTTAAAATATATATATTTTTCTAATGCCCAAACCTGTAATAAAAAAATCAATCCTCAACAACAATGCGCAATAATCAACCCTCAACAATAACACGCAATAATCAATACACAAAGAAATATGTAAACTTAATCATAAAAAAGACTCATTATGTACAAGCTGGGAACCGGATACAGCTGGTTAGGGGAGGGGAGAAGAGTACAAGCTGGGCGCGGGGGCCGGGGGGAAGCTGGACCGGGCACGAGAAGAGGCTCATCAGGGGTTGCCGAGTCCCGGATCTGGATCCTGTTGATTCGGGGCCAACTCGGCATGTCCAGCTGCGGTACCCTACTAATCATGCTCCCTGATCATCCTCAACACCACCGTAGCAATGCGCCCGATCTCCTCCTCGTCCAACGGATGCCAAGGAGCCGGTGTCTGTGGAGGGGCAATGGGGGGTGAGGACGCTCCTATCACGGCACGAGCAGTCCGACTAGGCAGGCCGCGTATGCGGCCTTTCGGCCGATTGACGACCTCCGGCGTATCCAGCCATCGCTTCAACGCCCCAGTACTCGCACCCGTACTAGTGGACGCTGATGGCTGTCCGGACTGCTCCTCGGAACCCCTAAGCTGTTCATACGAGGCCTGCAAAAAACAGTGATATAAAGATATGTTAGGGCATTAATTAACGCAACAGACATTGAGGATAGAAAGACAAAAAATTAACAACTTAAACAAATTGACTCACATCGATCCGCCGGGCAATATCTGAAATATAGTCGCCCGCTCGGTGTGCCTCGTCCTTGTCCTTCTTCTGCACGTGCGTCTGATTATACGTCAGAGCTACGACCTCATCGTCCTCCAGATCCGGGTGCTCGACCGCATTCTTGTGTCGGACGATGTCGTGTGGCACCGACCCCCCTGTGTGCGTCGGATCTTTGTTCTGTCTGTTCTCAGCCCCGCACTTACTCTTGGCGTCCCAACCTGGATCCGCAGCCCACCGATCTATCATCGCCGTCCATACAGTCAGAGATATCCAATGTGGGGGATATCTCGTCATCGCCGTCATTGGGGCACCCTCGGGCAGCATCTTCTTCGCCAAGTCCCTTGCGTCGTGGAGCCATCGGCGGTAATTTTTGCCGATGTAAGCAAAGAAGGCCTGCTGCCCCAGTGCCTGCTGCTCAGGCGAGTCAAACGTGAACCCCTCCTGTAAGGCATTCAATAACACAAATTAACTACAGAAAACAAACTCTAATTAAACAAATACTATCGCTGAAAAAAATACTTCACCGTACCAGCCACTCCTCCCATAGGGACTCCCTCGCAGCGACATCCCAGTCCTTCCAGTACAGGCGTGGCTCGAAGAATCGGCCCTTCACAAGAACGCCGATCTTCGTCCTCGCCTGATTCTCCAGGATCCTGCCAAAAAAAATAAAAATAAATTAACACCCCAAAATTTTAAATATAAGGCATGATGTGATATTTTTTTTACTTACAGGCCCTCCTGGGTGAGCGTAACTCTCTGTTTACGCTGGGGGTCGATGCGTACCCCGCGTGTCGGACCACGGCCTCGTCGAGATCCTACAAAACACCAACATTAATATAGTTCAAATATACTTTAAATATAAGGCTAGCAAAAATGTACTAAACACCGTTATCAACTATACCTGTGGTAGAACCCACGGAAGAAGGAGAATCAACGCGCATGTGGGATGAATCTGCGTCGGGTTGGGGTGACCGCTGGGGCTGGGGCTGGAGCTAGAGCTGGGGCCCCATCTCTTGTACACGATCACTCTGTGCCTCGTCATCAGTGGGCAATGATAAGGTGGGACTCACCGGAGAGGAAGCAGCTCGACATCCAACCCGGCCACGAATAGCCCGTATCCTATCCATATCTGACTTCGTATAGATAAATTACAAATACATGAACACATTAAAAACAATAATTTGACAGAAATCATCATCGACACTATATATATATGAACGGAGGTGCAAAAACACATCAATATGAACCAAGTTCTAAAATGTGACTACATTTTTTCCCCGGCTTGTTACAACATTACAACTCAATCATTTTCAGTTTGAGAATCATCATCATCTTCATCACTTTCCTCGTCGTCCTCTTCTTCGTGAGACTCGTCGTCCTCTTCATCTTCCAATTCATCCTCTTCATCAGTAGACTCGGTCACATCATCTCCAACACTTTCCACGTCTTCCGCGTCATCATCTACGACTTCTTCTCCTACATGAAGTGTTGTTAGAAGAGGAAGATCGTCCTCCTCATTGTTGACCTCAACAGGGGACAAGACAGGTGGTTGGTCAGCTTGAAAGGAGTCTAGCTAGAGGTGTCAAATGGGTCTGGCTTGGGAAGGCCCAGCCCAAGCCCATCGGGCCT
This sequence comes from Escallonia herrerae, assembly GCA_033070095.1. NCBI lineage: Eukaryota > Viridiplantae > Streptophyta > Magnoliopsida > Escalloniales > Escalloniaceae > Escallonia > Escallonia herrerae. The sequence continues at coordinate 66,408 of JAVXUP010000547.1, forward strand.
CCAGCAAATAGGGTCGGGGCCGGGCCAAGGGGTCTGCCAAACTGGTCGGGCCGGGCCGGGCCTGATTCTGGGGATATTTGGGCCCGGTCCAAGCCTAGGCCCAAGGCCCAACATTTAGGGCCGGGCCCTGGCCCAATTTTTTTTAAAATTTTTTTTTGGCATTTTCTTGTTATTCAAGGTAAGGGTTTTAATTATGTTAATTTGTTGTTATTATTTAAGCAAAAATTACTCTAGGGAAAGATTAATAGATTGCACATAAATTGAATTAATATCCAAAGAATATATTCCAAAAGGGAAAGATTAGTAGATTGCACCATCAAAGTCAAACTTATGTTCAAAATACATTGTACATCACCGAACATAATAATAACGTTCTAATAAGAAGTCATATTGAAAATGCATGTAACCAAAGTTTGAAACTTCAAAGCATGTTCAGAGCATCCTGGTCCAAACCTTCATAGAGCACTCAACAAATCCAGTCACTGTTCACTGCTCACTGCAAAAAGTCATGAAGAAAACAACAAATTAAAATCGATGGATACAAGCTGCCTAAAATCAGCCACTTGCTCCAGTTAGTCCACTTGATCAAACTGTTGTATTGACTGCCAAATCTTGCTGACAATTGTCAACCTTTTAGATATTACAAATAGTCCTATATTTGGCCAATTCTTTAGATTTTTGGCCCTTTCTAATGCTCCGTAATCTTCTTCTTTTTTAGACTTTGGGCTGAAAACTAAGCAGACAAGTAAGCTGTTAAACGATGATGGTAGTAGACCTCTTTGGGTTGGTTTCCTTGCTTCAATGAAGCCAGTTTCAGTTGAATCAACCAAGTGTTTTTACATTTTGTTCTAGCTATTTCATCTTCAACACCTAAACATGAGCAAATAACGAATAAGCAAGTATCGAACCTTTGTGATTATGATTGCTGATATTGTGAGATCAGTTTAAGCTGAATTTTTCATGTTTATTGGATTGCTTTTGATGAACACTGATGTGTAAAATAAAAATAAAAAACCCACATAAGAACAGAATTTGGGTAAAAAATAAAAAGAGAAAGAGAATTGCAAACCAGTTTTAAATGAATAGGGCCAGAACCGGGCCGAGCCAAACCCAGGCCAGAACCGGGCCTGAATCGGGCCAAACTCGGGCCAGGCCTGACCCGGGCTTTTTTGGGCCGGGCCTGGCCAGGGCTTTTTTTTGGGAAATGCAGGCCTGGCCCAGGCCCTAAGCCCTAAAAGGCCGGGCCAGCACTGTTCATGAATGGGGTAGGGCCAGCCCGCGGGCCTCCCGGCCCATTTGACGACCCTAAGTCTAGCTCACTGTCATATGTCACAGGAAATTTCTTGGACTTAATAATTGTATACCAAGGAGATTTTGGATTGGCGACGTCCTCCGCGTAAAAGACTTGTACAACTTGACTAGCAAACACAAAGGGCTCGTCTGATGCAAGTCTTGACTTGACATTGACTTCTACAATCCCTTGAGAGCTAACACGAATTCCTCTACTGCATGTGACATCGAACCACGTACACTTGAACATTACCAGGCAGTTTTGGGAACCCAGATATGTTAGCTCAACAATCTCATCTAGCTCTCCGTAAAAGTTCATACAATTCTCGGCATAACAGTCGCCGTTGACCAATACTCCACTGTTTTGGGTTTGTTTTGTTCGGTCATCATCTTTTACGTTAAACCTAAACCCGTTGATGATATAGCCTCCGTAATAGGATGTTTGTTTGTTAGGGCCTTCAGCTAGTAATTTCAAGCAGGAGGCCACTGGTCTATCCATTGACTAAACCTATTGTAGATGACAGTAAAAATTAAGGATAAATCAGTATACTAATTGGCCACAGAACTGTATATAACACATAATATCAATGATAACAATCTTACACGCCTTTTGAATCACTGTACAAACTGTGATTTCTGATGAGATTCAAGTCCAGCGGGATCAGTGATTAAAGATTCCACATCCAACTCACTGCAAACCAATATATATAGTTTACTCGCTTAACACACACTTTCAATTATGTACAGCAATGTAAGTGAATTAAAACTTTAACTTACTCAACGAATGCCGAAACTTCATCGCAATTTAGAAGGGCATATATTGTTGCAGCACTGTATTCTTCATCCGCTAGCCATCGAGTATACGTTCGGCCGAACGGACTACCTGACTGCTTGAATATTGACAATTGCCCTTCCAAATTTGTGCCGTATCCGGGGTCATTTCGGCCTAGTTGATTTAACCTTGTAACAACATTAGGCCCGAAATATTGACTACAAAATTTTACAAGTTCTTCCATTACGTAAGCCTCCGCAATTGAGCCCTCAACCCGAGCCTTATTGCGGACTTTTTTTCTTTAAATGAAACATGAACCTAGAAGTTTAGCGAATCGAGTTAGGTGGAATATCAATGATAACAGGTGTCGCATTAAGTGTAAACGAACAACTGTAACAATTTAAAGATTACCTCTCGAAGGGATACATCCACCGATATTGCATGGGTCCACCCATCTTAGCTTCATATGCCAAGTGAACAGGCAGATGCTCCATTGAATCAAAGAACGAAGGTGGGAAGATTTTCTCCAGCTTGCAAATCGTCACCACAATGTTCTTCTCAAGCACTTCCATGTTACTCACCTGGATCGTAGAAGAACATATATCTCGAAAGAAATGAGATAATTCAGTCAAAGTTTCGCAAACAACCCGTGGCAACAGTCCCCGGAAGGCAATAGGAATGAATCTCTCCATGAATACGTGGCAGTCGTGACTCTTCATCCCTTGGAACTTGTATTCCGATACATTGCAACAACGAGATATGTTGGATGCAAAGCCATCCGGAAGCTTCAAATTCTTAACCCATTGACATAACTTCTCCACTTGTTTCTTGTCTAGACAGTAAGGTGCTTTCGGAAGTATCGTCCTCCCACTGACTGTCCGAGGATGCAATTCACGGCGTACACCCAACTGTTGTAGATCCCTTCTCTCTTTAAAGTGATCTTTCGATTTGCCTTGACATTCATCACTGTGTTGAACACATTATCAAAAATGTTTTTCTCAATATGCATCACATCCATGTTGTTTCGGATAACGAGCATCCTCCAGTAGGCTAACTCTGTAACGCCCCCGGAATCCGGAGCTCCGCCGCCCTGAACTCCCGGGTCGTTAACTTACCGAATCACATCAAACCTGTCAAATCATGTTCACTAACACATAGTTCCAAAATAGTGAATCCGATATCTACTCAAACTCTTCACATTCAATATTACAAAACTACTCAAACTAGAACTATTAAGATTTAGGTTCTTTAGAAACTCAAGTTCTTATAGAACGAGTTGACAAAACTGACCCACGCAGGGGCCTCCCTACACAGTAGTGATGGGCTCATCGGGATCTCACACAGACTCTAACCCATTCCTGAACATGCTACATTTGATCATTACCTGCAGAAGGGAGCCAAACGAAGGGTGAGCTTTTGAGAGCCCAGTAAGGTCGTACAAGGACTACAAAAGAGATTATAACACGACTCCAAAAAATCCAACCGACGATGATTTTCAAGACACTTCGAACGATCAAAATTCAATGATTACCCAAACTGAGCAAAGTTCATCAGAAATAGAAACCAAAATAAATATTAACAATCAGAACAGATCAAAAACGATCAATAAAAGATCCTTTTCAAGTCTGCATTTCCAAGTACCATGAAAATTTCTCTTGCTCAAGGGATTTAAATCCGAGCAGAAATTCATTTAAAAAATACAGCAAGATTTCCCGAGGGATTTCAACCCAAGCAGAAATCAAATAAGATAATACAATAAAGGCTTGTCAGGGGATTTCAACCCAAGTACAAATCCTTCTAGCTAAGTACAATGAATGTTTGTCAAGGGCTTTCAACCCAAGTACAAATCATTCTAGCTAAAAAAAATCAAAAATCAAATGTTGATCCTGGGCGATTGCAATGCCATTATGGCAAGCTCATATAGTGTACACATGCATGATGTACTAGAATAATTACTAGTCCACTTGGGTACTAGCCTGCGTTTCATGCAGGATTCAACCAGCCTTATACCGCCTCCCCACTAAACAGGTATCCAGGGTCAACACAGAAATTAACAATATCAATGAGCGTTAACATAAGCTCATACTCCCAAAATCAATTCGGGTTCTCATAACAATAATCATTCTGACATAAGTCAATATTCGGGATTTTCAGAAGAAATCAGATTTTTCAGAAGAAGTCATAATTTCAAAAGAAAAATCACAGATAAACAATAAAACGACTGCGAATAATTATCGAATATAATCACAACAATTTGGGAGAGTGGATACAGACAATTATCAAATTTGCTCAGCCAGCAATAACATGTGAGCATCACAAGATTTCCAAATAACCGATTCAGGTTCAACATTAGGGTTTTCTGGGCAAAAACATGTTGATATCAATACATAACTTAGAGTTTGGCATTAGCCATAAATATATCAAAGGAATACTTATGAGTATGAGTAATCAAATAAGGGTTCGACAAAAGTCCTTACCCAAGGTTCAGATAAAATCCCTTACCTGGATCTGCAGCTAAATTATTCGAACCGGAAGTCTTTAAGCCTTAACCTAAACAGAATAATCGAATCATTAGAGTACAGCCTACAAAATAAGATAATAACTTAAGACGAACTCACACATACTCCCAACATGAACCCCCCTCTCCGGGTATGTAAAATTATCGAAACGCCCCTGAGGTGTAAAATTACTAAAATACCCCTCTCGGACTTAAATCACCCAAACGGTCTTCCCATAAGTAGAATTACTGAAATAAGCTTCTCATATGTCAATTTATGCAAAAATACCTTTCTTAGGTCAAATTACCAAAATACCCCTTTGGGGTGGCAAATTACCAAAATACCCCCCCGTTACACTTTAATTCTCAAAAATGACTTTTCCATAAGCAAAGTCAATAAAATAATCTTACTGTATGTAAATTTACTTCAAAATACCTCTTATAGGTAAAATTATCAAAATACCCCTTCGGGGTGGTAAATTACCAAAACACCCCTAGGGGTTTCCGGCACCAGAAAAATATCAAAAATATCTTAAAATGCTATTTTAAACATCCTGATGCTATTTCTAGCCTAAAAAGTATTTTAAAGCGGCCTTCATCTGAAAATTCTGCTTAAGGGATGCATCATATGTTTCGACTCCATGATTCCATAACTGTTTTAACTCATCAATCAACGGCCTTAAATACACATCTATGTCCTTGCCGGGACTCTTCGGCCCCGGAATAAGCAACGACAAGAACATGTATGGCTTCTTCATGCACATGCCTGGTGGAAGGTTGTACGGGACAATAATAACAGGCCAACAGGAGTAAGGCATGGTAGACTGACCGAAAGGGTTGAAGCCATCGGTTGCCAGACCAAGTCTAACATTCTGAACTTCTCGAGCAAAGACTGGATGCTTACGGTCAAACCCCTTCCACGCCCCTCCATCAGCTAGGTGTGTCAGCACATCGGCATCGTTGCTACGAGTCTCACTGTGAGCCCTCATATGTTCAGTCGTATTAGAAAAGTAGTACATTCTCTGAAGCCGTGGTGTGACCGAGAAATATCGCAATATCTTCCATGCAATGTTTTTCTTCTTCCCTTTGTCCGGTTTGTACCTTAAATGATCACATACTGGACACCGTGACAAATCCTTATTCTCTTTCCAAAATAATACACAATCGTTATTGCACGCATCTATCCGCTCATAGCTCAACCCAAGTTTTCTCATCATCTTCTTTGTGTCATAGTACGACGGCGGTAGCTTTTCACTTTCGGGGCATAATTTCTTTGATTAAGGTAACAAACTTGTTAAAACCTTTCTTACTCAGCCTGTGGTCTGATTTCAACTGTAATAACCTACTAACTGCAGACAGCCGTGTGTGTTTCGGAGCTCTATCCCACAGTGGCTCTTCCACAGCTCTCAACAACTCATAAAACTGATGAGCCCCCTCGTTCGGCGGTTGTGGACTGTCGTCACCACCTTCGTAAAGCCAGTCAACGTTAGCATGCCCAGCATCCATAATCATATATCGGTAATCATACCGTGCCTCCTCCCTAACTTCAGTTTGACTAGCCGGGTTGGACGATAATACTATCGTTTTCCCGTGCTGCGTCCACCTTGTGTATCCACCCATAAAACCGTACCGACGAAGATGCCATTTTACTTTAATTCTTTTTCTCCAATGCAACAACTCACATCTACCGCACGGACACCTTATCTTATCAAAGTCAACATGTGCAGGATGTGCATAAGCGAAGTTGAGAAATTCATCAACGCGATCCTCAAAATCATCAGCATTCTTCCTTTTCATCCAACTTTGATCGATCGACATGACGACTGAATTATCGTACTGTATACCACCTTTAATTATGACCAATCATTAGGCAGGGTCGATGTAAATATGAATGCATGAATGTGACAACATGTCTATGTATTTCCCCTCCATTCTCTAATAGGTAGTGGTCCTATCCCATTCAGAAAAGCACATGTTTATAAAATAGTGAATAACTCATGCTTAGTCCTATGTCTGCGAAAAAATCAGCAGCACCTCCCCGCATTTCTCCAAGTACACGACATCGATTAGGTGTTCTAACATTCATCAAACCTTGCCTTGTAAGGTTTGACGGATGTTCGAACACCAGATCTGTATGGACCCGGAGAAACACGTGAGAACGTGTACCAAATATCCACAACATAGAACACAGAGCATGAGTTGAAACACTGTTTTATAAACACGTAACTTTTCCAAATTGTCCAAACTGGACATCCAAAGGCTCATTACAAAGCATTACTTTGTAATGAGTACCTTTGAACGGGAACTAAGGGTTTTTATGCATGCATGCGTTCAGAAATTGATAATATATGCAAGAATCTTTCTGAAATATCAAAACTGCAGAAAGATCATTGCATATGTTACCAATTCCAGTTTAAATAGAATTCGTTGGCAACGAGTTGAACCATCTCGTTGCCAATGGACTTTGCAAAATAACAACGAATATAAAGAATGCAGGTTTTATAAGAAACGAGTAATTGAACAATCTCTGGGCTAATTAGTGTTAATGAGGATTACCTTGGGCTAATTATAACTAATCAGGGTTGATTATGAGTAATTAAGATTATTTTGAGCTAATAGCCGGGTTTTATTGTGCGGAGTCGTGTTGATTAGTCCTAATTAGGGCTAATTATGCATTAATTGGGTTATGTTAGGGCTAATTAGTGTTAATGAGGACTACCTTGGACTAATTATAGCTAATTAGGGTTCATTAGGACTAATTAGGGTTATTTTGAGCTAATTAGGGTTTAATTGTGCGGAGTAGTGTTGATTAGTTCTAATTAGGGCTAATTAGGCTTAATTGGGTTATTAGGCTTAATTATGACTACTTAGGCACGTAATCAGAGTTTAGTTACGTGTTAGGGTTTAATTAATCTAATCACGGGTCTACAAGATATGAGTAATTAGGGCTAATCAGGGTTTAATTTGGACTGATTGGTGTTAATTAGGATCAATTTGGAGTAATTACAGCTGATTTAATTTTCATTGGGTTCTTAGGGTAAATTAAAACTAATTAGGCTTGTTAGAGCTAATTAGGGCTAATTGGGTTCATTAGGGTTAATCGGGACTAATTAGGGCTAATTATAGCCAGTGCTGGAGCCACGATGAGATTCTAAGGGGTGCTAAAAATGTCGCATTAACCTAAATTCAACAACCAATCATTCAACTAATTCATAGATATCTCAATCCAATTGGGCCACATCCTCCGTTAACAATCTCAATTCTCAAATTCTCAATGCACAGTCAATAATCTCAATTCCTAATACCTCATATAGGGTGTCGGTATGGTGTCCGACATCTCCGGACACGTCTGAAGACATTGATTTATTTTTTAAATGCCGGACGCCGTGTCCATCACCCCCTGAAGAGGTGCCGAACACCTTTTGAAGAGGTGTCCACAAGTATAAAGCCAAATTATGACATTTCGGTGTCGGTGTTGATCGGACGCGGTGTCCGTGACCTACCGACACCTCGACACCTCATTGACACATCCAGAATAGTGTCGAACACCTCCGAAAACTTGTCGGACACCTCCGAACACGTGTCGGACACCTACCAACACGTACCGACACCTCCGGACACGTTCGAAGTCATTGATTTATTTTTTAAATGCAGGACAACTTGTCTGTTACCCCTTCAAGAGGTGTCCACACATATAAAGCAAAAATGTAACATTTTTTGGTGTCGGTGTCGATCGGACGGGGTGTCCGTGACCTACCGACACCTCGACACCTCATCGACACATTCGGACACATGTCAAACTTCTCCAGACACGTGTCCGACACCTCATATAGGGTGTTCGAAGACATTGATTTATTTTTTAATTGCCGGACAGTCGGACACGGTGCCAGACACCCATTGAAGAGGTGCCGGACACCCATTGAAGAGGTGTCCATAAGTATAAAACTAAAATATGTCGTTTCTGTGTCAGCGTCGATCGGACGTGGTGTCCATGTCTATGCTACCTAATGTGGATCTCAATCCAATTGGGTCCCATCCTCCATCAACAATCTCAATTCTATTAATTGTGGCGCATGGGAGCGGCGACGACTTGCGCGAGACCATACCTGGTGTCAGGGGCACATGTCATAGAAGTGGCGCACGGGCACGGCGACGATTGTCGCGAGACCATACCTGGTGTCGGGGCACATGTCATGGAAGTGGCGCAGGGGCATGACGACGACTATCGCGAGACCATACCTAGTGCCGGGGGCACATGTCATGGAAGTGGCGTACGGGTGCAGTGACGACCATCGCGAGACCATACGTGGTGCCGGGGCACATGTCATGGAAATGGTGCACAGGCGCGGTGAATTATGTATGGTGCCCAAGGGCACAACATTGTGAAAGAGAGCCTGGGGCACGACTGCATCAGCGGCACGGCGCACGGGCTCGGCAGAGTGAGTATGGCACCGAGGGCACTGTAGCGTGACAGAGAACCCAAGGGCATGATTGTATCAGCAGCACAGCGCACGGGCGCGGCAGAGTAAGTGAGGTGCCGAGGGCAAGTCTGTGTTAGTGGCACAACGCATGGGCGTGATGGACTGCGTATGGTGCCGAGGGCACTGAAGTATGGTAGGGAGCCCGGGGGCACGATTGTATCAGCAGCACGACGCACAGGCTTGGCGGAGTGACATTCGGGCGATGGGAGTCACGGAATAACGTCCAGGCGACCGGGGGTAGCAGAGTGACGTCCGGGCGACGGGGGTCGCTGAGTGACTTCCGGGCGACGGGGGTCGTAGAGTGGGTCTGGGCAATGGGGGTCACGGAGGCGGTGCACGGTCGTGGTCCACAGATGACGAACGTCGCGAGGTTGATGTGCGAATGCCTGTAAACATCGCAGAGGTTTATAGACTCGATAAAACAAGTGCGCGTGGGGGGGCAGGCCATAGGCCAAAAAAAGAGGGAAGGCCAAGGCCACAACCCATGGGGAGGCTGAGGCAAACCCCCTGGTGAGACAAAGGCCGACCCTAGGGGTGGCCAAGGCCAACCCTAGGGGTGGCCAAGGCCAATGGCCAACTCCCATGAAGGGAGGCCAGGGCCACTCCCCCTTTTGGTGAACTTCGGGAGCGCAGACAGTAGGTGTTTTGATGGGCAATAATGAATCCAGAAGTTACGTAACGACGAACATGTTGCCTGAGTCATACCCACATGATGAACAAGGTGCCAAAGTCACATACGAAGCGAACAAAGCGTGAAAAGGACTTTGCGCTAAAAGTGAACAACCGAGGGGGGGAAGGCCAAGGCCGACCCCCATGGAGGCTGAGGCCGACCCCATGGCCTTGGGGGAGGCCGAGGCTGACCCCATGGGGTTGGCCAAGGACTTTGCCCTTGACCCCGTCGCTCCGGTTGCGCCATCGGTCGATATTTTTGGTGAAAAGGTTCTCGGGTAGTTGCGGCGTGACCATCGTGCTACCGTGAGTCACGCTAACGTGAAATAATTGGTGACTAAGGCGTGCGAAGCAAGAAACGCACGTGACATGAGCGTGCGCACTTTGACTGATTCGATGCATTGAAATATTGACCGTTGACCGTGTCGATATGTTCATGCAAAGCGGGACTCCTAGTGAGCCCTTGGATACGACCAGAATAGGTTGGGAACAATGCCTTTATGCATATGTAACCACATTGTTATTGAGCACTGTCTGCATGGCTTTGCTGAGTATTTTCCTGCATTGCCTCTATAACTTTGTAATTCGCTCATATTCAATATCATCTGCATCATTTTTAGGGTAACTGCAATTTTTTCCGTTGCTATCTAATTGATGGGACAGAGTCAAACCTTTTTTCTTATTGCTTTTAAAGTAAATCTGTTAAACGTTTGTATTCTCTTAACTAAATTTTGAGCGACCTTATGAGCTCCCAAAAGCTCACCCCTTTTTCGGTTCCCTTCTGTAGGGAATAACCATCAGTAGATTTCTTAGATTGGTTAGAGCCTGATTGTGGAGTAGGTTTAGATTTTAATTCTTTTTCTTGTTTACTTAAGCCCCTGCAAGGAGATCACTGCGTAACTTACTCAATTGAGTACATTAATTTAGTCTTTGCATTTAAGAATAATTAGTTGAGAATTTGAGTTATCCTAGAAGCTCTATATATATATATATAAGAGCTTCTACAATAGCTCAAATTCTTAACTAATTATATATATATAGCAGTGCTGTGAGATGATGTCAATCGACAACGCCGCTCGAGCGATGACGCTGACAAAGCAGAGCAGATCTGCAAGCCAAAGCTGGCGTACAACACCGCCGAAAAGACGATTCCGACAAAGCAGAGCAGATCTGGGCCGTCCACGATCATTGCCGATGCCACCGCCCTTGCATCTCATCTTCGATGCCTCCGCCGTCACCGTCGCATCTGCCTATCCCACATGCCACCGCCGTCGCCACCACATTTTTCCTTCCCCCATATCTCCTCCGAGTCTGGCAATAGCCCATGCTGCTGCCACCACATCTATTGCCACCGCACCATGATCTCCGACCGCCTCATCTACCATTCATCCTGGCCCTAGGAGTTGAAGATACATTTTTTTCTTTTTTTTTACTCTTCAGATCTATTTCAACATTCCAATTTGTATCATTATTCAGTTTTAAATTAGATTTGTATGTATTTTTTTGGTGTAATTGACATGTAATTGGGTTTGATTTTGATCGGTATTGATTCTGAGTTTGAATTGCAGAAAGGGATAGAAAGAGAGAAAGACAAAGAAGGATAGAAAGTTTGAGTTTGAGTTTGAATTGCAGAGATTGGCATTCAGTTCTGCTAACCCCTACAAAGTGTAGCGGTTACAATATATGATATCTTGGGAGGCATGCGAGGGAGTCTTTAAGGCGCATGAGGGACATTTTGGGCACAATTCCTAACCACTACAAAGAGTAGCGGTCAAGCTAGTCAGAGTAAAAAAAAGTAATTTGTGTCGTCCACTTCACACGTGGGTGGTCTCGGATCTAGTGGAGTTATATGTGTTGTGTGTGTGTGTGTGTGTGTACACACACACACACACACACACACATATATATATATATATATATATATATATATATATACATATATATATATATATATATACATACACACATACATATATGGAAATTCCAAGGTGTTACATGCGTGGAGCAACGATCATGGCTACGGAAGAGATTGTGATGATGGTTGGTGCTTGGTGGTGACGGCGGGGACGGTGGAGATGGGGGGTGGGGGGCAGCGGCGGTGGTATGTTGGTGGTGGCTAGGGGAGAAGGAGATGGGAATTAGGATTATGAATTTTAAACAATATGACTCTTTTCCCTTAATGAATTAGCACGTGTGAGGTTTAAAGAAGGGAAAACATGTATTTATGCTAATTGTCATTAAAAAAAAGTTTTATGTGGCATAGCAACGTGAAAGTCTTCCCCTTCTAATATTTTCATAAAATCATGAAACCTCATCTCTTTGAGAAAGTGCTAACAAAAGCTAAAATTATATTATAATCTCTTCAACAATACAATGAAGAGAATGGTGAAAGCTTATTCAAGTGTAGCCACAATAGTCCAGTATGAGAAAAATCAGTACGTTTCTTACATAGAAAATGCCACCATCTTCATAACATGGTGACTGCCGCTCGTAAAAACTTTGATTTGCATTTTGCCAATACGGTTGCTTTAGTCAAAAAATCAAGCAAATCTTTGACATGCCAATCTAGGGGGGGTTGGTGGATCAACCCCTTTGATCAAGTCTTTGATCAAGTCTCCACCGGAAGGTGGAGACTTGATCAAAGACGGCTTTATTAACCGCATCAGTGTAGTGAATTCCATCCCAGTTAACCTTAACTGATGGGTTTAAGCAAGAACCAACATGCCCACACGGTAAGGCGCTATTATAGTTATACTGGCCCACACTATCACAACAAACAACTAATGGCAGCACAAATCCTGAAATATTATTGGAGACAAAGCGTTACTCAAACTCACAAATTCACAAATACGAAGAGGACATAGAGAAGAGAACACACAATGTACCTCAAAATTTTACCACTCTTCCTCTTACCCTGCACCATGCACCTTTTTATAGACCCTTTCTTACATATCTAGATGATTAGAGTACATAGCTTTGCATAGTACTACTAATATAACTCCTAGAATATAATGATAATACCACTCACTCTACTTTCATATAATAACTAGATCACTACTCAAGTTCATAAACATACTACTATGCATTTGTAATATTGCACCACTATCACTTTATTAGCATACCACTAACACGTGACTTTTGACCATTAACTAACGCACCACTCTAACAACATGGATAATGTAAATCAAGTTTAATTTTAGCTCCTCCTCTAAACTTGATCGTGTCTCCAAGCACTATTCATCGTTAAGTGGCTTGTTAAGTGTCAATAGTGGTCTTCATCTCCAATTTCATCAAGAGCAACAATCTTTTTTGTCATTTTTGTTTACATTTATTATATATTGATCATCTTCATATTCCACCTTTGGCATTTCTTCGCCACTTTTGTGGATACTTGATCTTTGACTATCTACATTGGACATTTAGTTTCTTGTCACTCCTTCGGGTCAAAGAATGTTTCCATATTAACCCAAATGTATCATCAGTTAACAAAATTTTCACACCAAGTTGAGAATATCTTATTTGACTTTTGACAAAATCATTATCCTTCCTAGATATGAAAAACAACTTGCTAAGATGATTTTCAGTGAAATAAGTTTTCAAAAATATCATCCTTAACGACATATCATTATGGCACTACCACGTGATTCTTATCCATAATAATCATTACTTTCTTCTTCAAAACTTGTGAGGCCGTATAATGAAAATGACCCGACCACATTTTCTTTTCTTAGAGAAAAATTAAAAGTCATGCCTCCGTTCTTTATTTTTTGACCTCGTGAACTTTTACCTATGTATAAATGCTCTCATCCTTTTTATAAATGCATTACCAGGTTCTATACTGGTAATGCATTTGTAACATGTACACTGCTAACACATTATTAGCACACCACTAACACATGACTAATGACTACTAACATGTCACTAATGCATCACTCTAATAACATAAATAACAAAAATCAAGTTTATTTTTTAACAAAGAATGGGTTGAATTTGTTCAAAATTGTTTTTTACTCAATCGATATTAGAGTTGTCAAACGGGCCGGGCGGCCCGCGGCCCGGCCCGAAAAAAGCCCGGCCCGGCCCGTTCATGCACAGGGCTGGCCCGGAGGAATTGGGCTTAGGGCCTGGGCTTGGACCAGGCCGAAAAATTCTGGGGAAAGCCCGGGCCAGGCCCGACCCAGTTCTGGCCCGGTTCCGGCCCGGTTCTGGGCCCGGTTCCGGCCCCATCTGTTTGAATTTTTTGTTTTTCCCCCCCTTTTCCTCCAACGGATATATTCCCCCAAAATTTCACTTTTACCCCCCAACAGCAATATAACGGCTAGTTTAGGGGGTATTTTAGTCTAACTTAATTTTTCCAACTCCTTTAAAGGTTGTTACACTCTTACCCTCCCCAACAACTATAAACGGATAGTTTTTAGGGGTATTTTGGTCTTTTGTGAAGTTTCTAAAATCTATAAATTCACACCATTTCTCTCTAATTTTTCACACCAATCTTCTTACTCTCTCTTATCTAAACATTCTATATTTCTACAAGCTTTGCTACTATTTCCCTCTCCAATTACTACTCTTGCTAATTACTACTAGTATTTACTAATTAGTACTCTTGTTTATTAATTACTACTCTTACTAAATTCTAATTACTAACTACTACTCTTATTAATTTGTTACTCTCTAATTCTTTTGTCTAGTAATTAGTAATTAGTGAATTTTTATTTATTAATTACTATTACTAAATGCTTTTTAATTACTAACTCTCTCCACATTGGATTAGAATTATCTTCAGTGATTAATATTTGTTACTCGTTCATTCTTTTAATTGTTATTTCTTATTACTACTCTTATACTTGTGTATTTAGTTACTCTTACGAATTTTGATTTCCAATCTAGTAAAAAAGTTTAGCGTGAAATATGGCTGGAATATTGAAGAAACTGAGGCGTGGATCATCATCACGAAAAACATCATCATCATCGCAAGCACAAGCGCCACGGCCATCACAAACACCAATCCAAGCACCAACACAACCATTCGTTCCTGGACGAATGAGTACAGGCTGTATGATAGATACCCAAGCCAATTGGGAGTTCAATCAAAACATTCCAGATTTTGAATACACGCCTGATGAAGACCCCCCGCATTATAGTCAAGGACGCAGCTCGGTTGGCGAAGCTACTACTCCGTGGCATAATCTCAACCCTATGCCTGGTCATGATGAAGAAGGGCCGAGCAATGCCTCCGGTAATGAGCCAGAAGTCCAAAAGGGGAAAAAAAAAAGCCGAGTGTTGGAATCATTTCGATGTAGTTACGGTGGACGGCATCCGAAAAGCTCGATGTAAGTACTGCGCTAAATTATTTTCGTCTGGTAGTGGTAATGGACATCTTAACAGGCATTACCCTCAGTGTGCACCTCGACAAGGCCACGTCGAACCTACCCAAACGCAGTTATCTTTTGACGGTAAGTTATTTGTTTATAATCAGCGAGAGCAAAGAGACGGTCTCGCTGAATTTGTTATTCACGATGAACAAGCCTTTTCTTTTGCCGATAATCCTAAGCACTCTAGATATATGAACACATACGTTCAACCTTTGTACAAAAAGGTTCATAGAAACACAACTAGATCCGATGCACTCCGACAGTACAATGCTGCTAAAGCACGCCTTATCGATTATTTCGATAAATTTGACGGTAAAGTTAGTCTTACTTCTGATATTTGGCAATCTCCATTTACTTTTGTTAGTTATTCTTGTGTGACCGCTCATTGGATTGATGCAGATTGGGTTATGCACAAGAGAATCATCGCTTTCGAGCTCTTTCCTTTTCCGCATGATGGAATGAACATTGCTACTCTTATATTAAAAGCATGTACCACATTTAAATTAAAGGATAAGATTATGAGTATTAGTTTTGATAATGCTTCTAACAATACAGCTGCTGTTGATGCTTTAAAGGAGAGCCTCAAACCTGTACTTTCTGGTCAATTATTTCATGTTCGTTGTGTTTGTCATATAATTAATTTAATTGTTCAAGATGGTTTAGCTGCTGCAGGAGATATTCTTGTCAAAATGAGGGGTATGACAGCGTATGTTAATAGCTCGAGTCCGAGAACACAACAATTTAAAACGTTGTGTGTTGAATATAATATGCCTCGCAGGAGAGCAGTTACAGATGTGGTCCACAGGTGGAACTCTACATACCATATGCTTTTACACATTCTGGCATACCGAGAAGTCTATACGCATTTTCTACTAACCCAGTTCCCAGCCGGCTTGCCAACTCAAGAGGAATGGCAGATGGCCACATACCTAGCTGAATTTTTAGAGGTATTCTACACGTCTACCAATTTATTGTCTGGTACGTACTATCCCACCTCTCCTCTCGCTGTAATAGAAATTCTCAAGATGGCTACAATGTTAACAAAATGGAGATATATAGGACCCTTTAGGGAAATAGTAAAAGTGATGGATGAAAAGTTTAATAAATATTGGAGTAGACTGCCTGTTATTTTTGCTGTGGCTACTTGTTTAGATCCTAGGTTAAAGTTGCATGGCGTGAACGCCTCGATACAAGAGATATCGAAATTAATGTGCTACACAGCAGAGGAGACAACCGCACTCACAGCAAAAGTGAGCAAGAGGTTTGAGGAATTGTTCAACCTCTATCGTAATTCTGCTGACGTGCGCGGGCGAGCTACATCATCCACTGTTGAGAGGTATTATGCGCCATACCTTAAGGGCTTTGAACATCTAGTAGCAAGACAACTACCAGGTGAAGGTACTTCTAATTCGGCAGGTTCGTCTACTTTTTTCTCTTTTAATGAGATTGGTGTATATGCAAATACTGATCATTATTCTGATTTATCAATGCAAGAACAGGTTAATTTTAATTTGTTAAATTTTTGGAAACAAAATCAAAACATGTATAAAACTTTATCCCAAATTGCACGGGATGTACTGCCAGTGCAAGCCTCCACGGTTGCTTCAGAGTCGGCATTTTCAGCCAGCGGGAGGATTTTGGATGACAGGAGGAGTCGTCTTAACCCCGAGTCGCTCGAGCTATGTGTATGTTGGAAGGATTATCTTGATGCGAAATACCGCGAGCAAGATAAACCGATTGATGATAGGAAGAGCAGTGACTCAGATATTGAAGTACTTCCGGATGATTAGGTAATTTCTTTTTATTTTCCTTCTCTTAAGTTTTAAGAATAAATTTTTTCACAAAATATATTTTTTTTCCATATATATAAAATAAATTTTTACAAGCAAGATATATATTTTTTCGTATATATAAAAAAATAGGTAACTTCGCCTGTTTGTTTACAAGCAGTCGGTCCCAAGCCCGGATAAAAGGAGGAGGGCCTATGAACACATTTATTTTTCTATACTTATTACTAAAGATCGTCTCGAGAATTAACATGTATCAATCCCGGATTTTTGGCCAATTAGTTTGAAGTAAAATATCAAATAGTAGAAACAGTCTCTCTTAAATAGTAATAATTGTTATGTGTTCAGATTTTATTAATAAAGATCACCAATAAGAGTAAGAAAAGATTTAACATATAGCAAAAAATAAAATGAGAGACAAATAAATATATCTATACACATATATATATATATATGAATATTACATATAATGAAATAAAATGATAAAAATTAGATTTGTCAAAATTTGAAAATTGGACATGCCTAAAGATGAAATTTAAAATTGAATAACAAGAAAATTAAAAAAAATTAAAAAAAAAGGGCCCGGGCCGGCCCAAGCCCGGCCCTAGAAATTGGGCCTAGGGCCTGGGCCTAGACCGGGCCTAGAAATTGGGCCTAGGGCCTGGGCCTAGACCGGGCCTAGAATTTCCCCTCAGCCGGCTCGGCCCGGCACAGCCCGGATTGCAGCCTCCTTGGCCCGGCCCCGGCCCGGTTTCTCTTTAAGCCCGATGGACCCGGGCCGGGCGGCCCAAGCCCGGCCCGTTTGACATCTCTAATCGGTAAACAATTACTTACATCTGAAGTGCCTAATATATTAGCTTAATACTGTTTTTGTTTAAGGATATCTCTTAGTGCTTTTTATATCAGTATATGTGTTGGCCACAATCAACAACAAACCTCCTCCTAGGTTATTTATTTCTTTCTTGTTCATTTCAATTAGCTCATTTCTTACCATAAATAGACTCAGGCCAAGTGGATACTTTAGAAAGAACTTGCGATGCAGAAAGTACACTAATTTGCAAATGTAGATAGTTACTCATATGTACTGATAGTATTATCTATTTAATTGGAGCTGATCCCGTGCTATCAATTAATCAACTCCCCTATTTAATTAGCTGCAAACATATGACAGGATCGTCCTCTAATTCGCTCATGCGCATGCCAAATTTCTTGCACCAACATATAATTTTTTTATTAATGATATGTCTTTCATTAAATGCCACTAAATAGCATTAGCTTTTGTCAAAAGGAGATAAAGAAGGATTCAAACGAGGAAGTTATTTTCTATCTTCTAAAACTATGCTCCCATTGACAAGGAATAAGTATATTCGGTTACTTGTTAGTATGTAGTTATTCTTTAAGTGTATTGTTTGTCTTTAGTGGTAGTTACTTTCTATAATGCATCTGTAGTATAAATGATGGATCACCGAAGGACAGAGACTATCAACACACAATGCAAACAAATGACTTGATTTCAAATCTTTATTTTTTTTTCTTTCTTTTAGATATTCTGTGAATATTGTTTTCTTACCTTCTCCCGGTAGAAGTCTCTAATTTGTTTATGTCAATTGACTTGTTGATACAAGTTACCATTTATCTTGAGCGCACAGTCTGTAACTTGATTATTCATTTAATCGAAGTTTTCACTTTTAGTCATTGCAGTTTGCTGTCAGGCGCAAACATTGGCACGCCTAGTGGGACCCTTTAATCTAAAGGAGAAGCATGTCAAGTACAAGAAGTAATGTTCCGAGTGGTGGGACAACTGATTCAAAGTGTTTGGAGGCGTCCATTTCTGATCTTGATAGAAAATTTACATGAACTATGCATGTGTTGCCTTAAATTTTCGGAGTTGTAACTTCAATTGACTGAAAGTTTGGTTTAATCAAAGTTTTCATTTTTAATCATTTACTTTTCATTAAAAGTTTTCCATTTAGAAAAGTCTTCAGATCACTTTAATTACTTTATAGGCTTACCATGTTGTTTAGGTTGGCTGAAGAAAGAGTACTTGATGGAATATATATCCGCGTACGTGATTGCAGCCAGAGGCAGCTGTGCTCTGAGTACCACGAATTGGTCCTTCAACTTCCGGTTGAAGTGTTGCGCGACGTCATTAAATGGCTTGGCACAACCAGCACTATCTATCTGGTCTGAAGTGAGACGAACTCCCGTCAAAATGAATGCAGGGCAGCCTATCAGTCCCGTGTTATGAATCCAAAAGTATCTAGCTCACAGAAGGTATAACGCCTGCAATAACACAACCTCATCAGCCCTGTATAATTAGGTTTTTATGTTCATGTGACACAATTTGTTTGATACTAATGCTCTCTTCATCGTAAGAGTCTTCTTCATAAATTGTTGGCCAAAGTATTTTGGTTTCTTCGCTTGACAGGTAGTCCTTTATCTAACTTGTATACAGTACTCTGTGTTGGTCAAAAGGACGGACCTCTCTACGTACCCTGTTGATAAAAAGAAAATTATTGGTTTACAGGGACAGGGGGACTGCTATTACGCCAACTCGTCAAATTAGTCCACCAATTGAACCACTCAGATCGGTTGGTGATCCTTAGATTCGAGTTCTAGAAAGAAATCAGCCGGAGAGCTCACACGCATGGACCAGTTCCAAACTCTAAGCGTCCAAACTACTTTGATTAATACAAACGTTAAGCAGACTAGTTTAAAGATTTCCCATGCAATCTCTGTGAGCATGTTTTTTTAATGCATAATAATCAACAAAATAACTTAAAGATTTTTTTTTTAACATATTAGTGAAGTATCATTTTGACATAACTTTACAACTAATAGGCCATCAAGAGAATTTTAACATTTGTCAACATTTATATTATCCTGACATAACATTCACGTACCTTGATGTTAAGGGAAAAAGTGTTGATTACATCAGGCACAGTTGCATTGACTTCCTCTATAGTCATGTTGTTTAGGAATCCATAACCAAGAACGACATGATCGATAGCGTTAAAACAAACGTGGAGATAAGATAAACATATCCAAGAGAAACGGTTAGTGAGAAGTTTCTAAAGCAGGCCACGATTGGCATGTTGTTTAGGAATCCCCCTTGTTGTGCTGTTTATTCAAATATTTGTTTCCCGCATTTCTTTTCAATTATTTATCTATTCCTTATAACTCGGTAACAGATGATAACCCTAACAGTTGTGCTTTCTCCACTCTCTTCATCAATGCACTCCTTTGTGGTTATCATCATGCCATTTGTCCACACACTATATTGGTGCAAACATTCCCCCCCTAACTCGCGCGACGTATACAGTTGTGTGAGTTAATCATGTTCGCCTCAACTTCTAACGCCCTCAACTCTTGGCCAATTTGTCAAGGCTATTTTAAATTGGCTTTTGTTCGTTCCTCATTAGAGCATCTTCTCAATCACAGTAAACCCTATAACTTCTGATTGTTCCTTTCTTGCACTTTTTCCAAAAATCATGGTGAACAAAAGAACTATTCCTCGAGGAGACAAGGGAGAAGGAGAAGGAGTCCAGTATCCTCTTAACCCTCGGTGGGGTGTTGGGGCTCTTATGGACCATATTGATCCTATCGACTCTCGCTTTCTAATTCCTTACAAGAAAAGCCCAAAATCTATTAGCCCACACATCTTAGGCCCTTCTTTTAGGGCTCGTCGTCAACCCTTAAAGGGATATCCAATTGACAATTCAAAGACACTGCTGCTCAGTTCGCCTTTTCTGAATTGGAAAGGCTGGAGAGAAATTGGTCTGCCAATTAGGTATTGGCCAACTCTGATTCATGCTGATTGGGCCTTGTGGATTGACCGTTTTTTTTTTTGCCAATCAATGGAGGCAGCAAGGTATTTTTGAATTGATTCATATGTTCAAAACCCCTCCCAAAGTGGACCGATGGCTTTTTTCTAGTTCTTTTTGTTTCTGGTCAACTACCACCAATGCCCTTATGCTAAAGACCAAAAGGATGGCCCCTACTATTTTCGATGTATGTGCTTTAATAGGCCTTCTGCCGATTGGCAATCATGCCAATGCCTTGACCTATCACAACCCCACTAAATTGTCTCTTGATGTTTCCTCTTCCAAGTATTCTGAGTTTTTTGGAAGATATTTTCTTAGGTCAAAGAATGCTAACACCTCGCCCGATCTGAAAGAGTTAGCCACTTTCCTATGGATGTGGCTTTCGCATCATGTGTGCTGCGTTCCTAGCTTTTCATTGTTCAAAGAATATATGAACTTAGCCATTAGCTTAGCTCATGGGGGGGACTATGCACTCGCACCTTTACTGTTGGGCAGCTTGTATAGATCGATGTGCACTATAGTAGAGAAGAAGATTCATTGGAGCATCAGTGCTCCTTTTTGGCTGGTGCAAATATGGTTACAGTCTTACTTTCCTAAGTTTACACCCCTTATCCTTGATCAGCCTAATTCTTTTTACCTGAATTATGGGCACCGCCTTTCTTTGGGTGAAATCAAGCTTCACTCTTTCATATCTTGCTTTTGATTCTTCTTTGACTTCAATTTCTTCAAACGTGCGCATCTTTTCCTTGTTAGGTCACTTAGGCCTAACTGGTTTAAAACTCTTCCTACCTATATAAATGATGCTATGCCCGAAGAGTTTCAAGATTTTGTTCGAAGGATATGGGCTAGCTTTCTTTGTGGGCAATTTCTTCACACGAGTGGTCAGATTACTACCACTCCCTCAAGATCCTGCGGGTATGAGCGATACACCCCCTCTCAGTTCGGGCAACAGTTTGGACAAGTACAAGGGATTCGAGCCTTTTTTTTCATAGACAACGGCTTCTTGGAGGCTAAAGAAAGGATTAAACAGATCACAGCAAACAATATCATAAAGATTGATAAGGCTGTTGAGGAATCGATGGACTATTTTGTCATGTCCAATTTTATGATCGTACTGCTATATCGGTCACCCCTTTCGATTCTTGGTATCAAGAGAACATCTCCAAACTGTACGATGGCATCAACTACGTTAATTGTATGGTTCGTTTATCCTTGGACAGCCCGCATCGTCCAGTTATTATATTTTCTTCTAATAGCATTTTTCCATCAATCTCAGCTTATTTATCATAACTTGGTTTAGTAATGTAGGAGGTAGCAGGTAACCAGCCATTTCCTGAAAAAGAAATCGATCCCCTTCTGCAGGGACCTCTCATTTGGCGCAAAGCAGGAAAGGAAAGGCGCATGTCGTTGAGCCTTTCTCAGAAGAACATGATGTTGATGATGAATCAAATGATTCTTCTGAAGACTTGCCCACTGATGAGGGGAAAAGGGCTGAGGATATGGAGGAAGACGATGAAGAAGACAATGTTCCTCTTATTCGTCAGAGGGCAGCAATTCGGGAAAAGAGAAGGCAATATGAATGTGTACATAGTGCCCTTCCTTTCGGCCCTCAACTGAATGAACCGATATCGGCTGTTCCTCTAAGTTCTGCTCCCCTGACTCAAACTGCTTTAGCTATCGTCAGCTTCCAACCCTCTTTGAACCCAGGTCTGAACTCTTTGTTATTGTGTCATCTTCCGTCCACAAACTTAAGAGTATTTATTTCATGCAGTTGATAAAGGTATTAGATCACCAAAGAAGCCGACCACTGAGATGGGAACTTCTACGAATGTAGTTCTCGAAAAAGAACGAAAAATTCTCTCTGATGCCAACCAATCAACAAGAGGCTCCTTTGAATGCTCCAGTTGATCCTGCCTCACCTAAGCCTAAAGTTACCAGGAGGAAAAGCATTGCTCACAAGACTCACTTTAGTGCGCGAACCATGTTTTTGAAGGTAAATCCCTTTTTTTGTTGTTTCTTGCATCTATTGCTAAATTTCATTTCTTACCTCCTTATTATGATTTCGGTGGTATTACCATCGATTTAACTCAGGAGAGAGCCAGCAAAGATGACGATTCTAATAATACTTCCTTTGATGCTCCTGTCGGAGAGGCAACTGATATGGAAGTTACTAATGGCGGAGTCTCTCTAGTTATTACTACCAATCGATCAGCCTCTCCACCTAAACAGGTATGTAGGTTTCTAAAATCATTTTTATCATTATATAAATAATTCATACCTTACTACTGCCTATGCAGCAGGTTGATGAACCTTAGGATGTCCAAGATAAAGAGAATTTCGATGGTACTTCTAGCAGTCAACATTCTAATCGATCGAGAAATGCTCATTTACCTGTTTCTCCAATGGCTGATGTCTGCCCCCTGCTGAAAGTCATTCTCCTGTTGTTGCAGATCCAGTGCAAAGCCCTAAACCTACCCTCGCATCCTCTAGTCATGTCACTACTGTTCCTTCAATGCTTGTGTCATCGGCTCTCCCAATCGCCTCTAGTTCCCCATCGATCACTCAGGTGATGGTAGAAGCTACAGGCATCCTTCCAGCTCGGCAATCAACTCCTTCTATGCCTGTTATCGATGACATCAACTGTAAATTCTTACAATCAGGGCCTTTTCTTGGCCTTCGGGCGGCACATCAATTTATCCTTCCAGCGTTGACGAGGCTGCAGTTCTTAGTGTTTTTAAAAGTCTGCTCAGCCATCACCTTCCTGATGTTTTGGCTAATGATGATGCCTTATCAAAAATGAATGATCTGATAAACACTCTTGCCGATAACGCATCAACTTTGAATGATGTCCAATCAGGTCTAATTTCTACTCTAAAATTTCAAATATCTCTTATATCTACCTCTTGGAAACAAGGTATGGGCATTAAATCCAATGTCCAAATAGTGGATCGAGATATCAATGCTCTAAACATTCAAATCCAAGAGAAGCATTAAGTTAGCTTATAGATTTCTAAAGAAGTTGAGGAGATTAAGGCTGAAACGAAAGAACTAGAGATGAAGCTGAGTGCCCTAAACCAAAGAGAGCAAAGTCTGCTAGAGCAACAAAATGGTGTTTATCAAGAGGCTATTGACGTAGCCACAGCTATGGAAGAGCCTTTGAAAAAATGAGGCAGGACTCAATCC
Source organism: Escallonia herrerae (assembly GCA_033070095.1). NCBI lineage: Eukaryota > Viridiplantae > Streptophyta > Magnoliopsida > Escalloniales > Escalloniaceae > Escallonia > Escallonia herrerae. The sequence continues at coordinate 90,283 of JAVXUP010000547.1, forward strand.
CAGCTCGTCTTTGCGGACCAAATTATGTCTACGGTAGAAAGTCAATGGAAAGAAATTCAAACTGCTTTCGATGTTTGATTTAAACAATTATTTCTTTGGTTATCTTTGCTTTTACTCGTAATCAAACAGCTTTCATTAGATTTTATTTGCAGCTTTCTTTTATCTCACTTTTTTTAGCCTCCATTAGGCTAATGCAAACTATCTCTATCGATTGGTTTGACTCCTTCCCATATGGAAGTGATGTACTTCTTTAAGTATCGGCGGTTAATCGGCTTAGCATGCAACTGTCCCTGTAACGATTTCAACCAATATGCTCCGCCTCTTAAAACTTTATGGACTAAGAAAGGTCCTTCCCAATTTGGTGACCATTTTCCAAATTTTGGATCTTTTAATCCTATAGGCAAGATAGTTTTCCACACCAAGTCTCTCTCTTGAAATGTTTTTGGTAAAACTCTTCGGTTGTAAGATCTACTTACCTTTAATTTTGGGCATGCAATCCAGCTAATGCATCCAGTCGATGATCGTCTAGATCTTCTAAGTCAATTGCCATAGCTTCATTGTACTCCGTCATCGGCATGCTATTTTGCATGGCTACATGGAAAAATTTTACTGTTATTTCCATAGGTAATACAGGGTCATGTCTGTAGGTTAAGGCATATGGGGTTACTCCTGTGCTAGACCTTGGGGAGGTGTAGAATGCCCAAAAAAACCTCTGATAACAATCGATGCCAATCACTGGGGTTGTTTTCAATAGCCCTCTCCATGATATGCTTAATAGATTTAATTGTCGCTTCGGCTTGGCCGTTTGCTTGTGCGTAATAAGGGGTAGAGTTTATGATTTCAAACTTGTACTCTCTGACAAACTCATGTATTTGCCCCCCCCCCCCCCCCAGTGAAAACATTACCTCTATTGGCAGTAATTGTTTGAGGTAATCCAAATCGATGGATTATGTTTTCCTTAATGAAGGTGATTACACTTTCTTGTGTAATTCTTTTCATTGGCTTGGCTTCTGTCCACTTTGTAAAGTAATCAGTGGCCACAATTATAAACCATGCTTTTTAGATGAAGCAGGATGTATTTGACCTATCAAGTCCATAGCCCAACCCCTAAAAGGCCAGGGTTTTACTATCGATTGCAATTCCACGCATGGTCACCACAAGAAAACAGGGTTTTTGCGACGGAGTTTTAGCGACGGAAGGTATTCCGTCGCTACCGTCGGTAAAAGTATTTTGCAACGGAGTTTTAACGGCGGACTTTTAGCGACGGAATTACCGTCGCTAAATATTTTTGATAAAATTAGTAATTTTGAGTTTTTTTTTAAAATTATTTAAACGACGGAATAAAACCGTCGCTAAAAATTCTGTCGCAAAAGTCTTTATAATAAGACATTCACCGACGGAGTTTTAGCGACGGTCTTATTCCGTCGCTAAAGCTCCTCCATTTAAATCCAGATCTGGTTTCTTTCTCTCTCCCCGTTCTCTCTCTGAAATTCTGCTCCCACCCACCCACCGCCGTTCTCACCTCCGGCGACCCTTCTCTACGGCGACCCAGCTCCGGCGACACTCCCGTCCCCCACCCGACGCCGCGCCACCAAGCCTTGCACTCCGGTCGTGCCACAAAGCCTCCACTGTCGCCGCGCAAGGAAACCCACCACTGCCGCCGCACCACCAACGCCGGCGCCGTCGTACCCACCTCGAGATTTGTATGTCAATTGCCCTAAATTATCTGAATTTTTTGTTAATTTGTCTTCAATTTAGGTTACATGCCCTAAATTATCTGAATTATTTAGATTTGTATGTCAATTTAGGTTCAATTTTTTGTTAATTTGTCAATTGCCCTAAATTATCTGAATTATTTATGATGTCATTCACTTTGTTGTTCAGACGGATCTTGGCTTATTGAAGAACTTGAACTTGTTATCTCTAATTTTCCTTAATTCTTGACGAGGTAGGGAAGAAAACCATATTCGGTAGTTAGTCTGTAACACCGATATAGATCATGGTGACGGTGAAAGGTCATAGATTATGGGCCATTGCATGACATCAGGATAAGAAAGCCTCTGTATTGTTTATTCAATTCAACAGACCACTAAATTGAAGTAATTGAACCATAATTGAACCCTAAGTAAATCCTAAATTGAATGCCCTAATTGAATCGAACCCTAAATTAAACTAATTGAACCCCTAATTAAACCCTAAATTGATTGCCCCAATCTAACCGAACCCTAAATTGAATGCCTCAAATCAACCAAACCCTAAATTGAATCAATAGAGCCCCCTAATTGAACCCTAAATTGAAGTAATTGAATCCTAAATTGAATGCCCTAATTGAATCGAACCCTAAATTAAACTAATTGAACCCCTAATTAAACCCTAAATTGATTGCCCCAATCTAACGGGCAATCAATTTATCCTGGCTTGTGTCCCACTGTGTGGAGGATCCGCCTACGGTATTCTTTTTGCTGGCCTATACATTTCTCGAACTAAGATTATATAGGTGCTGTACGTTTCACATGAGGTTTTCTGTTGGCTGGTCTATTGTCATCAGAAGGCTTTTCCACGGTGAAGGATGCCGTGTTTTATCTCTTTTAGAATTTGTTGCTTGAAACTGCATGCTGTTGTGGCAGAGTTCGTTGTTTTTGTCGGTTGTCTTATCAATGGAGCAACTTGAAAGCTTTCATGGTGAAGCTTGCTGTCACATGTGGCGAATGCTCTGTGTGCTATTTTCTCTGTGCTATGTTCAGTTGTTTCAACTTCTGTGGTCGTTTTGGCTAGGTATATTGTATTTTGAGCAAGTACAAACACACGAGTTCTCTCCTTTTAGTTTTTATGTGGAGTTATACATATCTCCATGCATTTTGAAATTGTTTTTAACTGGGATTTAGTGCCTCTTGTATGTAAAAACTGATAACCTGCTGCCATTCATTCTGCCCTCAATGTTTCCGTAAGCAGACATTTATGTGTTTGTGTGAATGGTTGTATTGAGCACCATTGGACTTTCACCAAACATGGCTAACATTTGAGGGATGTGAGAGTTTCTCTAGCTAAGTTCTTGAGAGAAACTCTCCTAGGGTTTCACACAATGCCTTTTACCCTATCAGGTTATCACCGCCTCTCTACCACCCCTTCTGCCCATCTGTACCTTAATTACTACCATCTGCTCCTTCTCCCGCTGTCTAGTTGCTTCATTGGCTTCTTCAGAGTAGAACGCTATCCCTGTAAAGAGCCCCATGTCAGATCTATAATTTTTGGCACAGTTATCTAGTGGCCAAGTCCGAAGTCTTGACAGTCGTTCTCGAGGCTTTGTGTGCTGAGATTGTCATCAGATTTAGTGTTCTTCGATAAGCTTTGATCATCTCTCAAAATTTTCAGGCCTTGAAGGAGAGAAGTCTCAATATATTTGGTAAGTTCTAGATCTGTGAATTTCTGTACTTATCTCGGCATATTGTCTTTGTGGTTTGAAGGTTATTTAGGTTTAAGAATTAGTGAGCAGTAAGGTTGGCCATGGGTGGGACGGAGTTCGCCTGTGCTTAATGAAATTGAGTTTGGCGATTTGTTGTGCGTTTGATTAAATCGATTGATTTGATCGACACAGTTGTTTAACCTGTTTATCTACTGACTTCTGCTTTCCTTATTTTTCCAACTGGTGGTGATAAACTGTAGTCTCTGACAAGTCTGCTTTTGTGAGAAGAACTTTAGATGTATACATTTTGTTTGACTACTTTGTGCCGCACTCAGATCTATGGTGCTTTTGGGACCAAGATTGCAATTAGTGCTTGGTGGTTGTAGATGAGATATGTCTCTTGTATTTTGATGTATAACTTTATTGAAGAGCTTTGTTTCTTGTTATGATGCTAGGGCTTTGAATTCAACCAAGTCAGTGTCCTAAGCTAGGAGATAAGTTGATTGAGTTAGGCCACAGCAATAGAGTCTGGGGAGCTTCATGAGATGATGGTCCACATATCTCTTTGATAATCCAAGATTTGTTGGGTTTCATCGAGGGGCTTGTGATAGGTAAGCTGTTGGGTTTGGCATGGACTGCGCAGAGTTGATTCCCAAGTGGAAGTAGGCATTTAGAACATGGCATTTCTTGAGTTTGGCCGTGTGGTTAAATGGTATCTTTTCCCAGATTGTTGTTATTCATATATAGATTGCTTGAGGCTGATGGCCTAACACAGATGGTGTAGGCTGGCAAGTAATGAGATCTTGAGCCTTAGTTGTCTTTGTATATCTAAGATATTGTTGCTCTTGTTTGACTATCTAGATTTGATCATTGGCGAATTTGTTGCAGCCATAGTTGTCAGTTCCTTTTTGCAGGCCTCGTATGAACAGCTAAGGGGGTCCGAGCAGCAGTCCGGACAGCCATCAACGTCCACTAGTACGGCTGCGAGTACTGGGGGGTTGAAGCGATGGCTGGATACGCCGGAGGTCGTGAATCGGCCGAAAGGCCACATACGCGGCCTGCCTAGCACGACTGCTCGTGCCGTGATAGGAGCGTCCTCACCCCCTGCTGCCCCTCCACAGACACCGGCTCCTCGGCCTCAGTTGGACGACGAGGAGATCCAGCGCATTGCTACAGTGGTGTGCCGGATGATTAGGGAGCAGGGCACTGCTGGACAGGCCGCCCCGGCCCCGGATCAGCAGGATCCAGATCCGGGACTCGGGAATCCCTGATGAGCCCCTTCCCGTGCCCGTTCCTAGCTTCCCCCCCCCCCCGTGCCCGCCTTGTACTCTTCTCCCCTCTCCTAACCGGCTATATCCGGTTCCCGGCTTGTACATATATGAATTTTTTTTATTATAAATTTTTTTTATAATTGATTATATATATTTCTTTCTGTATTGATTATTGCGCGTTGTTGTTGAGATTTGAAAATTGTATTACAGGTTTGGGTAATTGAAAAATAAAAAAAAATTCAAAAAAAAAATTGACTTTTGGCGACGGATTAATTCCGTCGCTAAAGTATTCCTACAATCAGTTATTTAGCGACGGAATATTCCGTCGCTAAATAAGTTTTTTAGCGACGGAATATTCCGTCTCAAAAATATAAATCCGTCTCTAAAGAATATAATTAGCGACGGAATATCCGTCGCTAATTAAAATAAATCCGTCGGTAAAAATGACATATTTAGCGACAGATTTAAAACATTCCGTCGCTAAACTATTAGTGACGGGCTTTTATACGAGGGATATTTAGCGACGGTGAATCCGTCGCTAATTCTTTTAGAGACGGATTTTTGACTTTTAGCGACGGATTACCCTGTCGCTAAAACCCTGTTTTCTTGTAGTGGGTGCGCGGTGAACGGCTCCATGTTTTTGGCAAGCTTGACATCCCTTTGCATATTGAATGCAATCTTCCATTATGGTAGGCCAGTAATGGTCATGCTCCTAATCAACCATCTCATTTTGATGCCCGCTTGATGAGCACCACAAACGCCTTCATGAACTTTAGCCATTACCTGCATAGCCTCTTGTTGCCCCAGACACCAAAGCGCTAGTCCTTCTGGCATTCGTTTAAACAAATTGCCATCTAACATGAAGTATTTAGTTGCTTGCAGCTTCATTTTCGCACCAACTTTCAGTTGAGGGTATATTGAACGATAGGTGCTCTCCAGTCATCTTGACTTGTATCGACTGGGTTAACTATTTCTACTTGCCCATGACTGTCACCGATTAGTGGCAGTTGTTTGGATACTTTTACCCATTGCTCATTGATCCCATTAGGGACTTTTAAACCTGAAGCCAACTGAGCCATTATATTGGCACTCCCATTATTTATCCTAGGAACGTGAGTTATGTTACATCTTCAAATTTTGCTAACAAATATGACACGACGCTAAAATACATCTCCAAACCCGGAGCATTGCATTTGAACTATCTATTCAACTGTTTTATAACTAGTTGAGAATCCCCAGATATTTATAATGTGGTCACAAGCATGTCCTACAGTATCTCTAAACCAATGATTAAGGCTTCATATTCTGCCTGATTGTTTGAACAATCTTTTTCAATTCGAAAGGCAAATTGATGTGTCTTTCCAGTAGGAGATACTAGCACTATCCTTGCCCCAGTTCCCTGACTGGTTTTTGATCCATCAAACATCATTCTCCAGGGAGCAATACCGACACAGATTATTCCACTCTCAAGATTATCACTCGGATGATTTGCTAAGAAATCGGCCAGGGCTTGGCCTTTTACAGCTTTCTGAGGGACATATGTTAAATTGTACTCTATCAATGCAAGAACCCATTTTCCCATTTTTCCCCTTAATACTGGCCTTGATAGCATATTTTTTTTATCAAATATGTTCGTACAATCACCAATATGTCAAAAGGCAACATGTAATGCCGAAGCTTAACTGCAGTAGAATATAAGGTTAAACACAACTTTTCTACAAACAGAGTATCTTTTTTCAGTTACATTTAATCCTCGACTGAAATAGTAGATGGCTTGATCGAAACCTGACTATTTTCTTGAGCTAGCAAGCTTCCAAGTGATGATTCTACTGCCGATACGTACAACTTTAAAGGCCTCTCGATCCTCGGTGGCATCAATACAGAGGGTTTGGCTAGATATTATTTTATCGACCGAAAAGCTCGTTGATGCTCCGCTTCCCATCGATACTCGATATCTCCTTTCAACCCTATCAAGGCTGAACATGCTTTTGTTTTCCCTGCTAAAAACTTGCCCCACAAAACGCTGGAGCTCCTTCTTATTCGAAGGAGGTCTAGCATTTATAATGGCTTTTGCCTTGTTCTTATCGATTTTGATCTCTCTCGATTTCCTCCTTCACCAGCAGAGTTACTTCGTTCGACATTTTCCTGGGAGCCTGCATGAACGGCTTGAATCCCTGCTTGATTGGCAATCTGTGTTCCACCAGCTTTCTATCCAAACCTGACATTTCTTCATAACTCCATGCAAAGCAGTCCTTATATTTCTTGACTACATTGATGGTCTTTTCTCTAACCTCAGTTGATAATTGAGCGCTAACATAAATCGGTCGTGGATCGATCTCTATTCCCAAATTCACCTCTATCAGTGGATCTTGTGTCTTTATCTTCAAATCATCCAACTTGGCATGTGCTAGTCTAAGATTTTGCAACTGCACCTCATCTAATTGATCCTTTTGGTCATCCTCGACACAATCTGCCCAATCGATCGTTGACCATCTCGCCAATCGTTTTTCCATGGCATGGATCATCAATCTCTTGAAGGTCTTCCTGATCACCTCTTGTCCTTATTTAACTTTACTCACATCCTCAGCCATTATCGGCTTGCTTTGAAAATTCCTGCAATTCTCCTCGGTCTCCAAATTTTCAGCTACAGAAGCCTTCTCTGGCTCCCGTCGCATCTCATGCCTTTTTTATGAATGTCTATCCATTACCAACTACTTTCACATGTATTTGGCAAGGACCTTCTACTGCCTGGTCCCACCATATAGTCGATTCCTTGACCATTTACTAGAACCCCACCTTCATCTAAAACCATCAGTTCTATGTTCTGCCGATAGAATTTTGCTTCAAGGCAATTTGAGTCTGCCAAAAAAGGTTTGTCGTCGGCCGAAACTAACTCAGCCACTTTCTTACCATCTTTTTCTTCCCTCCAGAATATCAGAACTTGATGAAGCGAAGATGGTATGCAACCATTAACGTGTATCCAATCCCTCCCAAGCAGAGCATTGAAACTCGAGGAAGAATCAATCACAAAAAATAGAGAAATCTTTGTCTTTTTCCCAACCGTAAGCTCTATTGGGACTGCACCTCTTGGCTTTGAAATGCCTCCTGCAAAATTGCATACCATAATTTCAGAGGGAATCAAATCCTTTTCATCCTTGCATAACTTTCTAAACATTCTTGTACGTAGAATATTCATTGTAGCTCCGTTATCAACTAAGACTCTGGCCAATGGCTAGCCGTCCATCAATGTGGAAATAAACAGAGGCTTCAAATGCCTCGTTCTTTGAAGGTCTCATTTGGTTAATATGACCTTATTTCCACGGTCGATTATAATTCCCTTGCTTGAATGGTTCTGACTTAACTCTCCTATCGTGTTGTCTGTTTCTTTAACTGCAAAGCTATTTGGTACCGATGCTTCATCATCTTCTACATCTTCCTCATTCTGAATCACTTGGTTTTCCTTTGCCTCAAACGTGAAAGGAATGATAAACACTAGGTTACAGTCGATATTCACTTCATGCTCTCCAAAGAGTAGCTTCCTTTTTGTTTCCAATTTTTTGTCTTTGATTACTACTTTGCCTTCTTTCTTATCATCTTTCACATTGGGAACAGCCGTCTTCACTCCTTTACTAACTGACAGCTTCTCAAGTGCTTGAAATCTTCCTTTAGCAACCATTTCTTGAAGAATCTCTTCCTCTGTTTGTTTTTTCCGTTGAACTCCAACCGTATTTTGATTTTCTCCTTCTCTTGTCCAGATCCACTTTCTCCTTTCAAGTTGGGCTTGCTTGATCTCCAACTCCCTTTGCATTATAACTGCAAACTTTTTCTAAACTCTTCTTTTCTGTGTTCTACTTAAATTTTGATGTCTCTGGAAATGAGACTTTTTCCTGACCGACCGCATGCCAATGGTCATCAGATGGAATTTTTGGCTTTAACATCCTTGATTCCCCCTGATATTTTTGCCATCATCCGAAACTCATCTCACTGCCCAGCCGTTATAGGATTTTTTTTTCCTTTATAATTTTTTGACAAATACGTCGAATCAAAGGGCCCAAACCTTAGCCTTACCATTTTTGAACTTAAATATCCTGGCCCCATGTTATTTTGATAAATGACCAGATTAGCCATGTTTGGCTGTTTGAAATTTATCCCCGATTGAAAAACTTTTGGCTTCCTCGGCTTGTTTTCTTATATCATTTCTCTGCGAGTTTTATTTTCCATCGCTCGCTCCTTTTTCCACAACTTATTTGACCATTCTTTGGAGGTACCACAGCTTTGACACACTGATTCTCCTATTGGTCCAATCTTAGACACAAATGTGCCTAATTTTAAGATCAAACTTCCTTTGGTTCTTCTCTTGAAACTACAACCAAAATTCCCATCCATATCATAGTCAGAACTTATCTTTTCTTTGGTTCTTCTCTGATTATGATCTCTCTCCAAAAGTCTTCTTGTCTTGAAATTATCATTTTTCGAACTTCCGTCTTCGCTTGAGCAGTCGACTGGATTGTAATCCACTGATACCATGTTGATATCAAGTGCCAACTCTAAGAATGGATCGTTATCCACTTCCATCACTTCTTTGTCCTTGTCAACAAACTTGAGGAGTCCAGCCTTGATTTGGTCTTGCACCGCATTGCAAAAAATGACACCGTTATTAGTGTTATGACTAATAGTGTTATGCCATTTGCAAAACTTAGTTTTCTTATCCAGGATTTTTGACTTTGACCAGAGTTTCACAAGTAACTGGTTTTTTCCCAACCATTTCTACAGCATCCACTTCTAGATCGGTAGGATCTTGATAATAAGTTCCCATCGAGGAATTCTTCTTAATCTGCTCGTCTTTTAACAGATTTTCGTATCGGGTTACCCTAGAAGATAACTAGAACACTTTCCTAAATTCCATTCTTTCTAATTTCTAGATCTAAACCATTGAGGGCTAGATTCGCCAACTCAGACTCTGGCATATGAAAATGACATTTGTTTTCGAAGCTTTGAATCTTTTTAAGAACTGCTCTGCAATTTCGCCTGAATATTGCTTCAATCTAGCCAAATCGTCTAGAAAAATCTTGGTTCCATTTTGAAGTACTGAACATGGAATAAAGCTTCCATGTCCCTGAAAGAAAACACTGAGTTAGGTGGCAAGTTTGCAAACCACAAAAACGCCACCCCTGTTAATGAGTACTGAAACCATTTTAACTTAATCCAGTCAAATTGACCCAAGTCTCCACACTGGAAGGTAAACCAAGCAATGTGTTGGATGGTCGACTGATTCCCTTCCCCATGAAACAAGCTGAATTCTGGGACCTTTGCCCATTCAGGTATTTCCAACTGGTCAATATCATCAGGGTATGGTTTTTGATATTGAGGCCTATCGATATGCCTATATCCTTGACCCATTCCAACTCATGGAAGTTCATGAGGAAATTGTGGTATCTGGCCCACTTCAACTAGATGGAATTCATGCGGTAAATGTGGCATCCGACCCATTCTCTTGATGGATTTCATGTGGTAGATGTGGCACTAATTTGTAACCCATTCTTTCCCTGTCGTTTATTTGACCGTCATCGATCGTCTTTTCGAACACAGGGTTTTCAAACCTATTCACTCTTTCTGGGTTCATCCTATGAGGAGGGGCGTATGTACCCTCGACTCCCTGGCCAGTATGGTACTGGCCATATTCATTTTTAGGAAACTTGATATTATTAGGCCATGTAGCGGGATTCTTTGTCCCACTTCCTCCTACTTCTTTCCTATTTGGCCCATTTTCTCCCCCGTCGATAGGTGCGGAAATGTACCAACTAGAATCGTGCGGCTGATTTGAACTCAAACCATTTAGTTGTTTTACAGTATTTTCGATCCTTGTAGGAGAACCGTTGATTTCTAGTGGATTAGTACGGCTATTAACAGGGGCTTTCCCTTTTTGCAAATTTAGATTTACCACCTTAGCAATAGAAGAAGTCTGTTTTTTAATTTCTCCCGACAAACCTTTTATCATTTTCCTTTCAGAGGTGTTTCTTTCCTCTGAGGCTCGCTTCACATCTTCTATTATCTTAGAGCCGAATTGGCTCTGCTCATTAACCAACTTATTCGAAGACACAGTTTGATTTTCCAAAACAATCATAAATCGAGACACCATGTCTTTAAACTCTTGGATTAATGAACTAACATGGTCCATCAACTGTGCCAAAGTTTGGCCATTGTGGCCGATAGTCGGCATCCCCATGTTAGGACTTCCATTGTCACTAGAGCTTCCCCCGTTGGAATTTCCTGAATCTTGAACATTGGCGTTCACATTTTCATTCATGTTCACGCCATTAATGGCTTGAACATTCCTCGTTGCTTCCAAATTGCCACCGTTGCTGTTGGTGTTCGGATTTTCAGTACCATTAGTGGTACAAGTTTGTCTTACAACATTACCACGCGTGCTTGGCATAGTTTTCTTTTTCTAGCTACCACAGTCCCACCAGGGATGCCAATGTTTGCACTGCTGGGCAAACTCACTATCGATCGTGGGCCTTTGACACAGCCGATGAACAGTGTGGGATCTTTTTTGCCTCTCGGGCCTGAGGACTTCGCTAAAAATGAAAACTAATGGATGACAATATGCTGAATTGATCAAAAGACCATGTGCCCACTGAAATCACAAATACAATTCTTACAGTACAACGAACACAGTTTCTATAACGCACTGATTTTCTATCGATACTACACATATCATCTAATAAACTGTCTAAAGAAGTCTAAATAAACTATTCTTTCCAGTCTAGTTTTGTTGAGAGATTGACGACCCCTTTATCTGTTGCCTTCATCTGCTTTCATACTCACATCATTTGTAACCGTCTTCTTCTGGTAACTATCATTCCTTATCTATGTTGGAAGTAACTTTTCAAACTCCACGATCGATTGCTCCCGCCGAAATCTTCTTGATCATGCTGATCGTGGCCTGCTTAAGAAACTTCTCACTATCCGTTTCTCTTGGATATGTTTATCTTATCTCCACGTTTCTTTTAACGCTATCGATCATGTCGTTCTTTGGCAGTTTTTCCCTTCTTGTGCGGGTTATTCAAATATTTGTTTCCCGCATTTCTTTCAATCATTTATCTATTCCTTACAACTCAAAAACGGATGATAACCCTAACAATCGTGCTTTCTTCGCTCTCTTCATCAATCTACTCATTTGTGGTTGCCATCATGCCAAAATATTGGTGCCAACACTAACGTTAAACCGGATCACCTAATCCAACGACTCCATTTGTTTTTTAATAGAATCGTTAAATTGAGACCTTCACAACTTTCATAGGACGTTTTCACGTCTCTCCAAGGATGAACAGCTCTTCGTTGTGGCTGTAACCTTTTCTTTTAAAGTTGGTTTGGAAAAAGGTGCCTTGATTGATCTTGTTTAATTGGAATTCAAGTTTGTCTACAAAGGTAGAAATGTCTCTTTTGAAGTAGATAATATTTACCTTCGCAGACAGGGAAGGAATGCAAATCCTCAATGGATGGTTAAGGATAGGGATGTGCATTTTTGGTGTTTGGTCAGATCGGACCCGAGACATCCAAATCAAATCAGACAACCAAAACCAAGTTCAGGTGTTGTCATACTCAGCATCACGTCGCTAAGTCATCCAGATCGACGAATTTTGAGCATATGCCACCAGACCTCACTAAATGTTATCCTTTCGACGCTTGCAACGTTCTATAACTTATTGTTAAAAGAACAATCAATGGAAGCCATATGTTTTTCCTATTAAAAGTGAAACAGAAAGGCAAGCTCTCTTTCGACCTTTTTAACTATAATCATCACTTAGTAAAACAGCCAAGTCTAAACTCTCTTTCTTTTTGGGAATAAGAGAGACACATAGAATTAGACGGCAACTGAGTGGCAGTGAGTAAAGTTAGAACAAGCTATTAGCACCAAACAAAACCCAATGACATACCATCTAGTAGGATCCATATCCCGACCTATGCAAGCACCTAAAACGCACGAGCCTCTACACACGCGCACACACAGTGTACTCTTAAAGTTTACCACAAAAATTAAAATCTTTTTACAATCGTGTCAAATTATCAAGAATGAGTAGTCTTATCGGCACTCTTTGAACAGCTAATGGCCTTTTCCGTGCTTTGTGGGGGCATAAAGTAAAGTAGTAAGGCGAAGGCCAATAAGCTTTTCAAATCAGAGGATCGCAATTTGGCTCTTAAGGGAAAAAAGGAGGCCTAGAGTTGAGTTCAAGCCGGTAAATCCAAAGACTTGATTGCGTGCTATAGGGTCATCGCATACAACATAACCTAGGGTGTGGACACCATAGCACTAACTACGGAATCGTAAGGCAGAGTTTCTTCCGCGGCCAGGGTCTAAGCTACAGGAGGGAATATCATGGCCTTCTAACCTTGGCCATTCCCTTTGGCGTTTGTTGCTATTTGCACGACAGTTGTGGCATGCGGGGTGAAGTGGTGGTCCAATATCACGCACCAGTTGGTCTCCAAATCCTTTTTCTTTAGTAAACTGAGGATCCAAATGCGCTCGAAGTTGCTTGGAATTGAAATCCTAATTCTATTCCGTACCATGATGCCCTTTTCTGCTAACCAGACCACCAGACATTAGCTAAACGACTAAGCACAAATTGACCAGGAGGGAAAAAAGAAAAAGACTGAAGGAAGCTGGAAAAAGGTAAAAACCTATGGCAGTCTCCTAAACTTGAGATGAGCATACAACAGCATATCACGCAACAGCCTTTTGCTACTTTGTCCAGAAACCATGTTCCTTTAGGCTACATTATGATATCGTTTCTGTTTCCTTTTTCTCTGGAGTGCGTTAAACTAGTTACGGAGCAGGTACCCTGCTCTTTGAACCTGCTGATGACAATTAATGCAGTACTAAACGACTGAGACTCGAATGCAGCGAGATGTCTACGTGGTCACTCAGAAAGAAAGATGGGACAAAAACCACAGAAATTTGTGAGTACTGTTTGTATGTGCAAATCTCATGTTTTTCGCAAAAAGGATCAAAGTGAAAAAAATTGAAAAAGGTCCTAATATAAGCAGCACACCTGGTGGCATTTTACCTTGATGCTGGACTCTCTCCACACTGCTACCACAACTCATGCAAGTCTCAGCCAGCAAGCGTGCACTCACCAATTCTTCAGGTCCCAGTATACGCGGCAAATGAAAAGTCAACTATAGTCCATTAATACAAGTTTTATCACTCCGTCAATGTAACAATTATCTGGAAGTTGGATATAAGACCCATTCCGCCAGTTTTAGGCACAAAACACGAACAATATTTGCGAACGGGCATGCTGTGGGAAACATATCACTATTCGACACAGCGGAATTTTCAGCCGTCAAAATCCTCGCTAAATAGGCTTGATTTTGAAGTGGAGGGATATAAGAGAGAAAACAAAGCACTTCAAATCCTGCAACCAAATGGGAAAAGTTAGAGTTAGATGATGTCAGGAAAGCACGCTCACTGCAGTAGTGCAATAAAATAATTAACCATCGACTACAGAGCGCAAGACAAAAACTAATGTTATAGATCTTCTAGTAACTTTAATCCAATACTCGTGTGCAGGAGTTTCAACTGTCCAGAATCAATACCAGTGAAACAAAAATTAATCATCAGAACCACCCCACCCCCAAATTCCTGCAAAATCACAGATAGGGATAGAGGGAGAAGAGAAGAGGTTGGGTACAGATAAATTGCCCAAAATCATCAGAGTTTAACAGCTTATAATTGGATTTGTAAGTAACAACAGGGATTTACAGGCCGATAGCCCGAGATATTGCTATTAATTTGCTATTATCTAACCTAACAAGGAGTATGGGCAGATTTGAACTCAAGAACTTATCAGGACCATTTCCTGCAGAGGAGGAGAATAGTCGATGCATGGCTGTGTTTCACACTGCATCTCTGGAGAGACACTCGCATGACTTCAAACATTAACTAGAGCTTGCGCAGCCTGTTTTACCAATGGAGACTGTGTTTAATGAGAGGAGGTCATAGGTTGAAAACCTTGTCATACTAGATGAGTTGCTTGAAGCTGCAAATATGTATTACAAGAAAGCTTGGAGGTGGCTCATCTAGACACTTGAATGAGGCCACTGAGCGTCGCACACATATCACCATATGGTCAATCTTGGTTTTTCCCTCTACCTAGCAATTTCCAGATTTCACTTTTTTTATGTATATCATATTGCTTTGGAAAAGATTTAATTCCGGGACATTAGATAGTGAGCTTAGTGTCTCAAACCTCTAAGTTAGATCCTATGCATTACTCATTCTGGAGCTAACACTCGTATGAGAGAACGTCCTAATTTTTTCATTCATTATTTTCCAGCGATAACCTTCGTGCAGCAGATGGTTCACTGTGACACCTTTCAAGAAAAGTTCTGTTTGTTGCTCGTCTTTTTCCGACATTCTGTCCACTAAATCTATAGACAGAAAATTCACCTCCTAAACTGAAAAATATGCAGTCCTCCTGTTTACTGTATAGTAGAGTTCACAGCAATTTGTACCAACTGAAAGAAGGTGAGATCTCCTGTTACCAGGTGCCTCTGGCTCCCAATTATATTTGACGCTTGCTTTTTTATTGAATTTATCCTAATACTGTAACAGGAGCACTGCTCATTTCTTGCTCATCCATTCTGATGTTAAAGGTAACCAACAGTCATAAAAACTTGATTCTCGTTAAAATTATTCGTAATGGTAACATAACCGAACCATATAGAAGCGGTGTTTAAGAGCTGAGGAGTACTGAGTACATGAAACTATTTGTGTGGATAATCCTGCTCAGAATGTTAAGGAGACAGCTTGCTGCCTCGCTCAATAATGTTGACCATTTAGTTTAGTCCCTGTAACCTCTTTGGCAAGATGCAGTTGTTATCACTGCAAACCTTATCAATTGTATGCCCTCCAGGATGCAAAAATATAGAACTCCTCCAGACATTCTCCAGGTCCTCTGAAAGTATTTGGATGTGCTGCTTTGTGAAAATTTTCAAAGATCCAGACGACTAAATCCTCGGGCACTAAGTAACATTCATTGGGTACCCATCTATGCAAAAAAGATAATACGCTACTAACTTAACTGAAAGAAGGTCCTTCGCTAAATTTAGTGGCAAGAGGATAAGCTCCTCCATCCTCTATTCAGAGGACGATGAACAAAGAAATGGCTCAAGTGTTGCAGGAGATGAGAGATTTTTTTAGGAGGAATGGTAATCGTGAGGAAGAGAAGATAGTTGCAAAAATTAAAAGGGAGAGCTATCTACCGTCCCAAGTATTATTCTTGAATACTAAATGGCCGAAGATGATGACACAAGCATGAAAAGTTCCACATAAATTCTATCACATTCCTATCTCCCTTAATCTTATTCTTTTCTTCTTTATTTTTGTTCAAACGTCCATGCACTCCATTTAAGCTCAAAACTAATGCGTATAATGTCAAACAAACTATACACTATATAAAAATTTTATCTATAATATCCACCATTCCTTGATCCAAATTTAATCCAACAGCACGTTAGTAGGGATAATCCAAGCTAAACATAGATCTCTGTTAAGTAGATGAGAGGGGGCCATTTTCCAGCTGTTAACTCGAAACTGTATTCAATGCCGTATTAAATGCAAGCAGCCATTGACATCCTTCTGTTTCTGCTCAAAGACACGACTACTTCTCTCCTGCCAAATTGCATAAACTGTCACAGCTATTGCTAATTTGCATAGTTTGGCCTTAAAGCTTTAGCATCTGAAGTGTTGAGTAGCATGATGAAACAGCTGATTCCATGAGTAGAGGTACAGCAATTGAATTTCTCCATGACCCGTCTCCATAGTATTTTAGTATAAGAACACTGCATAAACAGATGAGCTTCAGTCTTTTGTCGTGTATGACATAAAGGGCACCAATCATCCTGTATGACATTCCAATTCTTCAGTTAGGCTTTGGTTCTCGACCGTCCTTTGCGTAGCCTCCACAGAATCATAGAACATTCTGGAATATGCCCAGTCGACCATACAATCTTCCACCAAGGTACAGCTGCAGTTTTAGTTCTTATGGCCTCCCAAGCTGTTTGTTGCCAGGGAAAGTGGGTTGTGCCTACGTGGAGGTGCCACAAAGGCTACAGTCCGAGTCAGCTTCCAAGTGTGCAAAATGAGAGACAGCAAGGACGGAGTAAGGGCTGAGGGCAAGGCTCCCTAGACAGGCCACGAGGGCTGGCAATGCTGCGCAGGCAAGGCTAAGGCGAATAGAGCCGGCGACCGACAGTCCAAGCTAAGGTCAACGTCAAGGGTGCAGAGTCAAGAGTCCGATGTCAGGTGTCCGAATGTATTTCTCTCTCTAGAATTCCAGAGAGGAGTTTTAGAGAGAGAAAGTGAAAATGACAAATGAGAGAGTTCCTCTTTAAATGAAATCCAAGGTCCCCTATTTATAGGGAAAAGTGTTCCGGTGTCATCAATGTGTCACCAGCTAACACGTGTCACCCCTGGGAGTGACACGTCACTAGGGGGTCCACAAATACCGGTTCTCCGTTGGACTACCAGTTCCCGAATTCGCACTGCCTTGCCCCACACAGCATCTCTCTACCTGTCTGAGAAGACTGAAAACACCATAACGGCGTGATCAGAGTAAGCCCGTTGCCCCAGCCACCGGTCCAAGCCCTTACTGAATCCCATAGTCCTGGCAGCGGTGGGGAAGACCCGACACCCAGCTGCCAGGTGGACTAGGCGGGATGCCCTTCCGAAGACCTGCTCCTATCTCGGAGTGACCCGGGGGTCATAGTCCCTAGGGGTGCTGACGCAGCCCCCAGTGCCAAAGCACGTAGGCTAGTCATGCAGACACCCTACGGAGATAGTGTTCCGGAGGAGTCGCCTATCCCGTTGCGAAGGGTCCTTGTGCCAGAGCACTACGAACGGAGCCCCCCGAAATGAAGACGGCGATGGCTTCAAGGTTGTGAGCCCATCCCGTGGCGGCGATGACTATAAGGTTGAGAGTCCATCCCGCTGCGAGGGCCGGAGCCCCCCTGTGATTATGACGGCGATGGCTTCAAGGTTGTGAGCCCATCCCGTGGCGGCGATGACTATAAGATTGAGAGTCCATCCCGCTGCGAGGGCCGGAGCCCCCCTGTGATTGTGACGGCGATGGCTTCAAGGTTGTGAGCCCATCCCGTTAGCATACAACATGATTGTGGCGCATGGGCGCGGTGCCTACAGCACGAGACATTGATTGTGGCGCATGGGCGCGGCGACGACTGTCGCGAGACCATACCTGGTGCCGGGGGCACATGTCATGGAAGTGGCGCATGGGCGCTGCGACGACTGTCGCGAGACCATACTTGGTGTCGGGGCACGTCATGAAAGTGACTCATGGGCGCTGCGACGACTGTCGCGAGACCATACCTGGTGCCGGGGCACATGTCATAGACGTAGCGCACGGGCCTGGTGAAGTGAGTGGCGTCGAGGGCACCGTAGAGTGACAGAGAGCCCGGGGGCACGGCTGTATCAGCGGTGCGGCACAAGGGCACGGCGGAGTGAGTGGGCGACGAGGGTCACGGAGTGATCTCGAGGATGCAGGGCGACAAAGGTTGCGAAGACGGCGTGCGGGAGACGAGTCGCGAAGACGGCGCGCGGGCGACGGTCATTGCGGTGACGATATACGGGCGACAAAGGGCGCCGTGCCATCGCAGTGATGAGTGAGCATTAGGGACCGTTGTGCGTGAATGAGAAGCAAAAAAGGAGAGTCGGCGGCCCCCCGGGACCAGGGTTGCCGAGGAGGCGGCCGACCCCCCCTTCAGAGGGTGTGGCCGACCCCTCTTTAAGGAGGGTGGCCGACCCCCCTTTAAGGGAGGTAGCCGACCCCCTCTTTAAGGAGGTGGCCGACCCCCCTTTGAAGGGAGTGGCCGACCCCCTTAGGGGAAGGCATGCCGCGGTTCTTCTTGTAGATTTTCCAAGTGTTGGTGTCGTCGATGTCGTCGCATTGGCGATAGAATAAGTTTAGTCACACAAAAAGTCAACGAAAACAATGCACGTAACTTGAGCGTGCGTGTATGTTTTGACCGGTTTGACAGCGTTGAAAAATTGACCGTCGACTGGGTGATGTGTCGCGCAAAGTGGGTCCCCTAGAGGGCCCTACTGGTCTGACCAGAATAGGGTATGAACACTGTTTTAGTAGAGAACCTTCCACTAGGATGCAAATCCCACGCACCTTGGTCTGTGTTATCAGGATTAAGCATAGGCATAGCTCTTAGTTATATGTTCATTCTCTCGATGCTTGAGATCTAATGGGAGGAAGAATCCAACTGTTACCATTGAAAATCTCAGCCACTTCAAAATCAAGCTCTAGTCCAAAGTCATAGATAACTGTTTTGCCATTATTTGGCAATTCGTGGACCTCCAAGCATCCATCTGTCAAGCCATAGCCAAGTGTTTTTACCATCACCCACTTGATAGGTAATGAACTGTTGAAATTGCTCTCTAAGTCTCAGAATCTTACACCAAGTACATGATAGATACCTATGGGGTCTAAAGGTCCAGAGATCTCTCTTTTTTATCATGCATATGTGACACCACTTTACCCATAATGGATCTTTTTTATGTGCAAGGTCACAAAGATGTCTGCAAATGGCTGCTTTACTCAACTCCTCCAGCCCTTTTAAGCCCTGGACATCCCTCCTTTTTGGGTAGACAAATGTCTTTCCATGCCACTTTTGCTCCAGTGCCCTTCATGTCCTTACCATGCCAAACAAATGCTCTTAGCTTGACCTCAATTGTTTGATTATCTTCTTGGGGAGGATGAAAATTGTACACTAGAGTAAACCTGCAAGCTTATAAGCACAGAGACAGCCAATTGTACTCTGCCAGCATAGGATAAGTACCTAGTTGTCCAACTGGAGATCTTCTTAGCCTGTCTTTCAATGAGGATTTTACAATCCTTGTATTGCAGTTTTATAGATGTCAAAGGGACCCCAAGATATGCGACTGGAAATGTACCAGACGGAATAGCAATAATGTTTGTCAAATGCACAGTTGTTTCTCATCAACACCAGCCAAATATATGCAGCTTTTGCTTATACTTGAAGAAAGTCCAGATAGCTGCTTAAATTCATTTAAGGCTTGTTTGATTCACATAAGAGTAGCTTCATCAGCTGTAACAATAACAGATCATCTGCAAAGTACAGGTGAGTAATCTGCAAACCTTGGCACTTAGGAACTTGAAACTAGGCTTTGCCGCATCCTCAGTCCAGATAAGGCCTCTATGGCCAATCAGAAGAGGTAAGGGGATATAGGATCCCCTTGCCTCAACCCTTTAGCATTTGCAAATAACCATTCATAGAGCCATCAAGATTGATGGAAAACCTAGCAGTAGTCACACGTTGCATAATCCAGTCAACTAATTTAGGAGGAAACCCCAACAAAAAAACCCATCCTACTAAGCATATGCCTTTTGGATGTCAACTTTCATCAACATCATGGTTGACCTCCCCTCTCTGTGATAACCAACTCCTAACAACTTCTTGCATGAGAAGTATGTTGTCAGCAATACTTCTATTCGCCAAAAGGCTGACTGCCTTTTACTAATAAGATTGCGCAGAGGATCTCTGATATGTCTCTATAATTCACATTGCAATATGCAATGGGTTTACAATCTTTCATGGTATTTGGAGAAAGCACTTCGGGCATCAAGGTCAAAGCAATGTGTTGAAGAGCTTAACCTATTGTTTTGTTGAAAAACTCCATCATAGCTGTCACCGCATTCTTCTTAACAACCTCCCAATTCATTTGAATGAGTTGAAAACTATATCCATCAAGGCCTGGAGCTTTATTAGGCTTGATTGAAACCATTGCTTCTTTAACATCCTGTTCACTGATTGGAACATGTAGCATATGTTGATCATGAAAGGACAACTGCTTACCAAGAGCAGCTAGAAGTCTAGCTTTAGTACGCTGATGACAAGGTGCTGGAGTCCAATGTAAAGTGGTAAAATGTTCAATAGCCACCTCATGAACCTCATTTGCTCCATACACCTGAGAGCCATCCACTTTATTAACAGGGAGTACTTTATTGTGAGCTCTGTGCAATTGCATCTTCTCATGAAATAACCGTGTTAAAATCCCAACTTAATATCTTTTATCCCAGCTTTTTGATAGTAAAAAGCCTCTTCTACCTGCACAAGATTGTAATATTGGGCTTGCAGCTCTTTTTCCGTTTTAACTGGGGCCTGCCCTTGCTGCTTCATAATTTTACCTTCTAGCTCTTGCACTTATGTAAATTTTGTAGCAACTCTGGCAGAGATATTGCTGTAATGTTCTTTGTTTAGATGTAACTGGCTATAATCTTTTGAGGTTTGTATAGGGTTTGTGACTAGCAGCACCATCAAAAGATTCATCCCACAAAATTTTCAGCGAAGTTGTAAATTCATGTCTCATCCACAAATTAAAGAATTAAATCATTTCCACCCCTCATATTGATCCTTGAAAATCTTGATGATCAACAGAAAGTGATCAGAGATTCCAGGAGCATGAGCTTCCACCTGTGAGTTAGGAAAATTTTCCAACCAACCCTCATTTTGTAATGCTCTGTCAATCCTACACACTCCCTTTTATTACACCAAGTGTAGGAAAAATCTTTCTTGGTCATATCCTCAAGATGAGCTTGATAAAGGCACTGGTTGAAGTCATTTACTATGAAGCACAGGTGCGGCAGTTTGGGTGAAGCACCGGCACCGGGTGCGCGTCGGGTACGGCATGGGTGCGCACTGGGTGCATGTCCGAAATTATTATTATTTTTAATTAATTTTCTGGATCTCGGGTGCGGCTGGGACACGCCTAGGATACGGTTGGGACACGCACCTAGGACTTTTCTGGAAGAGAGGAGTGAAAGAAGAAGAAGAACAAGGAGAAGAGAAGAGAAGAAGTAAGAACCTCCGCCGGTAGCGATGACGGTCTTCCGGCAGAAACTGCAGCAAATGCGATGGACGGTCTCCGGCAGCAGAGACGACCAGCAGGGGACAGCGGCGAGGGCTTCTAATGGCAGAGCTGCTGTGGCAGCTCTCGACTTTGTCGACAGATCTGTCATCTGTTTGTTTACGTGACGGCTGGTTTTTTATTTGCGGTTAAAGCAGTGTCGTAAAAAGCGCGCCTAGGAGCAAGGCGCAGCTAGGCTCCAACATAGCGCCTCGCCTAGGCCTAGGCGCAACGCATTCAGTAAGGTGCGCGCCTAGAGAGCCTAGGCGCACAGGCCCAAGGCGCGTAGCGGCGGTGGAGGCGCAAAGCTAGGCGCATGAACAATAGCCGTTGGATTATGCCTTCGTGTCTTCACATGGGCCATCGATTTCTCTTTTAGTTTTTATTTTCCTTTTTATCTCTACCAAGTCAAAACAATTATTTCAAAGACTAAGAAATAAAACCTAGCTACAAAAAATCCCCAAATCAGCTTTGACGAGTCGCAGAACCACAGCTCTCAGTCTGACAGTACCCAAATCAGCTTTATCGCTGCCATTGCTTGAGCGGCCGCCGCTACTGCTCCTCGTTGCCCTGCTGCTCAATTGAAGCAGCTAACTTCATTAAACTAGTTGGCAACTAACTAGGAAGAACAACAGTGCTGCACCCGGCAGGTTTCTCTCTCCCTCTCTCTCTCTCTCTCTCTCTCTCTCTCATTATTCTAATTTTCTGGTGGAATACCCAGCAGCTGCTACGTGTTTTTGACTGAATCATTTTCCTGTGGAATAGCAGCCATCAATAGATTAAATAACTTTGTCAATAGAAGTTCTCTAGTGTCTTATCCTACTATTTTAATGAAGTTAGTCGTCAAATTTCCTTTGACACAACTGTTGATTTAAGAC
Organism: Escallonia herrerae; assembly: GCA_033070095.1. Classification (NCBI taxonomy): domain Eukaryota; kingdom Viridiplantae; phylum Streptophyta; class Magnoliopsida; order Escalloniales; family Escalloniaceae; genus Escallonia; species Escallonia herrerae. Next base: position 112,789 of record JAVXUP010000547.1, read on the forward strand.
TTTTTTTAATGTTGGAAGCTTGTTAGATTATGATGTTATGGTTTTTGAAACTTTCTCTAGTGTTTAGAAGTTTGTTAATTGTCATGTTCTGATTTATTTTTTTTACGTAATTTTATTGCTTTAATGCACTATTATTTAATTATTTATAGATATTTTAATATTGCGCCTTGCTTCGAAAAGGCACGCGCCTGTGCCTACGCTCCAGGGACCTTTTGCGCCTTAGGTGCGCCTGCGCCTTTAATAACACTGGGTTAAAGCGATGGCTGGTTAAAAAGCTAGGGTTTGTAAGTGTAACCAACTTTCTATTTATTATGTTTGGGTCCCTATTTTATTGACAATCTTTTAAACTTGCCCCACTACTTTCAAGAAATAACAAAACTTGTACAAACTTTAGCTTATTTGGCTATGCATTTTCAATATTTCTAAAGCAGCCCACCAACTTAAAAAACTATCTTATTGTTTGTCTAGAATAGCATTACGATTGTTACACATATATAATATACTTTAATAAATTTTTGCCGTATCCCAGCCTCACCCGTATCCTATTTTTGGGAAAATGACGTATTCACGTATCCGCACCCGTACCGCATCAGCACCCTCACCTGCACCCACACTAGCACCGGAGTCCGTGCTTCTTAGGTCATTACATCTCTACTATGAAAACCAGCACCCCCTGCCTCTCAGTGGCATGTCTAAGGCAACTACCCAATATGAGTAGCATCTCTTAGGTAGCGTTTGAAATCACTTTCAGTTTTGATTTTCTATTTCCAAAAAAACAAAAATCAAAACCAGTTTAGTTTTTATTTTTTACAAAAACAAATGGGTGTTTGATTATTTAGTTTTTATTTTGAGTTTTTTTCTTTGGTGGTGGTTTGCGGTGGGGCGTGGTGGGGCGTGGCAGTGGCTGCCAATCGCCGACGGTGGTCGTCAGCGGTGGTTGCTAGCCCCCGTCAGTGACCGGCGGCAATGGCTGTGGGCGGTGGCTGCCAGTGGTGGAAGGGGGTGGTGGTGGGGGTATCAAAATAAAAACGAAAATTGAAAATCCAAAACTCCTAAATGGGAGTTTTCAAAAACAGCCCTGTTTTAAAAACTGGTTTTCAAAACTGAAGAAAAAAAAAACTGTGTCCAAACGCGTTTTCTTCTCCAGTTTACAAAATAGGAGAAAAACATAAAACATAAAGGTTACCAAAGGCTGTAAAGTTCTTCTTTTGTCCCCTTTGTTATAACTACAAACATATGCTGAGATAAGCAAGTTACCAAATCCACATGCATCTGTCTACTATTTCCAAGCCAAATTTTATATAGTTCTTTATTGTTGAGATTATATACAAAATGGCAACCTTTATTCCATTTCTGTAGTGATGACCTGATATTTTCTTCTCTGAGTAGTCCCACAAATTGTAACTTATTCTGTGTCAATACCTTCTTGACTTCAGCTTGTTTAACCAGGTCATCAAATCCCCTGATATTCCAGCTGGAGATCATAGTCATTTGAATATAGTACCACTGCCTCTACTCGCAGCCATACTACTCTCTGATTTTCTAGCCTCAAATCCATGAGAGGCATGTATACATGGCCCAGGGCTAGGTAGCACGGACACCTCTCCTAGGTGGAGGTATGGTATCCTAAATGGAAGGACACCCCGACACCATCCAGACACCGCCCGACACGTGTCGGACATGGCTCATCGGAGTCAGAATTTTTTTAATTTTTTTTTAATTTCCGACACCGTGTTGGACACTTCATTGACGAGTGTCAGACACGGCATGGAGCAGTGTCGGACAGTTTTGGGGCCAATTTCAGATGTTTTGAACTATTACCGTCTTCTTCTCTCTCACCTCACGGCCTTCTTCTCTCTCACCTCACGCCTATTGTCTGCCGACCACATCAAGGCTGTCACCGGTGTTGCTGGTGTTGCCGGAGCTGTCGCCAGTGTTGCCGGAGCTCAGTCGACGAAGATCTGAAGCCGAAGCCAACAGATCTGACGACTACAGTCGCCGAAAGAAGAGAAGCCAGCTGCTGCCACTGTCGCCGTCTCCATCGCCAAAGGACTCGCCGTCGTCACCAGAGGTCTCGCCATCGTTGCCAGAAGTCCTCCGTCACCGTCGCTGGCCCACAGGTCTCATCTCGTCTGAGTCGTCTCCTTTCCCTCACTCCCTCTCGTTTCTTTCCTCTTTTTTCCTTTCATGTTCTTTTTTCTTTCCTCTCGTTCTTTCTTTTCTTTTTTCTTTTCTCCCTTTGTCGTTTCATTTCCAATACATTAGACTAAATAAATATTGACCAAATAAATTATGACTTCTAAGTGAATTCCTTGTTTTGTTTTGATAGTTTTTCATTATTATTGGTTATTTTAGATTGTGATATATACTTGATATTTATTATATATATATATATATATATATATATATATATTAAAAAATATATTAAAAAATAGTTGTGTCCTGTAGTGTCCAAAATCTGATTTTTTAAAAATTGTGGTGTCCAGTGTCCGTGTCGAACACCGATACCGTGTCCGTGCCACCTAGGCCCAGGGTCCTTAGAGCCCTTTGTTGGGGGGTCTCCTTCCTCAGCCTACAAATTATGATCACTGGTAATAGCAAAGAATCCATTACTTCCAGTAATATTTGTACTTCCTTGCTCAATCTCCCTCCTTGTTGATTTTTCAGGCTCAGTCTCATTCCTTAGTGATTTCTCATGCTCAGTCACAAGCTCCTTCTTTTGCCATACTTGTTGTGTTTCAGGCTTTTTATAGCTGCTAGCCACTTGATGCCCAAATTTTTTATAATATGAACGTTTGACCAGGCATCCATTCATATTCTACTTGTTGAATTAGGATGCTATCATCAGGGCCCTTTAAAGGACACATTCAGGTTAAGGATTCTCAAAATCCACTTCCATACAAATTTTTGCATATCCTAGTCTCTCCTTCGAGGCAGTAATGTCCATTGACAGAATTTACCAATCGAGCTCGATATCTACTCAGCATATTAGGCTACCACAATCGCACAAGGAGTTGTGGTAATATGGTCCAGAAAATATAGCACTAAGGCCCTCTTTTTCAAAGACATTGATGGTGTGCATGGTCTGATGAATGATGATTAATGGTGTCAAAAACCAAGGTCCTTTTTCCAGAATTTGGCTTTGCACACCAGCCGAATTAAGTTTTATAATGAATACTCCAGATTTTAGGAAAATCAAAGAGAAATTTCCATATTCTCATCATTTTCTGTCTAAAAACTCTATCATAATGTGGAAAGGGGGTCATGCTCCTAGAACAAAAGCAATAATGGCATTTTGCCAAGCTTGCATTTCCCCCTTAACATCTTCACTTGTATATTCTACACCTTTTTTTCCATTTATCTCTTGTGGTGGGACGAAATCCAATATATTCTCCTTAACATAACAGGACAAGCTACAGTAGCAAAAGATTTCACTGCTAGGGACTTTTTTGGTTCTTTCGCCATCCCCCAATTATTGCCAGTAACAGAATTTCCCCGTTTAAGTGAAGGAAATGCTGGAAATCACCTGGTTTACATGCTAGAGAAGATTTAATTTCATCAGTCCATTGCCTGTAAGCCCCCTTGTCTTATTGTAGTCCACGTGTACATGACTCTCACCAACCAAAGCTTGCACGTCGCAGTCACCCTCACACTTGTACTCGCGTGCAGTTGACGCACCCCAAAACTGCTACCATCTTGCTCGTTTTCCAACACTGTCCGATCTTGAATTCCAGCCATTTTTTCTGAGCAATTCTCTTGATTTCTGTACACTTCCTTCCGCAATCCACCATTTTCATGTCGCATTTCCTCAAGTTGCTTTTGGTTATGGTTTCTTGTAGGAGCTTTTCCCCATCTGAATCAGCTAGACTCCATTACAGTCTCTGGTCTAAGATCAAAAACGTCAGTATACATCGCCGATCCTAAGGAAACTGTTAGGTTAAGTGGTATTGGTGATAATTTTCATAAACTGTTAATCTCATGCGTTTGTTGCCACTGTTTACTGTAGAAATCTCGAGAGAAAGGATCCCTCAGAGGACCTCTCAGGCGAGAAGATTGCCGAGAGACCGTCACCGGCGGCATCCACCCCCAAACTTATGTCACAACTGATTCACAATTCTAGAGAGGAGGAGGAGCTTCTCTCTCTAGAACTCATTATTTCATTACTAGTCTGTTTGCGAGTTTTTTTTAGGAGAGAAAAGAGAGGAAAAGAAAGGAAAGTGGCCCATTTCCTCCCTTTTCTCTAGTTTGTGAGTTTTTTTAAGCAGAGAAAATAAAAGAAAAGAGAAGGGAGGAAAGTTTGGGCCTCTTTTGTCTCTAAATCTTTCCTCCCAAAAATGGGAAGAAACGGAGAGAAAGGAAACTCTCATAAGTAATACTTTAATAACGACTATATTACCCTTGAGATTATGATGACTCAATTTTTAATGACTTTTAAGTTCTAGGGTATTTTACAAAAACCTATCATACCATTTATTACAAACAAATAGAAGACCAATTTGTGTTTTTTCAATAGCTAGTTTGTGTGTTTTTTTTTATTATGGCACTAACCGGTGAAGACTTATCACGTTATTATGGTATAAACTTTTTGTTTTGTCCGACCAATTTTTTTCTCCGTTTGCATTATGTTCTTAGTTAGGATCATACTTTAAAGTCTTTGTTTGGATTAGCACACTGTTGTATAAAGGTATGTATGTAATGTTGTATCATTTCTTTTCTTTTCTTCTGAACTCACAAACAAAGGGAATGAATGATGTTTTCCTCTCTCTGGAAGGAAAACTGTATTCCCTTCTCTTCCTTTCTCTTCTCTTCTCTCCCCTTCCTTTCTTTTCTTTCCCTCATTTCAAAACTCGGAAACAGGCTATACGTGTTGGTTTTACCTGTAATCTTATACCTACATATAATTTTTTATCAACGACATTATTCTGCCCATTACTCTCTCTCCGTCCCCTTGCAGACATAAACCAGATTCGTTAAACACAACTAGTAATTCAGTTTCAAAGTGGGGTCCATTCTTACAGCAAATAGCTATTTCAATGTTGACAGAACAAACCTCTCACTGATAATCAGCTAGTCAACAATAGAATCTTCTAGTAAAAATAATAAGACGTTCCATCTTGACAAAAAACCATTGTTCCACGAACAATGGACATCCACTCATGAAAAATGATTTTTTAATTTTGATATGATGTCTTCCACTCAGGGACAGATTGATTTTAACATTTCCTCCACAATCATTAAGTTCATAAGATGATGGACTTTCCGCTCTTGCAAAATCTACTCACAAATGGAGAACCTAACAACGCATCTTCACGATTCCAGTCCTCTCCACTGGGCAGATGGATTGACAAGTTCAGAATACTAAATTATGGATTAAATACCATCCCTTAAATTTACAACTACTAATATAAAATCTACTCCAGAAGTTTAATAAATTGATGGTTCTTCAAAAAATTAAGGGATTAAAAATATCCAGGATTTGCAAATTTGAGGTGACACCAAGATTAGGATCTCGGACTTGTGATAACTAGTGATTGATCTATTGTTGGTTTCTAACCATTCTTGTCAAATCGAGCTACATCCTGTTTCGAAGTCCCAGTTAACAAACTAAATCATTCTTGAAAATGCTAACACAAGGAAAACAAAACAGATAGTTACACTAAAATGCAAAACAAAAAAAAAAGAAATAGAAAAATCATGGCTTGCAAATCTTCCATATCGATAATTTTTTGGAACTCGTATATGGGATAAAGGTGACACTGTTAAATTCCATATGCATACTATGTCTGTACATCACAGAATTGCGCCAAGTATACCAAAATATTGAGAATTATTTCCCAGACGTCTAATGGGTGAAGCTTGCCACAAGCTAACGACTTCTGTAGATCAAATTGATCACATAAACGTCCGCAGACCAGAAGTACACTATCAGATCCCCAAAAATAATCTGAATTGATCCCCCAAGATTCCCACAGTACCTTGTTTTGGTCAGTCTGGGAATAGTAAGTGGTAGAGAACGCAAGCATCATGTTGCGCAACTTTCAAAAGATCTATATAACTTAGTTGAGTCCCTCAAACAATCCCCGCATTTATTAAATAGTTCATATACTTCAATTTTTGCTGTTTGAGTCCATGAACTATTCTGTTTTGGTCCCTCTGAAGCATTCTGTAAGGTGTTGGCCTGTGAACTATTTTTTAAATAGTAATTTATAATTTATATCTTTACTTATTTATAAGATATATTTAGGATTTCTTCTATTATTAAGACTTGGTCTAATCTTCTTTTCGGTAATCTTTTAGATTCTTTGTAGTAGGAAAGTCTTTACTTTCTCTCTACTTAATTAAGTACTGCAACCAGAAATATAGAGACTTCATCTACAGAACTTTCAGAAGCAGCTTTGCTTTTCCGTTCAATGGTGAGACTTCATTTATTCTCTTCTAGGTGAGACTCGTAGAAGGCCTTAGTGAGACTTTAAGGTTTTCCTTTCCTTTATCATTTTCTTTTCTTATTTTGTCCTCTCAGAAATACACCCAAAAAAAAAAACTGTTGTTTGCTTTTCCTAAACCCTAACCCTATCTTCTCAATTCAAACTCCTATTGGCCTAAGCCCTAGCCACCTTGATGTAGGACAGCCTTAAATACCCCTTATAAAGGTCCGTGCCACATCACACCCACCCATAGTTATCTATAGGGGCACCAAAGGTGCAAATGGCTCTTGGAGCCTAAGCGCAAGGCATAGGCACGTACCTTTTCAAAGTAAGACGCAATACCTAGAATCTTTTATTTTTCCCTATTCACGCGTGGGGTTTGGTTTTAAAGTTGTCTTTGTCAGGCTATGGCAAATGGTCAATAAGTATTCACTTTGTACCTGCGCTTTGGACATCTATTCAGTTCTATTATAAACTAACTCATATATAGTTTATAAGGCACAAGTCATTAACATCTTTCGCTCATAAAAATCTCAATTCCCGTTGAAGACTCCAAGTTCAGGCTGCCAAGTACGTTGCCTTCTATAAATATCAACGGCTACAACATTTATTTTATAACAACGACAAAGCCGTCTGTTTACTACTGACACTCTCTGATGCTATTTTAGATGGAGAAAGGAGTCCAGGAGTTGTTGTGTGTGTGTGTGTGGGGGGGGGGGGGGGGGGGGTCGAATGGGGGAATGAAAAATAGGTAAGTTATATAAACTCCAACCGTTCTTCAATGTCAAGATTCTTTCTCTACTGAGGGAACTAATGAGCGTGTTGTTTTCTGTGCAAGCCATCAAAAACATAGGGGCATCACAAAATTGATGGGTTCTACAAGATTCGAGACAACAATGAACTGACTTATTGTCAAGCTCAAGCCTTGACTTGTACTATCTGTTATTTGAAGGCAACTCAACCTCAACTAAACTTGGTAGGTTCGTCGAAGAAGAGATTATTGCAGAAGCTTATAAGATTTCTTATGAAGCAATATAAGTTTCAGAGTCATATGTCATTTCATAGAAACATCATAAACAACAAAACAAAAAAGACAAACAGTATCACATCACCGACCTGAACAAGATAATAGAAAATGCGAAGCCCTTCAGGATCGGCACTCGTCTGGACATCCATAAGCGACCCAATTTTTGAAGTAGTGAAGGAGATATGCTCATTGCCCATCACAATTTCAAGCTCTTGCCTCCCAACACGGTCAGGTTCTGGCCAATTCTTATCATCTTCCCTCATGATCTATAGAAAGCAAACAATTAATATGACCAAACAATCTCCACAAAAACTCAAAGGTATTGATAAAATACATGTCGAATTCCCCCACTTCCTGCCACCTATTCATGATATAGGCAGGAACAAACAAAAAAAATTCAACCACAAAATACTGCTTCTTGCTAGATACCCATTTTTTTAAAAATGCCCGGGGAAAACTCACATACATAAAAAGGAATAACCAAAAGAGGCAAAAGAACCCTCCACACCGCAAAACAAAAGCACACAAAAAAACAGTTACATCACTGCCCTCGGAAATAGTCATAAACAAACTCCGATAAAGAATCCACCAACTCAGCAAATTTTTTTTTTTTAGCCAAACTCACATAATCGTCCTTTCCTTTCTTTCCCCCTGTCAAAAATAGCAAGAGGAACAAGAGCTGTGCTTACCTTTTCTGGCTATGAACGCTAACTACCTTCAGCTCGAAAGCAAATCCCTAACACTTGGGATCACATAGTGGAGCCCTGTCATAGCAAATAGGAGATATCCTAATTGACTTGCCACAGGACAATGGGGTCTGATGCTTTCACTATTGTTCATTTTCAGACATACAACAACAGCTGACCACAATCTGCCTCCGCAAAATGTCACAAGTGTAAATCAACCCTCGGGCCACCGTCTAGCCAAAGAGACCTGCCTTCTTTTGTGTGTGTATGTGTGGTGGGTGGGGGGAGGGCTGTTTGTAACCCTCCACACGCTCTTCCACAGAAAAGAAAACTAAACCTCTTCCCAAAAACCCTATAAAAGGGACTCATCGAGCACCCCAGTACCACTGTGACCTCGTCCAAGAAAACTTGCACTCCTTCCCCCTCCCTTTCCTAAAGATTAAGCCTAAATCAGGGATTCCAAAACTTGTCATTCAAAAGTTGGGCCTCCAGGTAAGCAGCTAGCTACATTGGGGTATCTCACAAAAAGAAAAGGCCTCCACGCCACACACCGCTACAGACTCTCACAAGCGGACAACAGAACTTAGTGGTACAAAGTCAACAGTGCCGCAAAACTCAATTATTAAAAGCCTAGATGTTTCAGTTCAGTCAACCAATCACTGCAACTAAAAAGAAAAACTAGAAATCAAAACTTAAAACGCAAAGAATACAAAGCCCTAATTACTCCATGTTTTTTCATGCACAAACAAAGAGGAAGCGGAAAATCTAATGCGGGCAAAAGCACAAAAACCCATCATAAAACCCAGTAATTAAAAAACTTAATCGTCTCAATTTCGTCAATTTCAATAGAATAAACAAATAGGCAGCCATTTTAACTACAAGGCAATGCGGGCAAAAGAGCACAGAGCGTAAATTTGTTAGTGCAGACAGAGAGAGATAGAGAGGGAGGGGAGAGAGAGAGAGAGAGAGAGAGAGAGAGAGTAGGACCTCGCTATCGGAGACGATGCGGCGGCACTCCCGGAGGACAGCGGGGGTAAGGTAAACCTCCTTGCGGATCATGGTGTCATTCTTGTAGTTGGAGTTGTTGGCGTACCGGAGCTTTCCGTCCGGCCTGAACTCGAACTCCAGGAACTCGTGCCCGAACTTGCCCTTGTGGCCCACGTAGTACCGAAGGTAAAACTCTTCTTCTCCCCCTCCTCCTGCTGCCATCTCTCTCTGACTCTGAGGGTGAAAGCCTCTTAGGAACAACAAGAAGAGGAACCCCTGAAAGGGACTGATAAAAGTGACCGAAGGGGCTGCGGGAAAATAGAATAGGGTACTCCGAGCTTATTTTACCGAGGAGATTGCTTATTTTTACGTTATACACACGTGCGTTAAAAAGCGTCAAAAGCAAGATAAATTGTCTGACATGTGACATGACACGCTTGCATATAGTTATAATGTATGCACCTGTTTGCCTGCCTGCCTTGGGAACAAAATTTAGGTTAAATACATATTAATGTTCTGAAACTATCCCGAAATTTTACATGATGATCCAAAAGTTTTTTTTTACACAAAAGGTTTTATAATTTCAAATTCGAAACAAATAAGGACTTTCGTCCAAATTCTTAAGGATCTCGTCAAAACTGTCAAGGGCAATTTGGTCAACTCAGGTTATTTTTTGAATTAAATACACTTTATTACCTTGAAACTGTCCCGAAATCTCACATGAGGGTCTAAAAGTAAATTTTTTTTACACAAAGGGCCTGTAATTTCAAATTTTTTTCTCTTCTTCTTCTTCTTCAAATTTTAACCCATCCCAGCCCCACCAACGGTTGAAAAACACAAAGGCATCAAATCACCCAAATCGGCATCACCACTACCGAACCACCACCATGCGGCGGTGTCACTGCCGGCGCCGTCTCATCACATCACCGCAGGCACTATTTCATCACATCACTGTCGGTGCCAACATAGCCACCGGCGCCAATACCACAACATCGCGGCGACACCAACATAGTCGCAGTCAACAATAGGCATAACATCAAAGTCGAAGGACCACCAGATCGACCTGATCTAGCTCTACCACCTGCCCCACCGGCGTAGACCCATCGCCGACCTCCACCAGGGCCACACCACCCCCACAATCGGCATCAACCACCACCGGACCAACCACTGGTCATACACGACCAGTCACGGCTCGTCACTGGTGATCGGCACCTCTATTTTATTTATCTGTTTCTAATTGGATCTACAGTCCTTATTATCCTTCTTTTCTAGAATTTATAACTTTTCTGTTCAAAGCTTCGATTAACACATTTTCCTTTGATCCGATTTAATTGAGTGTTTAGTTTGGAATCTTTATGGTGTTGTAGGATATTGGTTTCAATTGGTAATAGGTGATAGCGACATTAGGGAGAGAGACAGGGAAGGAGGGGGGAGGGATGTTATGGTGGCGACATGGTGTTAATGGTGGTCGTTTATGATAGAGAAATGACATACACTTACATCAAGGAATGGTTATGGTGGTAGAATTTGGACGGAAGTCCTTACTTATTGCGAATTTGAAACTACAGATCTTATTGTGTAAAAAAAACTTTTGGACCCTCAGGTGAGATTTCGGAGTAGTTTTAAGGTACTAAAGTGTATCTAACTCAAAAACAAACCTAAATTGACAAAATTGCCCCTGACAGTTTTGACGATATCGTTAAGAATTTGGACAGAAGTCAAATAAATTTGAAACTACAAGCCTTTTTGTTTAAAAAATAAATTTTTAGACCCCCAGGTGAGATTTCAAGGTAGTTTCAGGGTACTAATATATTTAGCCCGCAGAATTTTTAGTGTAACATATAAGTATTCACTCAAAATCTTGACACTTGGTATCAATTTTTTTATTAACACAAAAGATAATATTAAATAATTATATATGTTTGGTTCTTAAAATTTGAAAATCATTTCAAAAAGTATTGTCAAAATATGCAGTTATATGTGATGTTTAATTTTTTTTAACAACATCAATATCATTAACTTTGTGTGCAAAAATTATTCCAAAGAGTATAGTCAAAATATATTCAAAAGACCATGCTTTATATTATAAAAATCATTTCATTTCCACACACAAAACACTTGTGCCACGTTAAATGGCAAAAAATAAAAGTTTAAATAGTAAATAAGTATTTATAATGACATGTTTGGCTTTCGTAATTTAAAATTTATTTCATGCGAATGCGATAATAAACAATTGTACGTGATGCTTGATTTTTTTTTAACAAAATTCATACTATTAACTTGTTCCCAACCTATTCTGGTCACACCCAAAGGGCCCACTAGGGGTCCCGCTTTGCACATTGAACCAGTCAAAGTGCGCACGCTCATGTCACGTGCGTTTCTTGCTTCGCACGCCTTAGTCATCAATTATTTCACGTGAGCGTGACTCGCGGTACCACGTTCGTCGCGCCGCGACCACCTGAGCACCTTTTCACCAAAAACATCAATCGATGGCGCAACCGGAGCGACGGGGTTAAGGGCAAAGGTCTTGGCCAACCCCATGGGGTCAGCCTCGACCTCCCCCAAGGCCATGGAGTCAGCCTCGGCCTCCTTGGGGGGTCGGGCCTCGGCCTCCATGGGAGGTCGGCATCGGCCTTCCCCCCCCCCCCGATTGTTCACTCTTCGTGCAAAGTCCCTTTCGCGATTTGTTCGCTTCATACACTTTATATGTGACTTTGGCACCTTGTTCGTCATGTGGGTACGATTCACGTCGACACCCTCATCGTAATGCAACTTTTGGATTTGTCATTGCCCATCAAAACACCTTCCATCGGCGCACCTGAAGTTCACCCAAATGGGGAGTGGCCTTGGCCTCCCTTCATGGGAGTTGGCCATTGGCCTTAGCCACCCCCTAGGGTCAGCCTCGGCCTTCCTAAGGGGGCGGCCTCAGCCTCCCCAAGGGTGGTGGCCTTGACTTTCCCCTAATTTTGGCCTATGGCCTCCGCTCCCGCACGCACTTGTTTTCTCAAGTCTTTGCACCTCCGCGATGTTTACGGACGTTCGTACACCAATCTCGCGATGTCCTTCGTGCAAGAACCTCGTGATGTCCGTCATGCATCAACCTTGTGACGTCTGTCATGCATCAACCTCGTGATGTCCATCGTTCGTGATCGCATACCAGCTCCCGCGATGCCCATCGCCTAAAGTCACGCACTACCACGAATGACCCGTCGCCAACGACTGCGTACCATCACTCCCAACTCTATCATTACTACATGTTGCATTCATTATCTTGTTAAGACAGGTACACTCAGCTCACATACCGTCTTCGGGACACCCGACGCGCGCTCGTGAGCTGGCTCGGCGACGTCTGTCGCCGCGCCCATGCACCATTCTCATGACATGTGCCCAGGCACCAAATATTGTCTCCACGACGTTCATCGCTGTGCCCATGCACCATTCTCATGACATGTGACCCGGTGCCAAATATTGTCTCCGCGACGTTCGTCGCCGCGCCCATGCGTCATTCTAGTGACATGTGCCCCAGCGCCAAGTATTTTCTTCACAACGTTCGTCGCCGCGCCCATGTGCCATTCTCATGATGCGTGCCCCAGCACCAAGTATTGTTCTGTGACGTTTGTCGTCGTTCCCGTGCGCCATTCTCATGATCCGTGCCCCAGGCACCAAGTATTTCTCTACGACGTTCGTCGCCACGCCCGTGCGCCATTCTCATGACATGTGCCCCCGGCACCAGGTATGGTCTCGTGAAAGTCGTCGTCGCGCCCATGCGCTACAATCATGATACAAGCCTTCGGGCATCATACTTATTCACCACACCATGCGCCCCCGCCATGGACGTGGAACATGCTTCGACCCACTCTCCGAAGTGTGCAACATTCTGGGGGGCTCGGTTCGTAATGCTCTGGCATGAGGACCCCTCGCAGCGGGATGGACTCGTTACCACAAAGTCATCGCCGCCACGGGATGGACTCGTTACCACAAATCCATCACCGTCTTCATTATGGGGGGCTCTGTTCGTAGTGCTCTGGCACGAGGACCTTTCGCAGCAGGATGGACTTGTTACACAAAGTCATCGCCACCACGGGATGGGCTTGTTACCACAAAGCCATCATTGTCTTCATTTCAAAGGGCTCTGCTCGTTATGCTCCGGCATGAGGACCCCTTGCAGCGGGATGGGCTCGTTACCACAAAGCCATCGCCATCATAATCACGAGGCACTTTATTTGTAGTGCTCCGGCACGAGGACCCCTCGCAGTGGAATGGACTCGTAACCACAAAGTCATCGCCGCCACGGAATGGGCTCGTTACCACGAAGCCATCGTCGTCATAATCACGGGGGGCTCCGTTCGTAGTGCTCTGGCATGAGGACCGCTCGCAGCGGGATGGACTTGTTACCATAAAGCCATTGCCACCACGGGATGGGCTCGTTACTACAAAGCCATCGCCATCACAATCACGGGGGGCTCCATTCGTAGTGCTCCAGCATGAGGACCCCTCGCAGCGAGATAGGCTCGTTACCATAAAGCTATCGTCGTCTTCATTGCAGGGGTCTCCGTTCGTAGTGCTCTGGCACAAGGACCCTTCGCAGCGGGATTGGTGACTCCTCTGGGACACTATCTCTGCCAGGGTGCCTGCGTGACTGGCTTACGTGCTCTGGCACTAGGGGCTCACGTCGGCACCCGTATGGACTATGACCCCCGGGTCACTCCGAGACAGGAGCAGGTCTTTAGAGGGCATCGCGCCTAGTCTGCCTGGCAGTTGAGCATCGGGTCTTCCCTACCACTGCCAGGCGTGTGGGACTCTACAAGGGCTTGGATTTGAGGCCAGATCAAGGGGGTTCTCTGGCCACACCGACACTGTGGGAGCCAGTCTTTCCAGATAGACAGAGCGACACTGTGCGGGGCAGGCCGGGTGAATATGCGATCCGACAGTCCGTGGAGCACCGGCACCCGTGGACCCCCTGGTGACGTGTCACTCTTGGGAGCTCCACGTGTCAGTTAATAACATCATCATCTCAACCTCTATAAATAGAGGTCTTGAGAATTCATTTGGATGGTTTGGACATTTTCAAAACACGTTCATCTTCTCACTCTAGAATCCTAGAGAGAGAAATATACAGGACTTGACTCTGGACCTAAGCATCGGACTGTGACTATTGTCATGTATTCACTCTGCGCCATCACCCTCGCATCACTGCCACCCTCAGGCTCTGTCTGGGAAGCCCTTGGTCTCTACCCTTGCTCCGCCTTAGCTTTGTCTCACATCAACATACTTGACATCGGACTCGGACTGCATTCCTTCTAGCACCTCCACGTCGACTGCGAACCCATTTTCCTTGGCATCAACTTAACTTTTTCACATCCATTGCTTATGCCACGGTGACTCGTCAAAAATAAACATAATAAACCTTTTGGTATAGCACCCCTTTTAGTATTACATAACTAATAACTTGTAATATGCTGAACTTTGGGAGTTGGTTAAAATAATCATTTGGACTCTGAAAAATGAATGGGTGTTAAATTTGAACAATGCTCGGATATTGGTAGTGTGTAGGCGCTTAAAATAATTCTGGGGCAAAATTTTAAATTTTAAAATTTAAGGGGACATTTTCGTAAATTTGAAAATTTATGGGGGCATAAATGTAAATTAATGTCTCTGTGACAAAAAATAATCAAATGGGTGGTAGTATATGTTTTAGTGACATTTAATTTAATTAATCAAGATTAGACTAAATTTGGGGCTTTGATGTAATTATACAAAAGTTTGGGATTATTTTGTAATTTTGGAAACTTGAGGGATTATTTTGTAAATTCGGAAATTTGATGTCTTGGTGTCAAAATTTTAGGAATCAGATTATGTATAAGGGCCACCTGGTTGGGTGACTAATCTGATATATATATATATATATATATATATATATATATATATATATATATATATATATATATATATGGGAGCTGATCCGTTGATAGCGCTAGCAAAATAGGAGATCTTGCAAACGCGATCTAGCCGTCCATCCTGAAAGATGAACGGCCCAGATCGCGCCTTTTTCGAATACTGTCAGTCGTCCGCGACACTATGTCGCGGATGGACTTTTTTACCTTTTGTCCCTCCACCCGTCCGTTACACTGTATCGCGGACGGGTGGAGGGACAATAATACCCTCCGAGTCCGTCCGCTACATAATGTAGCGGACAAGTTTTCAGACTTTTTTTCTCTTTCTGTCATTAATAGCGGACAAGTTTTCAGACTTTTTTTCTCTTTCTGTCATTAATGTTATGACTTTTTTTTCTTTCTCTCTCTCTCTCTCTCCTTTCTCTCATCCGCTACATAATGTAGCGAACTAATTTTCTCATATCTTTCTCTCTCTCTCTCTCCCTTCATTAATGCTCTGACTCTTCTCTCTCTCTCCAGGGAGTCTGAATCAAATGTGTAGGTATATTCGCCCACCTCGTCACTCCTGGCAGAGCACCTTCCGTCACTGCCTTCTTCCTCGTGGCAGGCTCCCTCCATATTGTTGCCTTCTTCTTCGTCGGTCCAGCTCTCTCTAGACTACCATCTCCCATACATGCAAAGTGGCAACTACGACGCAAGAAGGCGACGGTCACGGGTGCCATGGTAGTGGGTCGTAGAGGATATGGTGGCGGTGCATTGTTGGTCAAGAGAGAAAATAGGGAAAAAGATGCAGTAGTGGCTCGCGATGAATAGGGGCCTGCCGTGAGGTTGAGGCGGCAACAGCGTGAAAGGGGGTGCCGTGAGTTGTTACGGTGGCCTCGGCTTTAACGGGGTTGCAGTGGTGCAATTGGTGTGTGTGTGTGTGTGTGTGGACTGTACGTGATGGTGTAATTTGCCTTTAGTGTTCCTGAGCAGGGTAGGAAGGCCGAGAGGTGGTAGACCCAAACCCAACAAAAAGAAACACGAAGATTTCACGTTGGCGAGACGTGGAGGTGGCGCCGTCGCCATGCCGGTAGTGCTGTGCGTTGGAAGGTTATGAAGAGGAAGACCACTGCCTTACTAAAAAGGACATCAGGAGAAATGACTTTGAACAAACAAAATCCAGGGTGGAAGGCAGCTGTATTTATTTACCATATAAACCCAGGTGCCCAAAAACAGAGTAGTATTAGGAAGTAAAAACAAACTTTGCAGTTCAAGATTTACAAAATCAAAACCAAATTCACAGCATATGATTCCCTACTCCATCCACTGTCCTCCACTACTCAGCTCTTGCTTTTCCCTTTCTCTCTCCTCCCTTTATTTGTCTCTTTCAACCCTTTTTCTATTTCTATCCTCCCATTCATTCTCAGTCCCAAAAAACCCACTACTTTTGATGAAAAATCAAAAACCCATAAAAATAACTTTTTATGTTCAGTTACTGCTCTTGCATGTATGGGAGATGCATGTAAATACGGCGGGAGGCTTTCCAAATGTGGGCGATGGTAGGGCAGAATTTGTTGGTATCTTCAGCAGCACATACAAGTGGGGTGTGTGTGTGTGTTCGGTGGGATCAACCAACGAAACAAAAGACAAATAAAGAAACTGGGAATTGGAAGAAAGGGATGGTCCGGCTTCGCGGGTAGTTCAGGAAACAGGGAACTAGGAGCGGATTTACAATCTCGCCGACGAAGAAGAAGGCAGCAATATGGAGGGAGGAAGAAGGCAGTGACGGAAGGTGCTCTGCCAGGAGAGAGAGAGAAGAGTCAGAGCATTAATGAAGGGAGAGAGAGAGAGAAAAAGATATGAGAAAATTAGTCCGCTACATTATGTAGCGGATGAGAGAAAGGAGAGAGAGAGAAGAAAAAAAAGTCAGAACATTAATGACAGAAAGAGAAAAAAAGTCTGAAAACTTGTCCGCTACATTATGTAGCGGACGGACTCCGAGGGTATTATTGTCAAAAAAATGCAAAAAATAGTCCGCTACATAATGTAGCGGACGGACTTAAAAAAAACGCAAAAAAAAGATCTGGACCGTCCACAGATCGCGCGTGGACGGCCAGATCGCGCTAGCAACTTAACTCAGTTTGCTAGCGCTCTCAACGGATCAGCTCCCTATATATATATATATATATTTTATTTGATGAGAAGCGAAATTAAAAGGAAAGAAAAATTAAGGCCAAAATGAAAATGAGGAAAAGTCGTGAATAGTATAACAGAGAACAAGAACAGTGCAAATAGAGAAAGGAAGGAAACAGAGGAGAAGAAAAGGATTCGGGAAAGGGAAAAGATGGAAAAGATGGAAAAAATTTCCTCAAGGTAACCTCCATGTAATCTCTGTCATATGAGTATGAGTAATTCGGTTGTGATTCCCGTGGGTGTGGGTGTTGAGTGTGTGGATTCAGTGAGTTGTGGGGGATAGAACCTGGGTAGCTCGTGCGTTTTGTACGTGAATTGGTGAAGGGCAGAGGGGTATGGGAAGCAGCAGTAGCATAGCTGCTCCTGTAGGTGAAACAACTGCGTGTTTCAGTGACTGTGAGTTGACCATGTGTGTGTGTGCGTGCATTCATCGTGTGTACAGGTGTGTGTTTTATAGATTGGTTACTTCGGGTGGGAGATTGGGGGTACGTTTTTAGTGGAATTCTGTGGGTTCTAGCATGTATGTGAGTGTTCAGTGAGTGTAGTTGCGTATAAGGGCAAACGAGAGTGCTCGTGGGGACGTGCAGTGGGTTTTTCAGTGTATTAGTGTGTGTATTTACTGTGAGTGTGTGTCTTGGGTATATGTGTTTTTGTGTATGTAATTGTGTGCTTTAGAAGTGTTAGAGTGTGTGTTTGAATGTATATATGTGAGTTTAAGTGTAGCAGTATGTGTGTGAATTGTGTGAAGTGGGGGTCTTGGCAGTGAAGATAAGAGAGGAAGAAGACATTGTGCGTTCTCAAGGTGCAATAGTGTGTGCTCAAATCTGAATAGTAAATGTTATTGTCGCTAAAGATCAAAATTAATTTAGGCAATTTTTTCATGAATTTTTATAAATAGTTAGAGCCAAAATTAGACAAAATCTAAAACTGTAACCCATAATACTTTTACAAGATCTACGCTTTGAAAAAGTTTGGGAATTTTTGGAGTCCGAGAGGGTGCTAAATGAGGGTATCGGGTAACTACAATTATCGATTTATTTAGCATAGTTCCAAGTTATTTTAACCTGAAAATTTTATGGAAGCCCTATTTTATAGATATTATTCATTATTTAAAATTTCGGGCCATTCCAAGGCCTGAAGGTATTTTTTGCGAAACTGGCATTTTAGCGCTCGGTCCAGACATCGGTTCAGGATTTTCGGACGAAAATTCCTTAAAATAATTTTTATTCCCAACCTATTTTGGTCGTACCCAAAGGTCCAATAAGGGTCTCATTTCATGCGAACACGTCAACGGATTCAACAGTCAATTCTTCAACGCTTCGAACCGGTCAAAGTGCATGTGCCCAAGTCACGTGCATTCTTTGCTTCACACGCTTCACGCGCGACTAGTCACCAATTATTTTACATCAACGTCACTCACGATAGCACGTTCGTCACACCGAAACCAGCCGATAACCTTTTCATCAAAAAATTTCACAGACGGCGCAACTGGGGCAACGGGGTCAAGGGGCAAAGGCCTTGGCCAACCCCATAGGGTGGACCTCAACCTCACCCAAGGCCATGGGGTCGGCCTCGACCTCCCATGGGGGATTGGCCTTAGCCTTCCCCCGCCCCCGGTTCTTCACTTTTTGTGCAAGGTCCTTTTCGCGCTTTGTTTGCTTCGTGCGCTTCGTATGTAACTTTGGCACCTTGTTCGTCATGGAGTATGATTCACGTCGACACGCTCGTTGCAACGCAACTTTCGGATTCGTCATCGCTCATCAAAACACCTTCTGTCGGCGTGCCCAAAGTTCGCCCAAAGTTCACCCAAAGGAGGAGTGGCCTTGGCCTCCATGGGAGTTGGCCATTGGCCTTGGCCACCCCCTAGGGTCGGCCTCAGCCTCCCCAGGGGTGGTGGCCTTGACTTCCCCCAATTTTTGGCCATAGGCCTCCACTCCTGCGCGCACTTGTTTTCTTAAGTCTTTGCACCTCCGCGATGTTTACGGACGTTCGTACATCAACCTTGCGACCTCCGTCGTGCGTCAACCTCGCGACGTCGTCGTCCGTCAACATCGCAACGTCTGTCGCCCGTCAACCTCGCAACGTATGTCGCGCATCCCCGCGCCACTTTCATAACAAGTGCCCCGGCACCAAGTATATGCTCCGCGACGTTCATCGCCGCATCCATGCGCCAATTCCATAACACGTGCCCCGGCACCAAGTATATGCCCCGCGACGTTCGTTGCCGCGCTCGCTCGCCATCTTCCTGATACGTGCCCCCGGTACTAAGTATTGCTTCACGAAGTTCGTCGCCACGCCACCTTCATAACACGTACCCCGACACCAAGTATATGCTCTGCGACGTTCGTCGCCGCGTCCATGCGCCACTTCCATAACACGTACCCCAGCACCAAGTATATGCTCCGTGACGTTCGTCGCCGCGCCCGCTCGCCATCTTCCTGATACGTGCCCCCGGCACTAAGTATTGCTTCACGAAGTTCGTCGCCACGCCACCTTCATAACACGTACCCCGGCACCAAGTATATGCTCCGCGACGTTCGTCGCCGCGTCCATGCGCCACTTCCATAACACGTACCCCAGCACCAAGTATATGCTCTGTGACGTTCGTAGCCGCGCCCGCGTGCCATCTTCATGATACGTGCCCCCGGCACCAAGTATTGCTTCGAGACATTCGTCGCCGCGCCACCTTCATAACACGTGCCCCGGCATCAAGTACATATCCGCGACGTTTGTCGCCACGCCCATGCGGCGTTCTCATGACATGTGCCCCGGCACCAAGTATTATCTCCGCGACGTTCGTCGCCGTGCCATTCTCATGACATGTGCCCCGGTACCAAGTATATCTCTACGACGTTCGTCACGGCACCTATGCGCCATTCTCATGACATATGCCCCAGCACCAAGTATTGTCTCCCCAACATTCGTCGACGTGCCATTCTCATGACATGTGCCCCGACACTAAGTATTGTCTCCGCGACGTTCATCGCCGTGCCATTCTCATGATGAGAAGCTAAGCAGCAAGTATTGTCTCCGCGACGTTCATCGACGTGCCATTCTCATGATGAGAAGCTAAGCAGCAAGTATTGTCTCCGCGACGTTCATCGCCGCGCCCATGCGCGACTTCCATAACACGTGCCCCGGCACCAAGTGTTGTCTTCGCGACGCTCCTCGCTGCTCTCGTGCGCCACTAACACAGACGTGCCCCCGACACCTTACACACTCAGTCGAGTCCATGCGCAGCGCCACTAACACAGTCGTGCCCCTTGGCTCTCTGTCACGCTACCATGCTCCTTGCATCTGTCCATCCTTTCACCACACCATGCACACCTTGCCTTGGTCATGGAACATGCTTTGACCCACTATCCGGAGTGTGCAACATCATGCAGGGATATGCGACTCCTCCGGGACACTGTCTCCACCATGGAGCTCTTCAACTCCCCTTCCGCCAGGTAGACGTCTTCTCCGGGATGCTACCTCAGCCAGTCGGGTAGACGGCTCCTCCGGGATGCTATCTTGATGCGCTCTGAGTGCTCGGCACAAGGACTCACCGCGAGGATAGGCGACTCCTCCAGGACACTATCTTCGCCAGGGAGCTCTTCAACACCCCTTCCGCCAGGTAGACAGCTCCTCCGGGATGCTAGCTCGGCTAGTCGGGTACACAGCTCCTCCGGGATGCTACCTTGACTCGCTCCGAGTGCTCCGGTACAAGGACTCAGCGTGGGGATAGGCGACTCCTCCGGGACAATATCTCTACCAGGGAGCTCTTCAACTCCCCTTCCGCCAGGTAGACGACTCCTCCAGGATGCTACCTCGACCTATGGAATAGACGACTCCTCCGGGACACTATCTCCGTCAGGGAGCTCTTCAACTCCCCTTCTGCCAGGTAAACGGCTCCTCCAGCATGCTATTTGGCCCGTTAGGTAGATGGTTCCTCAGAGATGCTACCTTGACGAGCTCCGGCACTTGACGCGCTCCGGCAATAGGCGACTCTCCGAGACACTATCTCCGCCAGGGTGTCTTCGTAAAAAGGCCTATGTGCTCCTGCACTGGGGGCTTGCGTCGGCACCCCTATGGACTATGACCCCCGGGTCACTCCGGGACGGGAGCAGGTCTTTAGAGGGCATCGCGCCTAGTCCACCTGGTAGTTGGGCGTCGGGTCTTCCCCACCACTGCCAGGCCTGTGGGATTCTGCAAGAGATTGGATTGGAGGCTAGATCAAAAGGGTTCTCTGGCCACACTGACGCTGTGGGAGCCAGTCTTTCCAGACAGACAGAGCGAAGCTGTGCGGGGCAGGTGGGGTGAATATGCGATTCGATAGTCCGTGGAGCATCAGCAGTTGTGGACCCCTCGGTGACGTGTCACTCCCGGGGAGCGCCACATGTTGCGTGATGATATCATCATCTCAAACTCTATAAATAGAGGTATTGAGAATTCATTTGGACGATTTGGACATTTTCAGAACACTTTCATTTTCTCACTTTAGAATCCTAGAAAGAAAAACATACAGGACCCTAACTCTGGATCTTAGCATCAGACTGTGACTGCCGTCGTATATTCACCCTGTGCCATCGCCCTCACAGCGCTGCCACCCTCAGGCTCTGTCTTGGAAGCCCTTGGTCTCTGCCCTTGCTGTGTCCCACATCAGCGCACTTGGCATCTGACTTGGACTGCATTCCTTGTGGCACCTCCACGTCGACTGCGAACCCACTTTCCTTGGCATCATTTTGGCGACTCCGCTGGGGAGGTGAGCATCGTACTGCAGTCTGCCTGTCCACTACACTTAGGCACCATGCCTCCACGACGAAGAGTTACAAGGGCTACTAGCCAAGGCCTCATCCGCACCGTGCAAGAGGAGGATCACCTCGGTGAACAAGAAGGGACTAGTGCCATGCGTCTCCAAGACTAGCCACTAGCTGTCGCACCTGACATACATGTTGTAGTCAATGCGGCCAGCCAACAGTTCACGCTCGCTATAGTCAATTGACAGGACTCGCAGGCTACTCTTATGACAGTCATCATGGAAATGCAAAAATCCATTCAGGCAATGGCCCCCCAACAAACCCTTGCACCAGTCTAACCTTTCGGACCTGGGTTGGCTCTTGATGCCGCTCAGGCCCCAGTGTCGCGACCACTGCCGCCATAATCATCTAGACCTTTGGCGGTAGGACTTGCAACATCTTCGCCTCCTGCAGCTGATGTGCTGCATCCTATTAGGCCATCACGAAGGCCTCAGGCAGACCTTGGACCCGTACTGCAACAGATTCACCCTGTCACGGCCCCTCAGCCCATGCCGACACGAAGCTCATTTGAGATTCACGACTCAATCGAGATGGAGCCTAACCCCAACAAAACCAACCAAAACCTAAACATAAGTCATTCCCCCGGCTTACTCCAGTCGACCCCGCCTAACAACCAGCCTCCAGCAGCTGACACTACCTATATGAAAACCATGCCCCAACAAGTTGGTCCCCACCACCAACTCCTATTGACCATCGTCATCCCCTCGATGCCTCAGATTGCACCATCTGGGGGCTCTAGTGCCCGAATCATCCCGACAGGGAACAAACCCTCACATGAGTCGTACGTCACCAAGCATGACTTTGATGCCCTCCTTCACCGTCTCAAGTAGTCATCCTTACCCCACTCCCCCTCTAAGCTGTCGACCATGCTCCCTACTCTGACAGCCTCACTACCAAGCCCTACCCTGTCAAGTACAAGCAACCATCATTCACCTTGTTCAATGGCAAAGAGGGCAATGCCCGCGAGCACATCACCCGTTTTGCTGGCTCCCTGGAGCACTACGGGGAGGACGACACTTTGAAGCTTCAGGAATTTCACAAGTCCCTGACTGGCCTCGCCTACTCTTGGTATCATCAGATTCCCTTGACAAATTTCACTATGAGACGGAACATGTGACCATCGTTGACATCGCCGGAATCTGCCAGAACCCCGGCAAAGACCTCAACACCTATGTTACGTGATTTCATCACAAGTGCTTGGAATGCACTGACTTTAGCAAAGATGAAACCCTTATGCCCATTTGCATCAAGAACATGAAAGACACCTACAATGTCTACCTTGAAAACCTCCAGTTTCGATTTTGGGGACATCATAAAGAAGCCGCGCGATGCACCTATGACTCGGTCGATCCGTCAAAGACCCCAAAGCCCCAACCTCATATTGCCTTGGCCGCGACAATGGAAGCAGCCAGTAATGACTACAATAACTGCAAGCGTCAGTCTCAAGGAAGGGACGGGTGCCCTGACAAGAGAGGGCAGCCGATGCCTGCCCCGGACTACCCGTGTGACTTGAAGACTGTTAGAGCTCTCCTCGAGACATGGATCAATGACAATGCCATAACCCTGCCCAATGCCAACGCTGAACCTACCCCGAAAGATTTAGCCCATCCCAACTACTGCCCCTATCATCGGAAGGTCGGTCACGGCCTCAAGTGGTGCAGGGGCCTCAAGTTCGTCTTCTCAGACAAAATTGTATCTGGCGAGCTTAAACTCTAAGCCTGGGACATTTGAACCAACCGCCCAAGCCCTGGCCTGCTTAATGCGTTTTCCACACTTGTATTTTTTTTTCTTCCTTTCATTTTGCAAGTTTCCATGTACTCAACTCCAATGTACCAAGGCATGTTATCTATCTTTTGTTATTAATGAAGTTGCATTTTCTAGACTTAGAAAATTTTCAAGCTACAGGGCTCTTGTAGAAGCCCACCGACAGCACCCTTCATACCATCACCCACCCCCTTGGGGGCTTCACCCCTTCCTAACCCATTCGGCCTCACATTCCACGACTTGGTACGTGGTGCACGGGGTGGCTCGAGCCGCGCTACTACAGTCGCATCATCATCCCTCTTTCACTTTTCTTGACACTTAGAAAAAATTAGAAAAAAAATTCATTTTTTTTCCCAACCGATCATCGATGATCACCCTCTGCGATTTCTCTCGGTACCCTTGTCCGAGCACAACACTTAGAAAAAAAATTCACCCCTATACCCTATGCTCTTTCCAACACTCGAAAAATTTTCTCAGCACTTACAAAATTTTCACACCCCCTTCGCAGTCCTCCCTCTCACCCTGCTTGCTCGTGGTCGGGCACGACCCTCTCACCCTCTTTCTACACTTAGAAAAAAAAATTCACAAAATTTTCATCTCCCTCCCACCAACACCCTCACTCTCCCTCTAACATTTTCCTCCCCTCACTCCCGCTATCCCGCTCCTCTCTCTCTATTCATGAACATTGTGAAATTTTTCTTGGGGGCTCCCTTCTTAGGGTTGCAAAAAAAAATTATTATATAATTAATTAATTTGAATTTCAAAATTCAATACCGATCTGGCAGAACCCGCCCCGCCCGCTCGAACCCGACTCGTGTCCCCCAAAACCCTAACCCTAATTCCCCTCATCTCTTTCTCTTTCCCTCATGCACCTCCCAGCTTTGTCGTCGCAGCCCTTTGACCGTTCCTCAGCCGGTAGCTCCCTCGCTGACGCCCCCCGCCAGCGACCACCTCCCTCATCTCTCCTCCGTCTCTTCTCCCCCCTCCCACCCGTTACGGCACCCCACCGCCGATGCTCCCCCCTTTTTCCCTTCCCATTTCCCCTTCCTTCTTCCCCCGCCCCCCTCGGCCTCGACCTCCCCACCCCGTCGGCCTCGTCCTCCTACCCACCTCAGCCTCAACCTTCACCCCCTCCCCCTCTCCCCTCTCCCTTTTCCCCTCGCCCATCACCCCACTCGCACCTTGGTCGGCCTTGGCCTCGGCCAAGGGGCCTTGGTTGGCCTCGACCACTTGGTTGGCCAACCTTGGCCTCCCCTTCCCCTCCCTACCTCCCTCATCTCCCCCGCCTCCACAGTCGCCACGGCAGCCTACCACCGCCGCGCCATCCTCTCCGTCTTCTTTCTTCTTCCATATTTCCTTCTTCCCAAAATCCCCAAAGCCAAGGCCGACCCTCCCCCTTGCATCCACGAGCCATTTCACTTGGCCTTCACCCTTCTCGCCACCTTCGACCCTCCCACACTCACCTATCAAACGAACACTAACACACCAAGGCCAACAATCCAATTCAAAAAAAATTTACAACCTTGACCGCAGTGCATTGCCCGCGCACATGCGCCTATCGTGGACTACCCCCGCATCGCGACCCCCATCGCCTAGACGGTACTCCGGGACCCCCATTGCCCTGACGTCATCTCCGTGACCCCCGTTGCCCGGACATCACTGCGCAACCCTCATCACCCAGACGGCACTCTGTGATGCCTGTCGCCCGGACATCATATTTGCGACGCCCATCGCCCGGAAATCATCTTCACGTCGCCCGTCGCCCAGACATCATCTCTGCGATGCCCATCGCCCTAACATCATCTCCACGACCCCGTCACCAGCGCAAGTGCACAGTCTCCGTGACGCTTGTCGCCCATCGCCCGGGTGACGTCTCCGTGACACTCCTCGTCCATCGCCAGGGCACCGTTTACATGTTTGCGCCCCTGCGTCCTATCATCGTGCCATTGTCTCAACCCCCAAGCATTCTAAGCTTTTGTAGGTGGTGCACGAGGTGGCTCGAGCCACCTACTCTTCATCATCATCATGCTTTGACGACCTCAACAACTCGTCGGCCAAACAACATCAAAATCTTGCTAAGTGTTTATGCGTGAGGTGCCCGCTCGAGTTGCCCCTCCGCGCACACCACACATAGGGGGCTTATGTTCACAACCTATTCTGGTCCCCAAAGGCCCAATAAGGGTCCCATTTCATGTGAACACATCAACGGATTCAACAGTCAATTCTTCAATGCTTCGAACCCGTCAAAGTGCGCGTGCCCAAGTCACGTGCATTCTTTGCTTCACACGCTTCACGCGCGACTTAGTCACCAATTATTTTACATCAACGTCACTCATGGAAGCACGTTTGTCTCACCAAGGCCATGGGGTGGGGGGTTGGCCTTGGCCTCCCCCCCGGTTCTTTACTTTTTGCGCAAGGTCCTTTTTGCGCTTTGTTCACTTCGTGTGCTTCGTATGTGACTTTGCCACCTTGTTCGTCAAGTGAGTAGGATTCACGTCGACACGCTCGTCACAACGCAACTTTCATATTCATCATCGCTCATCAAAACACCTTTTGTCGATGCGCCCAAAGTTCACCCCAAGGGGGAGTGGCCTTGGCCTCCATAGAAGTTAGCCATTAGCCTTGGCCACCCCTTAAGGTCGGCCTCGGCCTCCCCAAAGGTGGTGGCCTTGACCTTCCCCCAATTTTGGCCAATGGCCTCAGCTCCCGCGTGCACTTGTTTTCTCAAGTCTTTGCACCTCCTCGATGTTTATGAACGTTCGTACATTAACCTCGCGACGTCCGTCGTCCAATCTCGCGACATTCGTCGCCGCGCCCGCCACAACATTCATAACACGTGCCCCGGCACCAAGTATATGCTCTGCGACGTTCGTCGCCGCGTCCATGTGCCACTTCCATAACTTGTGCCCAGGCACCAAGTATATGCTCCATGACGTTCGTCGCCGCATCCGCGCGCCATCTTCATGATACGTGCCCCCGCCACCAAGTATTGCTTCGTGACATTCGTCGCCGCGCCACATTCATAACACGTGCCCCAGCACCAAGTATATGCTCCGCGACATTCGTCATCGCATCCATGCGCCACTTCCATAACATGTGCCCCGGCACCAAGTATATGCTTCACGACGTTCTTCGCCACGCTCGCGCGCCATCTTCATGATTCGTGCCCCCGACATCAAGTATTACTTCGCGACGTTCGTCGCCGCGCCACCTTCATAACACGTGCACCGACATCAAGTATATCTCCGCGACGTTCGTCTCCGCGCCCATACGCCATTTTTCAGGACTTGTGCCCCAACACCAAGTATTGTCTCCGCGACGTTCGTCACTGTGCCATTCTCATGACATGTGCCCCGGCACCAAGTATATCTCCAGCTAACGAGCATGGGTCTCACAGAGCATGGGTCTCACAGACTCACCGAGCATGGGTCACACGATTCTATAGAATGGTATTCCAGCTAACGAGAGTGGGGTAGGATGATGGTAGAGTTAAGAAGTCTACCTTTGACTAGTCATTGTGTTGTTCTTTGTACCCGTGTTGGTATAACCTTTATAACTATTTATGGTATCCTTACAGTCAGAATTTTAAGCTCCAGTAGTGGAGATAGTATGGAGGGCCTGGGGTCCCCGATGGATGAGATTCCAAGAGGATTGTATAAAATGGAAATTCCCGGTATTAGAAAGACTTGACCAGACAATCTTTAGATTGGAAAATGTACTGAATGGGTTTATGATTGTAGAGAGGCAACCCTACCCAATAGGGGAAACAGCAAGACCCAGAACTGATGGTTTTGATTCTGAAAAATATAAAACCGATTCTAACTTTGATAACACAGAATCTGGCTAACCAACAGTAACATGTACCGAACTGGCCCAACCATAACCATAACCTCAAGATGAGAGTGTCTTGGGTGAACTTAATAAATGAAATGACTAGCTACAAGGAGTTATTGAATCATATAGAGACAGTGAATTGGATTAGCAAAATGGAGAAATTTTTGAGCAACTGATCGTATAAATTTTGAACAACTGTGAGTAAAGTGACGAAAGATTGAATTTGTTTGATATAAACTGAGAGACGAGGTCGATCAGGGGTTGAAAGAGTATCGAAGGATCTGACTTATTAGAAAGTGATTTATGTCATTTGAGAACCTTTTAGAGAATTATTTTTGACCTGTATTTGCTAGATTTCGTGAATAGATGTGAAGAAGCTGTTGATGCGAAATAATAGATTTAGAGTGGATAGACAAGGTTGAGATGTAATTTCTTATTTTGCTAGAATTACAGAAAGGATGTTATTAAGGGAGGCAGATAGTTGTCGGAAGCCTGAGTGGGGGCTTTACCTTGACTAAGAGATGCGGTGATCTCGCTCGATTGGCGAGCTATGTGGAATGTTTTTATTTGGTTTATGTTTTGGAACATTCTAAGTCTGATAATGAAGGAAGGCATGAGTAATCACAGGGCGAATGGTAGAGAGATAAATAAGAACTTTTTTTAAAATAGATTTGTAGAAATTGATAGGCGTTAGCAATTTTTACAATCGGCACAGCACCGTGCCTGAAGTTAAAGTTTGGGCTAGATTCAGGAATTCAGGGCAACTTCGGTTATACTGTGATCTGGAGAGAGTTCTGAAATTCAAGTGACGCATAATATGGGATGTAGGGGAGTGCAGGATAAAGGCGTTTGACCAACTTAGAGTACTAGAGTTGAACTATCGCAGAGTGCCGAAGTTTTACTTACCTAGAGTATCGGTTAGGGTGGCGGGATAGTTTTTCGGTGACCTCATGAGGTAAATACGAGAGAAGTCAGAGTGGTGAGTTATGTAATAAAGTGATCGGATGATGTGTCAAGCATGGCAGTACAGAGCAGTAAGTTTGAAATTATCTGTTTGTGAAAATAATCAGTGGGGTACCTATTGCTAGTGTAATAGCGAGCAGTGTTTATCGACAGAAGGAGTACAAGATCAGTAGGGGCTGAGGCCCAGGATATCAGCTGAGGTTTGTTTAATGCCTATTTAGGATGTTGTCACATCCGATGACGTGATGCCATGTACACTACGAGTTAATCCATTAGATGTTCGTATATGGTTTGATTCTGGAGCGTCAAGTACTTTTATATCCCTTACCTTCGCATGGTGATTGATGGTGAAACTTATTTGCTAAGAATTGATCTTGTGACAAGTACCACGTTGGGAGAGTCTTTAACTGTCTTGCGATTCTTTGTGATTGTACAGTCTATGTTTGGGATATAGATCTTTTATGGACCTCACTCTATTTGTTGTTCGGGATTTCGATATCATACTAGGTATGAATTAGTGATTTGCTAATCATGCATCCGTGTATTGTCAGGGAAACCCTAGTCGTATCTGGAAGGTTTATAAGGTATAAATAGTAGTTAAGTTGATAATGTGATTTATGAGTAAGAATAGTGCTTTGGAAAGATGACTGGCGTTAAGACTGAAAGTTTGGTTTAAGGGTACAAGAAGGGATTTGAAATTTTACTCTGTTATCTGATTCATTTTTTTGCTTATTGAACTCAAGGACAACTTAATTGAATGTCAGCTTACGCTGAGACGTCAGCGAAGATGTCATTCATGACGAGACATCTTATTCCTTTTTAGAATATCTATCTGTCTTTCCGAATCAATTGGACTTGATGGGGTAGTATCTGACCCACTGGCCACGAGAAAGATACGAATTCCGTTAAGGACCAATAACTCTTTCCGATTCTGATTACTCCGAGTCGTTGGGTTGACTTTGTTTCGTCAGATCGGTGTCATTATTTCTGTGTTCGTCGTTTCTTCTGAAATGTCACAGAACTTTTGTTGTGAACCCCGAAAGTCAATATGCATGATTTTATTAAAGATTTTGTGTTTTGAATGCCTGATTGTGATCATTATTATCAATATTTTCATAGTTTCCCTTACCTGGATATGAGGTTTGGTAAATGCATAAGCCTTGGATAATCTGTGAGCAAGAAGAGACTCTGAAAATGTGGATTAGGTTTGGATAAGTTATTTGATGATTCGGTATAAAGTTGAGATCTGGGCTGGACATATGATAATAGACTATATGGGACTTGCTTTTGGGAACCAAAATGTTTCAAACGTTTTACCGAAACAGATAATCAAGGAATAAAGTGATATATTTTGGTAAATACTGAGATTGCGAACCGTGAGTAATGTGATAACGTAAAGCCTTAAACTTGAGTGAAAATGCATACATAAGTATCCGTAATCATTTTTTGCGTTATGTTGGGAGAATTCATCTCAGTGGGATGAATTCGGTAACCGCTCGGACTGGTTGAGATTAGGCACCAGAATGTGCAGCGAAACCATAGTGATTATAGTTTCTATCATTCTATGAAATGTATGCAGAACCGTAAGTATGCAATACATAGCTCTGATAATTTGTCTCTTGGTCATGAATTTGGCAATAATTTGGACTTGTTGTTTGAGGTATTAGAGTGTGCAATGAAAGTCTGGTGACTATAAGTTCTGCTGTCTTTGGTAATGTGTGAAGGCTTATAGCGACTAGTTATCCCTGATAGCTTTGGTAGACTGCAAGTCACACGTGACTATAGTTTAGTATTTTGATACGCCTTAAGCTTAAAGTTAAGCTTACCAATGTTAAGTAAGTTGTACAAATGATGTAATCCCTGGTATAGTATCAGCATAATGCGGGGGCAGCCTGTCATATTGGAGCTTGAGTTAATTTACTGGATCTGTGCTGAATTCGGAACAGTGAAGGTTCTGCACAATCGGTATTGACTAGCTAAGTTGCCATTCGTAAAATTCTGGAATAATTAGAGCGAGGTATTCGCTCAAGGGAGTCTGGATTTAGCAGTACAATTTTACATTAATAATTGTATCGAGTATTCTCACGACAAGAATTTGGGTGCGAAGTTGGAT
Source organism: Escallonia herrerae (assembly GCA_033070095.1). Lineage (NCBI taxonomy): Eukaryota > Viridiplantae > Streptophyta > Magnoliopsida > Escalloniales > Escalloniaceae > Escallonia > Escallonia herrerae. The sequence goes on from JAVXUP010000547.1 coordinate 143,456, forward strand.
GCAAGTCAGCTAATATATGACAGTTATTTGAGCGAGCTAACTGCAGCGTATTATCTCAACGTTAGAAGTGATGAGACATCCGCGAGTAAATTTTGAGGACGAGATTTTTATAAGGTCGGGAGAATGTAATATCCCGAACTTCGGGAGCCGGTTAAAATAACCATCTGGACTCCAAAAAATGAACGGGCGTTAAATTTGAGCAATGTTCGGGTATTGGTAGTGTGTAGGGGCTTAAAATAATTTTGGGGCAAAATTTTAAATTTTAAAATATAAGGGGGCATTTTCATAAATTTGAAAATTTGTTGGGGCATAACTATAAATTAATGTCTCTGTGATGAAAAATAATCAAATGGGTGGTAGTATATGTTTTAGTGATATTTAATTTAATTAATCAAGATTAGACTAAATTTGGGGCTTTGATGTAGTTATACAAAAGTTTGGGATTATTTTGTAATTTTGGAAACATGAGGGACTATTTTGTAAATTTGGAAATTTGATGTCTTGGTGTCAAAATTTTAGGAATCAAATTATGTACAAGGGCCACCTGGTTGGGTGATTAATTTGATATATATATATATATATATATATATTAATTAATGAGAAGCTAAATTAAAAGGAAAGAAAACTTGGGGCCAAAATGAAAATGAGGAAAAGTCGTGAATAGTAGAACTGAGAACAAGAACAGTGCAAATAGAGAGAGGGAGGAAACAGAGGAGAAGAAAAGGATTCGGGAAAGGGAAAAGATGGAAAAATTTTCCTCAAGGTAACCTCCATGTAATCTCTGTCATCTGAGTATGAGTAATTCGGTTGTGATTCCCGTGGGTGTGGGAAGGGAAGAGGGGTATGGGAAGCAGCAGCAGCATAGCTGCTCCTGTAGGTGAAACAACTGCGTGTTTCAGTGACTGTGAGTTGACCATGTGTGTGCGTGCGTGCATTCATCGTGTGTATAGGTGTGTGTTTTGGAGATTGGTTACTTCGGGTGGGAGATTGGGGGTGCATTTTTAGTGGAATTCTGTGGGTTCTAGCTTGTATGTGAGTGTTCAGTGCGTGTAATTGCGTATAAGGGCAAGTGAGAGTGCTCGTGGGGACGTGCAGTGGGTGTTTCAGTGTATTAGTGTGTGTATTTACTGTGAGTGTGTGCCTCGGGTATATGTGTTTTTAAGTGTATAATTGTGTGTGTAATTGTGTGCTTTAAAAGTGTTAGAGTGAGTGTTTGAATGTATATATGTGAGTTTAAGTGTAGCAGTACGTGTGTGAATTGTGTGAAGTGGGGTTCCTGGAAGTGAAGAGAAGAGAGGAAGAAGACCCTGTGCATTCTCAAGGTGCAATAGTGCGTGCTCAAATCGGAATAGTAACCGTTATTGTTGCTAAAGGTCAAAATTAATTTAGGCAGTTCCTCCATGAATTTTTATAAATAGTCAGGGCCAAAATTAGACAAAGTCTAAAACTGTAACCCATAGAACTTTTTCGAGATCTACGCTCTGGAAAATTTTGGGAATTTTTGGAGTCCGCGAAGGGTGCTAAATGAGGGTATCGAGTAACTACAATTACCAATTTATTTAGCATAGAAAAGCAAGTTATTTTAACCTAAAAATTTTATGGAATCCTTATTTTACAGATTTGATTCATTATCTAAAATTTCGGGCCATTCTGAGGCCTAAAGGTATTTTTTGCGAAGCTGGCCTTTTATCGCTCGGTCCGAACACCGGTTCGGGATTTTCGGGCAAAAATTCCTTAAAATACTTTTTAGACCGAAAATGATACCTTAAAATAGCATTTTAAGATATTTTTCCAGTGCAAACAACCCCCAAGGGTATTTTGGTAATTTGCCACCCCAAAGGGGTATTTTGGTAATTTGACCTAAGAAAGGTTTTTTTGCATACATTTACATATGGGAATTTTATTTCAGTGATTCTACTTATGAGAAGACCATTTTGGTAATATAAGTCTGAGAGGGGTATTTTGATAATTTTACACTTTAGGCGCGTTTCAATAATTTTATATACCCGGTGAGGGGAGGTTTATTTTGGGGGCAAGTGTGAGTTCGTATTAAGTTTTACTTTTGTTCTGTAGGCTGTATTCTAATGATTCGATTCTTCCGTTAATGTTAAAGTTAAAGACTTCCGGTTAGGATAATTTAACTGCGGATCCAGGTAAGGGATTATATCTGAACCATGGATAAGGAATATCGTACTCGTACTCATAATTAGTACTTACGGCTAATGCCAAACTCTGAGTTATGTATTGATATCAGCAAGTTCTTGTCCAGAAAACCCTAATGTTGAACCTGAATCGGTTATTTGGAAATCTTGTGATGCTCGCATGTTATTTCGTGTTGAGCAAATTTGATAATTTTATGTATCCATTCTTCATAATTCTTGTGATTATATTTGATAATTATTCGCAGTCGCTTTTGTTGTTTATCTGTGAGTTTTCTTCTGAAAATTCTAATTTCTTCTGAAAATTCCGAATGCTGACCTATGTCAGTATGATTATTGTTATCCCGAATTGTTTTCGGGGATATGAGCTTATATTAACGCTCATTGATTTTGTTAATTTCTGTGTTGACCTGGGTTTCCGTTTAGTGGGGAGGCGGTATAAGGCTGGTTGAATCCTGTATGAAACGCAGGCTAGTACCCAAGTGGACTAGTAATTATTTCGGCACATCATGCGTGTGTACACTATGTTAGCTTGCCATAATCGCATTGCAATCGCCCAGGATTAACATTGATTTTTTATTTTTTTTTAACTAGAACGATTTGTGTTTGGGTTGAAAAATCTTCATGGTACTTAGTTAGAAGGATTTGTACTTGGGTTGAAATCCTTTGACAAGGCTTTATCGTATTATTTGAGATGATTTTTGCTTGGGTTGAATCCCTCAAAAACTCTGCTGTATTTCGGAAATGATGACTTGAAAATGATCTTTTATTGATTATTTTAGAATCTGTTCTGATTGTTAATGTTTATTTTGCCATCTGTTCTGATGAATTTTTTTATCCTTTTGGAAATCATTGAGTTTTTTTGACCGTTTGAAGTATTCGGGAAATATTCGTCAGTTGGATTCTTGGAATCGTTTTGTAATCTTCTTGGTAGTCCTTGTACGACATTACTGAGCTCTCAAAAGCTCACCCTTTGTTTGGCTCCCTTCTGCAGGTGATGATAAGCTATAGCAGGTTCAGGAATGGGTTAGAGTCTCTGTGAGCTTTTGGTGAACCCGCCATTTCTGTGTAATGAGACCCTTCTGTGGGTCGGTACCGTTACCTTGTTTATATGAACTCGAGTTTGTAAAGAACCTAGGTTTTAAAGGTTTAAGTTAAACAGTTTTGTAATATGATATTTGAAGAACTTGAGTTGATGTGCAGTTAGATGCTTTGCAATATATGTTAGTGGACAGGTTTGATGTGATCCGATAGGTTAACGACCCTGGAGTTCGGGGCAGCGGAGCTCCAGATTTTCGGGGGTTATAATTGGTATCAGAGCAGTTCGGTCTTGTGGTATTAAGAGCTTAGGTATATGATTCTGTAGGCACAGACTCGGAGAGCATGGGTCTCACAGACTCACCGAGCATGGGTCACACGATTCTATAGAATGGTATTTTGGCTAATGAGAGTGGGGTAGGATGATGGTAGAGTTAAGAAGTTTGCCTTTGACTAGTCATTGTGTTGTTCTTTGTACCCGTGTTGGTATAACCCTGATAACTGTTTATGGTATCCTTACGGTCAGAATTTGAAGCTCCGGCAGCGGAGATAGTATGGAGGGCCTGGGGTCCCCGATGGATGAGATTCCAAGAGGATTATATAAGATGGAACATGGAAATTCCCAGTATTAGAAAGACTTGACCAGACAATCTTTAGATTGGAAAATGTACTGAATGGGTTTATGATTGTAGAGAGGCAACCCTACCCAAAAGGGGGAAACAGCAAAACCCAGAACTGATGGTTATGATTCTGAAGAATATGAAACCGATTCCAACTTTGATAACATAGAATCTGGCTAACCAACAGCAACGCGTACCGAATCTGGCCCAACCATAACCATAACCTCGAGATGAGAGTGTCTTGGGTGAACTTATTAAATTGAATGACTAGCTACAGGGAGTTATTGAACCATATAGAGACAGTGAATTAGATTAGCAAAATGGAGAAAATTTTGAGCAACTGATCGTATAAATTTTGAACAACTGTGAGTAAAGTGATGAAATATTGAATTTGTTTGATATAAACTGAGAGACGAGGTCGATCAGGGGTGGAAAGAGTATCGAAGGATCTGACTTATTGGAAAGTGATTTATCTCATTTGAGAACCTTTTAGAGAATTATTTTTGACCGGTATTTGTAGATTTCGTGAATAGTTATGAAGAAGCTGTTGATGCGAAATAATAGATTTAGAGTGGATACACAAGGTTGAAATCTAATTTCTTGTTTTGCTAGAATTGCAGTAAGGATGTTATTCAGAGAGGCAGATAGTTGTCGGAAGCCTGAGTTGAGGCTTGACCTTGACTAAGAGATGCGGTGATCTCGCTCGATTGGCGAGCTATGTGGAATGTTTTTATTTGGTGTATGTTTTGGAACATTCTAAGTCTGATAATGAAGTAAGGCATGAGTAACCACGGGGCGAATGGTAGAGAGATAAATAAGAACTTTTTTTAAAACAGATTTGTAGAAATTGACAGGCGTTAGAAATTTTTACAATCGGCACAGCACCGTGCCTGAAGTTAAAGTTTGGTCCAGATTCAGGAATTCAAGGCCACTTCGGTTATACTGTGATCTGGAGAGAGTTCTGAAATTCAAGTGAGGCATAATATGGGATGTAGGGGAGCGCAGGATAAAGGCGCTTGACCAACTTAGAGTACTAGAGTTGAACTATCGCAGAGTTCTGAAGTTTTACTTACCTAGAGTACTGGTTAGGGTGGCGGGACAGTTTTTCGATGACCCCATGTGGTAAATACAATAGAAGTCTGAATGGTGAGTTATGTAATAAAGTGACCGGATGATGTGTTAAGCATGGCAGTACAGAGCAGTAAGTTTGAAATTATCTGTTTGTGAAAAATAATCAGTGGGGTACCTATTGCTAGTGTAATAGCGAGCAGTGTTTCTCGACAGGATGAGGACAAGATCAGTAGGGGCTGAGGCCCAGGATATCAGTTGAGGTTTGTTTAATGCCTGTTGAGGATGTTGTCACATCCGATGACGTGGTGCCAGGTACACTACCGGTTAATCCATTAGATGATCGTATATGGTTTGATTCTGGAGCGTCAAGTACCTTTATATCCCTTACCTTCGCATGGTGATTGAAGGTGACACTTATTGGTTAAGAACTGATCTTGTGACAAGTACCACGTTAGGAGAGTCTTTGACTGTCCTGCGGTTCTCTGTGATTGTACAGTCTATGTTTAGGATTTAGATCTTTTATGGACCTTACTCTATTTGTTGTTCGGGATTTTGATATCGTACTAGGTATGAATCAGTGATTTCCTAAGCACGCATCCGTGTATTGTCAGAAAAATAGTAGTCGTATCTGAAAAGTTTATAAGGTATAAACAGTAGTAAAGTTGATAATTTGATTTATGAGTAAGAATAGTGCTTTAGAAATATGACTAGTGTTAAGACTGAAGGTTAGGTTTAAGGGTACAAGAAGGGATTTGAAATTTTACTTTGTCATCTGATTCATTCTTTTGCATATTGAACTCAAGGACAACTTAATTGAATATCAGCTTACGCTGAGACGTCAGCAAAGATGTCATTCATGACGAGACATCTTATTTCTTTTCAAAATATTTATCTGTCTTTTCGAATCAATTGGACTTGATGGGGTAGTGTCTGACCGACTGGCCATGGGAAAGATACGAATTCCGTTAAGGACCAATAACTCTTTCCGATTCTGATTGCTCCATGTCGTTGGGTTGACTTTGCTTCGTCAGAACGGTGTCATTGTTTCTGTGTCCATCGTTTCTTCTGAAATGTCACAGAACTTTTGTTGTGAACCCCGAAAGTCAATATGCATGATTTTATTAAAGATTTTGTGTTTTGAATTCCTGATTGCGATCATTATTATCAATATTTTCTTAGTTTCCCTTACCTGGATATGAGGTTAGGTAAATGCCTAAGCCTCGGATGATCTGTGAGCAAGAAAAGACTTTGAAAATGTGGATTAGGTTTGGATAAGTTATTTGATGATTCGGTATGAGGTTGAGGTTTGGGCTGGACATATGATAATAGACTATATGCGACTTGCTTTTGGGAACCAAAAGGTTTCAAACGTTTTACTGAAATAGATAATCGAGGGATAAAGCCATATATTTTGGTAAATACTGAGATTGCGAACCATGAGTAATGTTATAACGTAAAGCCTTAAACTCGAGTGAAAATGCATACATAAGTATCCATAATCATTTTTTGCATTATGTTGGGAGAATTCATCTCAGTGGGATGAATTCGGTAGCCGCTCGGAATGGTTGAGATAAGGCACCAGAATGTGCAGCGAAACCATAGTGATTATAGTTTCTATCATTCTATGAAATGTATGCAGAACCGTAAGTATGCAATACATAGCTCTCATAACATGTCTCTCGGTGATGAATTTGGAAATAATTTGGACTTGTTGTTTGAGGTATTAGAGTGTGCAATGAAAGTCTAGTGGCTATAAGTTCTGCTGTCTTTGGTAATGTGTGAAGGCTTATAGCGACTGGTTATCCCTGATATCTTTGGTAGACTGCAAGTCACACGTGACTATAGTTTAGTATTTCAATACGCCTTAAGCTTAAAGTTAAGCTTACCAACGTTAAGTAAGTTGTATAAATGATGTAATCCCTGGTATAGTATCAGCATAATACGTGGGCAGCCTGTCGTATTGGAGCCTGAATTAATTTGCTGGATCTGTGCTGAATTTGGAACGGTGAAGGTTCTGCAAAGTGGGTATTGTACTAGCTAGCTAAGTTGCTGTTCGTAAAGTTCTGGAATAATTAGAGCGAGGTGTTCGCTCAAGGGAGTCTGGATTTAGTTGTACAATTTTACATTAATAATTGTATTGAGTATTCTCACGACAGGAATTTGGGTGTGAAGTTGGATGTAAGTCAGCTAATATATGACAGTTATTTGAGCGAGGTAACGGCAACGTAGTATCTCAACGTTAGAAGTGATGGGATAACCACGAGCACATTTCGAGGACAATATTTTTATAAGGTGGGGAGAATGTGATATTCCGAACTTCGGGAGCCGGTTAAATAATCATCTGGATTCCGAAAAATGAATGGGCATTAAATTTGAGCAATGCTCGGGTATTGATAGTGTGTAGGCGCTTAAAATAATTTTGGGGCAAAATTTTAAAATTTAAAATTTAATGGGGCATTTTTGTAAATTTGAAAATTTGTGGGGGCATAACTGTAAATTAATGTCTCTGTGACGAAAAATAATCAAATTGGTGGTAGTATATATTTTTGTGACATTTAATTTAATTAATTAAGATTAGACTAAATTTGGAGCTTTGATGTAGTTCTACAAAAGTTTGGGATTATTTTGTAATTTTGGAAACATGAGGGACTATTTTGTAAATTTGGAAATTTGATGTCTTGGTGTCAAAAATTTAGGAATCAAATTATGTACAAGGGCCACCTGGTTGGGTGATTAATCTTATATATATATATATAATTGATGAGAAGCTAAATTAAAAGGAAAGAAAACTTGAGGCCAAAATGAAAATGAGAAAAAGTCGTGAATAGTGGAACAGAGAACAAGAACAATGCAAATAGAGTGAGGCAGGAAACATAGGAGAAGAAAAGGATTCGGGAAAGGGAAAAGATGGAAAAATTTTCCTCAAGGTAACTTCCATGTAATCTCTGTCATCTGAGTATGAGTAATTCAGTTGTGATTCCCGTGGGTGTGGGTGTTGATTGTGTGGATTCAGTGAGTTGTGGGGGATGGAACCTGGGTAGCTCGTGCGTTTTGTACGTGAATTGTTGAAGGGAAGTGGTGTATGGGAAGCAGCAGCAGCATAGCTGTTACTGTTGGTGAAACAACTGCGTGTTTCTGTGACTGTGAGTTGACCATGTGTGTGCGTGCGTGCATTCATTGTGTGTACATGTGTGTGTTTTGGAGATTGGTTACTTCGGGTGGGAGATTGGAGGTGCGTTTTTAGTGTAATTCTGTGGGTTCTAGCTTGTATGTGAGTGCTCAGTGCGTGTAATTACGTATAAGGGCAAAGGAGAGTGTTCGTGGGGACATGCAATGGGTGTTTCAATGTATTTGTGTGTGTATTTACTGTGAGTGTGTCTCGGGTATATGTGTTTTTGTGTGTATAATTGTGTGTGTAATTGTGTGCTTTAGAAGTGTTAGAGTGTGTGTTTGAATGTATATATGTGAGTTTAAGTGTAGCAGTATGTGTGTGAATTGTGTGAAGTAGGGGTCCTGGCAGTGAAGAGAAGAGAGGAAGAAGATACTGTGTGTTCTCAAGGTGCAATAATGTGTGCTCAAATCTGAATAGTAACTGTTATTGTCGCTAAAAGTCAAAATTAATTTAGGCAATTCTTCCTTGAATTTTTATAAAGAGTTAGGGCCAAAATTAGACAAAGTACAAAACTGTAACCCCTAATACTTTTACGAGATCTACGCTCTGAAAACGTTTGGGAATTTTTGGAGTCCATGAAGGGCGCTAAATGAGGGTATTGGGAACTACGATTATCGATTTATTTAGCATAGCAAACCAAGTTATTTTAACCTGAAAGTTTTATGGAAGCCCTATTTTATAGATATGATTAATTATCTAAAATTTCGGGCCATTCCGAGGCCTAAAGGTATTTTTCGTGAAACTGGCCTTTTAGCGCTCGGTCCAGACTCTGGTTCGAGATTTTTGGGCGAAAATCCTTAAAATACTTTTTAGATCGGAAATGATATCAGGATGCTTAAAATAGAGTTTTAAGATATTTTAAAAATTTTCCAGTGCCGAAAGCCCCCATGGGTGTTTTTTGAATTTGCCACCCAAAGGGGTATTTTGGTAAGGGAAAAGTGCAAAAAACAACCTCGTGGTTTGGGTCAGTTGCAAAAAGACCCCTGCTATTACAAAAGTTGCAAAGGAACACTGGTGGTTGCAAAGGTGTTGCAACCCACGATTTTTGTTACGAAATAAAAAATTTGTCCAAAATACCCCTGTAAATTGTCCAAATGAAAAAGTTGCCCTTCATTCTTCGCCACAAGCCCAAGCCCTAATTAGGGCCGGTGTAAGCAAGCAGGTGAGGCAACAAGAAGGGGACGGGATGGAAGGGGAAAGGGGAACGCTGGTCACTGGCGAGGGCCGAAGCACAGACGGAAACCAACGGCGGCAGACGGACAGAAGAAACGGCCGAAGCTACGGCCGACCAAGGCTAACCGGAAGGAGGAAAAGAGCGATTGAGACTGCCGATGTGAGCGACCAAGACTGCCGATGTGTAGACCGTAGATCCCTACACTCTGGCCTTTCACCACCACGACGTCAGACGAAAAACAAACGGTGGAACCCAAAATCGACGGACAGATCCAGGTGGAGTAGGAGCCGGTGCCGCCGGTGATTGTGATGAGGCAGGTGGCGGCGGTTAGGGTTTGGCTGATTGGAGTAGGAAAAAAATCAAGATTTGGAGAGGAAAGAAATAAAGGGCATTTTTGTCATTTCGTTAGAATAATCTCTACCAAACGCACTATTCAAGAGCGTGAACATCACATGCCGTTAGTTTGAACGGTGAACATAACGGTTGTAAGACTTTTGCAACCACCTGTGTTCCTTTGCAACTTTTGTAACAGCAGGGGTCTTTTTGCAACTGACCCAAACCACGAGGTTGTTTTTTGCACTTTTCCCTTTTGGTAATTTGACCTAAGAAATGTATTTTTGCATAAATTTACATATGAAAAGTTTATTTCAGTGATTCTACTTATGGGAAGACCATTTTGGTAATTGAAGTCCGAGAGGGGTATTTTGGTAATTTTACACTCTAGGGGCGTTTCAGTAATTTACATAGCCGGTGAGGGGAGGTTCAGTTTGGGAACATGTGTGAGTTCGTATTAAGTTATACTTTTGTTCTATCGGTTGTATTCTAATGATTCGATTCTTCCGTTTAGGTTAAAGCTAAAGACTTCCGGTTAGGATAATTTAGCTGCGGATCCAGGTAAGGGATTCTATCTGAACCCTGGGTAAGGATTATCTTCCAAACCCTTATTTTTGATAACTCGTACTCATAAGTACTCCTTTGATATACTTACGGCTAATGCCGAACTCTGAGTTATGTATTGATATCAGCATGTTCTTGTCCAGAAAATCCTAATGTTAAACCTGAATCGGTTATTTGGAAATCTTGTGATGCTCGCATGTTATTGCGTGCTGAGTAAATTTGATAATTGTCTATATCCATTCTTTCGAATTGTTGTGATTATATTCGATAATTATTCACAAAAGTTTTTGTTGTTTGTCTGTGATTTTTCTTCTAAAAATTCTGATTTCTTCTGAAAATTCTGATTTCTTCTGAAAATTCCGAATGCTGACCTATGCCAGTATGATTATTGTTATCCCGAATTGATTTCGGAGATATGAGATTATGTTAACGCTCATTGATATTGTTAATTTCTATGTTGATCTGGGTTTCCATTTAGTGGGGAGGCGGTATAAGGCTGGTTGAATCCTGCATGAAACGAAGGCTAGTACCCAAGTGGACTAGTAATTATTTCAGTACATCATGCATGTGTATACTATGTTAGCTTGCCATAATGGCATTGCAATCGCCTAGGATTAACATTGATTTTTGATTTTTTTAGCTAGAACGATTTGTGCTTGGGTTGAAAACCCTTGACAAATCTTTATCGTATTTAGTTAGAAGGATTTGTACTTGGGTTGAAATCCCTTGACAAACCTTTATCGTATTATTTGAGATGATTTGTACTTGGGTTGAATCCCTCAAAAACTCTGCTGTATTTTGGAAATGATGACTTGAAAGGATCTTTTATTGATCAATTTAGAATATGTTCTAATTGTTAATATTTATTTTGGCATCTGTTTTGATCCTTTTGGAAATCATTGAGTTTTTTTTACCGTTTGAAGTATTCAGGAAATATTCGTCAGTTAGATTTCTGGAATCGTTTTGTAATCTTGTCGGTAGTCCTTGTATGACATTACTGAGCTCTCAAAAGCTCACCCTTCATTTGGCTCCCTTCTCCAGGTGATGATGCGGTGTAGCAGGTTCAGGAATGGGTTAGAGTCTGTGTGAGCTTCTGGTGAACCCGCCACTTCCGTGTAATGAGACATTCTGTGGCTCAGTACTGTTACCTTGTTTATATGAACTCGAGTTTGTAAAAAACCTAGGTTTTAAAGGTTTAAGTTAAACAGTTTTGTAATATGATATTTGAAGAACTTGAGTTGATGTGCAGTCAGATGCTTTAAAATATGTGTTAGTGGACAGGTTTGATGTGATCCGATAGGTTAACGACCCGGGAGTTTGGGACAGCGGAGCTCCGGATTTCCGGGGGCGTTACATAAGTGGCATTTTAAAAAAAATCTAAAAAACACGAAATTAAAAATCTTAATTGGCAAAAAACTACATATAAGAAGATGTTTGGTTTTATAATTTAAAATTCATTAAAAAAATATAGTTCCAATGAATTATAAAGTCTAAACTTGATATTGTGATAGTATTTTATTAACTTATTTTTGCACACCCATGGCTAACTTATTTTTCTGCAACTTAAGATTCATTTTACCGAATGTGACAATAAACACTTATACATAATGCTTGATTTTTTTAAAATTTTTTTTTATTATTAACTTTATTTCTGCACGTACATCGGATGTGCCACCATAACTAGTCTATACCTTATAAATGGGTGTTTTGGTATACCACCCCTTCTAGTGTTACATAACATCCACCTAGAAAACAGACAAGTGGCATTCCACAAAAATTTTGTAAAAGTACAAAGTAAATATCTTAAATGATAAATTACTACCTGTAAGGACATGTTTATTTAAAAAAGATAGTTACAATAAATTTTGAAGCCCAGGCTTGATATTGTGAAATATCATATTGATAAATTTATCAGAAACTAGTACTACTTATAAAGGTAATGAACCTTTTGGTATCTAAAATAGTGACACTTGGCACCAGTCATTTTTTTTTAAAAATGACCCAAAATAAAATATTAAATTTTAAACAACTACTTTAGGGACATGTTTGGTTTATACGCTTTAAAATGCTTATATATCATGTTTGGTTTTTATTAAACTAGTATCGAGCACGTGCGTTGTACGTGAATATAGTCGATAGTAATGTTTGAAGTGATATTGGGGATCAAAATAATGTAATTCAATTATGTTCTTATTTCTTTTGTGTCTTGTTTGAGAAGAAATGTATATTTGATTCTTGCAATTTTAATCAGTTCAATGTTTGAAAATATTCTTTGTAGGCTTCTAGATTGAAAAAATATTTTATGGTGCTGTTGAAAATAAAAGCAAATAAAGAAATTAAACGAATGAATCTACGTCTTTGTTTTTGTAATCTGTTACTTTGGTTTATGATTAAGATCTGTTATTTTCAAGGTCAGGTGTTTTGCATTTTATCAATAAGAAATGCAAAAGACTCGGTCTTCAACTGCAAGAACCGAACATATTTTCACTTCAAATTGACATTATATTTAAGCGTTGTTTTTTATGCATATTTAACTTTTTTATTTTTTTTTCTATTTTTTGTATTTCCAACAATTGTTTGTTTCGTAATTAATTTCTCACGTATTTCAGTTTTTCAATTGGTTAATTGTTTACTAACCTAAAAATATAAGAAAACAAATATCACAGTTTACATCAACCCGGTTAATATCTAATATTTATTTCATTTTAATCAAATTAAAAAGAGAATAATAAAGAAATTTTTTGTTCAATTTTTTTTATCATCACACTTTTTATTTTTCAATGTATAGAATAGATTCATTACTCAATATTCTTTTAATTTTATCAAAATTTAAAAAGGAGTAGTAAAAGAAGGACAAAAATATAATTGACGTAATTAATTGAGGACACACATACATATATTTTTTGCAACCACACATTTTGTTTTCCAATGTGTAAATGTAGGTTGAGATTAAATTTACGACTTAATGTTCATTAAATGCATTATAAAAAAACTAATTAAGGAAGGATAAGGTTGTTATTAGAATAACTAATGGAGGACAAAACCGAAAATAATTACAAAATTAGTAATTAATAATAGTATTTATGAAAGGGTAAGATTGTTATTGGAATGATTAACGAAGGGTAAAAGCGGAATAAAATGATTTACAAGATTCATACTTTTATAGGTCGCATAGATTTTAAGACCAAATCCCAAAACTGTACCCTCACCATTACACCCAGTACAACTTTAGTACCCAACTTTGAAAGTGCGCCAAAGAAGTACCCAACTTCAAAATAACATACCAAATCAATACCTTGGCTGACGGATGACGGATACCGTTAAAAAGTCCAAGTAGTAAGACTGTCATTATTAAAAAAGGACATAAATCTGTTTCATGGCCACGTGGACCGTTCTTTTTTACCTTTTCAATGCACATTGATTGTCCTTTTTTACATTTCCAATGTACATTTATTATTATTCTTCTCCTCTATACCCATCACCCTCTCACATGCATACCCATCACCCTCTCTCTCTCTCTCTCTTCTTCTTCTTCTCTCTCTCTTCTCTTCTCTTCCATCCTCCCCTGAGACCTTTTAGGCAAGTGATACTCACTTCCATCTTCATCATTTTCTTGCGTTGTCACCCATATAAAATGTTGCCCAGAAGCTTGAAGCCCCATTACTGTTTCATTAAGTTACCAGTCTGAAAATCGTGCAACATTACCAAAGCACAAGTACACAACCGAATTGGTTTTCCCCAAATCGAACCATTTCAACACTCACGCTCATCAACTAACCACTCCTACCTCGTCGATTATCTTTGGTATCTTTTTTATAAAGTGAGACAAGACCAATATTCCATGCCCTTTTTTTCCTTCTTGTACTGATCGACATAAGCTGGCTCGAGCTTATAAAAACTATTTACGATAACCCTATAACTTGTCTCTGTGGAATCTCTAGCTCTACGGAGTAATATTATGAAATCGTTTTCAAATTCTAGTCTGATATGTGGTGGAAGTTTCAGCCTTGTTAACTTGACCTCATCAGGAAGGCTAGGCAATTTAAACAATTCAGTATCAGATGTAACCTTCTTATGCAGCTAGTACTTCATCAAACTGCCCAATGCACACATCGGGAAAAATTCAGCACCATAAAAAACTAATCTTGGTATTCTAAATTTTGATTCGAGATCAGTTGTCCATGGGAAGAACATATCCGCGACAAGAGCATGAGGACTACAGTCTCATAAGAGTTGTTCCAAAGGTTCTTGGAGCATGCTTAGTGCATTGAAGAATTTGCGGTGTACTTTTTGACATGTGATTTGGTCAATGTTTTTTATTTCTTCTGGAAGGCTAGCTTCTTTTGCAGGAAACTCAAGGACTCGGATACTTATCTGAGAGGTGCATTTTGCAGAATTCTGGATTGTGTTGGTGAAGAAAGGGCCGTTGTGAGGTGTGGCGAAGAGAGAGAGAGAGGAGAAGATGAAAAAGAAGAAGTAAATAGAGAGAGAAAGAGTGTGTGTGTGTGTGTGTGAGAGAGAGAGAGAGAGAGAGAGAGAAGGAAAGAAAGAAAGAAAAAGAAGGGAGGGAAAGAGAGAGAGAAGGTAAAAAAAGGACGGTCCGTGTGGCCATGAAACATCTTTATGTCCTTTTTTCAATAATGACAATCTTACTCCTCGGACTTGTTAATGGCATCCATCATCCGTAAGCTAATGTACTAATTTGGTACGCTATTTTATAGTTGGGTACTTCTTTGGCGTACCTTTAAAGTTGGGTACTAAAGTTGTACTTGGTGTAAAGTTGAGGGTAAAGTTTTGGGATTAGGCCAAATTTTAATAATAATGAAATAAATTTTGGTTGCTACTCGATTTGTAGGGAGATAGCTATAATCTCTCATATAGTGATGATTAATGGTCGTTAAATATTATTGGTAAAAGTGTTAATATAAATTTTATTAACTGAATTTAGCAACCATTAATTGTCGCTATACAAAGGCTTGTAACTACTTTTTCACAACCCGAACAACAGCAAACAACTTTCCTAATAATAATGCTTAACATATAATTTGGAGTTTTTTGTATTTGCGTGTGGCAACAACTGTGGGTACAATGGTGGTTGGCCAAGTTTTGACTCTAACACTTTGTTCAAATTTTTGAATAAAATTGGAATTGAAGTGCTTAATATAAGCTTAAAAAAGTTTTATTAAATTTTAAGCTTAATTTTTATAACCAAAAAATAAGTTAACATCTTCAATAAACTAAAGCAAATCCCTAAAAATGCTCCATTTGTACTTTATCAAAATTTTACATTTATCTATGTTGTTTCAAAATTTTTATTGTCAAAATCATGTTAGTTATGTTGGTGGTAGTGTTTGTGGCAGAAAGATGTTGAGAATAGTGGTTGGTAGTGGTGCATGACGATATGATGTTTGAAAGTTTGCTAGTTATAAAGGATCACGACATAAAGCTCATTGTGGCGGTTGTAGAGTGGTGAAGATGACGATGTCATCTTGGTGGTGTCCATTGTGGTGTCGTGGTAGTGACGGCGGCTAGGTCTTAATAATTGTGGTGTGGTGGTAAAAGAAGGTTATAGTGGTTGTGGTGGTGACTCTAGTGTGATGGAGGTAGTATTGTCAACAAATTGATTGTGGCGGCATCATGGTGGTAATTATTTATTTTGCATAAAGTTTTGTACCATAACTTGTGATCATCACACTTATTAACTGATAAGTTTTACGTAAGTTCATCCTGACTTAAACACTCGTCTATTTTTGTGCAGCAGTTAATGTTTTAAGTGGTATAAGTTAAGCGGTATCAAATGCACTTAATTCAAAATAAGTATAGATTTTAAGTTTTAATTACTTGATTATTGATGCCAAAGAAAGTGGGTTCGTAGTTGTGTGGAGGTGCCACAAAGGATACAGTTCGAATCAGCTGCCAGAAGTACAAAATAGGATATAGTGAGGGATGTAGTAAGGGCAGAGAGTAAGGCTTCTCAGACAGACCGTAAGGAGTGGCAGTGCTATGGAGACGAGGGCTGAGACGAATAGGGCCAACAATCGATAGTCCAAGCTAAGGTCCAAGTCACGCTCCAATGTTATGTTCAAGATTATGTCCAATTGTGTTAATCTCTCTAGAATTCAATAGCTCTGGATTTTAGAGTGAGAAAGTGCTCTGTATCAAATGAGAAAATTACTGTGAAAATGACGCCCATGGTCTTTTATTTATAGGCAAAAGCATGTCGGTGTCAACAGTTGTCACATGTCATCCCTTGGGAGTGACACGTCACCAGGGGGTCCACAAAATACCAGTGCTTCTTCAGAGGTTCCCATATTCGTGTTGTTTATCCCGCATAGCGTCGTTCTACCTGTCTGAAAAGATTAACCACACAGCGTCGGCATGGTTAGAGTAAGCCTTTGCCCTAGCCAAGAGTCCAAAGCCCTTACTGTATCCCATAGAGGTGCATCAAGAGACGCGGAGAGAACTGACAGTGATGAGGGAAGGTTCCCGTGCCTAACTGTTAGGCAGACTAGGCATGATGCCCTCCGAAGATCTGCTCCTATCTCGGAGTAACTTGGGGGTCATCGTTCTAGGGGCGCCGACAATTACTAGTAACGTGAGTGTGACGTGGTCGCAGCTCAGGCGTGCTTAGTGTCATGCAAGTCGCCCCAGGTGGAGATAGCTTATGTGGTAGTGAGCCTATCCCACTCCGAAGGGTCCTCATACTAGAGCACTATGAGCGAAGCCCCTTGGAATGCTGCACACTTAGGAGAGTAGGTCGAAGCTGTTTTACGTCCACGGGAGGGGGGGTATGGTGTGGTGAACAAGCGTGGTGTCCGGGGGCACGTAACATGAGAGTGGTGTACGGGCGCAGTGCAAACGGCACGAGACATGAGAGTAACATGCTGGCATGGTGCTAATGGTACCGGCATGGCGACGTCTGTCGCGAGACAATACTGCGTGCTAGGGGCACATGTCATGACAGTGGCGCATGGGCGCAGGCGACGACTGTCGCTGAAGCGGGCATCGTGCCAGGGGAAGGAGTTAGTCTGGGGATTTACTACTTTGCCTCACTTGGGCACGTGACACGGAATTGGCAAGTGGGCATGGGCGATGGGCGTCAGGGAGCCAATTAGTGGCCTCGGGCGTGGGCGTTCGACGTCACGAAGACAGCGCACGAGTCACGCCCTCGTAGCATTTGGCTGAAACAAGAGATGGAGCAAGCATCGGTGACCCCCAAGGGGGAAGGCCTCCAAAAGGGGAAAGGCCGGTTGACCCCCTTAAGCGAAGGCCTGCCGACCCTAAGGGGGAAGGCCCGCTAAGCCCTTAAAGGGGGGAGAGGCCCCCAGCCCCTTAAGGGGAAGGCGGACGACCTCCAAGGGGGAAGGCCCGCCGACTCCTAAGGGGGAAGGTGGCTGACCCCATGGGGGGAGGGGGTGCATGTGAAACTCCAGGGGGAGGCGATCAACCGACCGACATCAAATGAGTTTGCATAGTTTGAGGCGTGTCAACGACATTGTGCTAGAGACCATGGGTCGCGCAAAAAAATAATTTTTTAGTTACGAAGTGTGTAAAGAAAGCGAAATGCACGTGACTTGAGCACGTATTTTGACTGGTTGAAAGTGTTGGAAAAATTGACCGTTGACTGCATCGACTTGTCGCGCAAAATGGGATCCATAGTGAGCCCACGGGTGCGACCAAGATAGGTTGGGAATATAAGCCCCTCGTATGTGGTGTGTACAGAGGGGTGACCAAAGAGGGCGCCACACGCATAAACGGTGTCGCATGAAAATAATGGTATCGACAAAAATACATTAGCAGAAGTGATGGTAACAAAAATATTTTTAATGAAAATTTTGAAAGCGACAAAAATTCATGGTAGCAAAAATATTGATAGCGAAAAAGATGATGTCATTGCAAATAACGGTAGCATATAAAAATAGCCGGTAGTGAGAATTAGAAGTGCACTTTAAAAAAGATTTGTTAAATTTTAGGGGGAAAGACTTTTGATTTTGAATGAGTAACCAAGATTGAATCTTGGGCCACAAGGGGGTAGGTGGGAGAAGTCTTTCACTATTCTTTTGTTCAAGACATGAGAAGAAGAGAGAGAAGAGAAAAGAAAGAAGAAAGAAGGAAGAGGACATTGAAGACCCATCAAGGAAAGACTAAGGACCTCCCAAGAGGCACAAAGAAAGGTAAGGGGTTGCGGCCTAGTGGAAGTGGGGCAGGGAGAAGTGGTGGTCGAGCCCACTCGGCCTACCCACGGCACTCGGTCATTACCTAAGGGCGGCAGAGAGAGGGGGTCGAAGGCCGCGGGAAGAAGAAAAATGAGAGGAAGAGAGGGTGAAGGGGATGGCTGAAGGAAGAGATGACGGTCGTGGTGAAAGGTCGTTGGGCGAAGGCGAGTCAACAGGTAAGGGAGGGGTCGGTGGGTAAGGGTTGCCGAAAGTAGTGGGCCGATGGGGGTTTGGGAGATGGAAAAGACAATGTATGAGGGGGAAGCGGCCAACCCTGTGGCCGAGGCCACTTGAGGCCACGCGGAGGCCCACCGAGGCCATGTTGAGGCCGACCGAAGTGTTAGGGCAAGCAGCCATGCCAAGCCTGCTGAGATTGTGATGAAGATGACAAGGAGGAAACAATGGTCTAGACTATTAGGTGGATTGAGTAGCAGGTCGCAGCCATCACGTGGTGTTGCAACCAAGCGCGCGTCGGTGCCTCATGGTACCGCAGCCATGCCAGCATCGGTCAGGGGGTTAGGGGTGCCGTTGATGTTTGGTTATGGTAGGGTGATGAGTTCTTATCTGGAGCTGAGAAGGACTGATACTTTGTTGGCTATGAAGGAGTTCATTCCCAATACACTAGATCAGGAATTGTCGAGAGAGTTATCTATTTGGATGGCCGATGGGTGGTTCATTGTGCCTTGGAGCGATCTATCGACGGTTGAGAGACCTCAGGTGCCATCACCTTATATTCGAGCTCCGAGTTAGGAGGATGCACATGTTATGTCATTGAGGTATAAACCGACTTTGCTCACCGAGAAAGAGGACATGCCCTAGTCTCCCGTGGCGTTCAAGAGCCATAATGCGATGCCAGTGGAATGGGATTTATGGTCTGATTATATTTTATAGTGTACGACACAAACTGAGAGGTTGCGGGCATCAGGGTTGATGTCGGTCGTAGAGATCAGAGCGAGGGGGTGGAGATATTCAGAGATACGACGGGTATGAGATTATTACTGGTGAGATAGAGCTCCCAGACACACACTTTTGGTGACAGAGTTTGGGGAAATCAAGCCAATATTGCTTGATGTCGTGATGCAAACAGGATTACCTGTGCATGGGGTTGAGGATGCTCGAGCGCTTCAGCTGAGCGTGGAGGAGCATTTGCTACATATGAAGTTGTTGGACATTTTGGCTAAGACGAAGAAACATAAGAAGGATACATAAGGCCAATGAATCAGGAACTTCTTTGGTGATGTACATGTATGGTCTGGGCAGAAGCTACATGATTTTGCCGAGTTCATTATGGGTCCTTATTACAAGGATGAGAGATATGAGATGGTTACATTCTTGGCTACGTTCCTGTCGAGGTAAGTACCGTACCGTCTCATTTTCTTGTTACTTCTGTATGTTGCATATTTGTCACTATCTTTTCATGTGTAGTATGTCAATCTTATACTTGAGAAATTTTGTAGTTTGAGAATTTATTTGTCACATATCCATGCACTGCACTGTATGTTGCTGTATAAGATAAAGCCTTGATGTATGCTATCATGTCTGCACCTGTAGGTTTGTATTTGAGGGGATGCTAGAGGATGACATTGCCCTTATGGTCTTCTGATTGGCCGTTTGGATGGCGCGGGTAAGTGGGTTGATCTGGCCCCCATGTACCTGGGCACATTGTTTCGCACCTAGATCAGTTTGTCAATGACGTGCATTATCAAATGTCCACCTATGTGGAGTGGATGTTCCTTCAACGATATCTATGTGAGTGTTACATAGACTATCGGTCATAGGGTATCCGTGGGTGCATACTTATCCTCCGATGGGTGAGGTGAGGCGGCCAGGCAGGCCATCACAGCAGGTGGCCATGTGGGGCAGTGGTGGGCAGGCATCAGGAAGCCCGGGTGCACATTAATACAGGTGTTAGATAGACGAGACATTGTTTGTCACATATGTATATGACAATGCACTAGGACCTCACCATGGCTACATGTGCAGGACATTCAGGTGTCGCTAGCTAGGAGAGGGGAGTTACATTGAGGTAGGTTGATTTGCTTGTATCGTATTTCCTAAGGTGGCTCCCTGTGCTGACAGATGACAATGGGAAGCCTACAGAGTCTCGATACTATGTAGCAAGGTATTGTCTGGATCGCCTTTCACTGGCCTTCGGTTATGATCTGGAGCCCCCATGTGGGTCTGATAGGCCATGGAGTGTGGATATGGCCTTCCAATACACCATACTCGACAGATTCGCGAATGGCCGGCACCAACTAAGGATTGGAAATGGCATGGTACATTATCCACCGGGGTGGTGACGGTGGAGTATGCGAGATTGTGGGAGTGGCTACGGGCTGGTTGGGCAGAGTGGTTGTCGTAGCCAAGGGCCAGGTAGCAGCAGGTCGATGTGTTTAAGTGTGACAGGGGGTTAAGCTTGATTTTTCTATCGATTGTGAGATAGTGTGGGATGCCATCCATGATTGTCAGGGCTCCGGGGCTAGCTTAGATAAAGATGTTGATAAAGGCACCAGAGAGCCTAATGACGAGGCTCAGGAGGATGCCATTGCTGAGGAGCCAACGGTTCATGTGCCGAGGGTATTGAGGGACAGTAAGGGTCCCCTGTCAACATTACCATTGGGATAATGGAGAGTGCTCGGCAGGAAGGCGAGGGTACAACAGCAGCATGAGGACACATGTCAAAGAGGCTGCAATAGGTGTTAGATGAGTCAAACTCTGAGGTTAGAATTTCTTCCTTCTCTTTGTTTTACAGTTGTGGGTTACTGTAGGTGGCTATGATCTGATATATTTCCTTATTTACTTGGCAGGAGTTCGATGATGGAGGTAGTGGGGCACACGATGAGCTGGGTGGAGGGTCTTCAGTTGGGCATGTGGATAGGGCATCGTGGGAGGGTGTTGAATTGTCTACTGAGGTAATGCATCGGCTAAAGATGATTATGGCAAGACAACCGCAAACCTTTGCTAGTTCAATTGCCGTGCGAGGTGCACTATTTTTTAGGGTGGCATACACTGTGTTCGTTGAGTGGCTGGTGACCATCGAGAGAGTGCCAACATCGGGCTGGACTTCAGAGGTCATATCATAGTACCTTTATGATTTCACACCTTTTGTGGCTCTTGGCTCACAATTGGATTGGTTGGTAAACTACATTAGGTCGAGGATTCAGATTGCCGAGGCAATGGCAGGGTTGACCCTTGTAGGTGCCCAGGAGGTAGCGTTGCAGAGTCAGAGGAGGGTTTTTAATGCAGAGGGGATAGAGATGACTAGGGAGAGGATGGAGGCAGAGGGAAGGGTCGCAGAGATGTGGATCCAGCTTGCAGACGTAGAGAGGCCACTGGCTGAGGCAGAGGGTTGGCAGGCAGAGATGGAGAGGCGACATGTCGACTGGAATGCCAGATGGTTTGATTTGCAGTCACAGCATCAGACATTGAAGGCTTACACTTCTGACCTTGTTGGAACGTTGTTTGCTCCCCTGCTTTAGATTGCTTGTACTTTACATCTTTCTTGTTGACAGTGAGCCCAATAATGGTCTGCAAACATGTGAGTTGTATTCAGTTTGATTATGTCGACATTGGACTCATATGTTTCCTTTGCATCCGTACTTGTTGTTGTGTGGTGTTTAGCTATTACTGTTCTTTGAATGACTTGCCTGTGTAGATAGCTTCTAATGGTCGTCTCCCCCTCCCCACCCATTGCAGGATACTTAGTTGATAAGTGATGGAAATAAAATTGTACAAGTGTATACAAAAGTGTGAGACATTGCATTGATAGTGTTGTGGCTAAAATGCCATTACATGAATGAAGTGAGAACTTGTAATGATCAACAAAAATGAAAAGTCTATAGACAAGGTATGCATGTACAAAAAATGCTATTTGTGTTAAGTGCTTTAGGTGGGCAGGGGTGGGGAACACTGTCTATACGTAATACTTCTTCAGGTATCGGCCATTGATAGGGGCCATGATTTTTCCGTCGTCAGGGTTGAGGAGGGGGTACGAGCCGTTGTTTCTGGCCGGATGCACTTGGAAATGACCTTCCCAATTGGGAGTGAACTTGGGGGCTTACATGTTGGTGCGTAAATGCTAGGCGGCTTGAAGGACAAGGTCGCCTTCAACGAATGACCATGGTTTGACTGACTTCCCATAGGCTTTTGTGAGAAGCTGATGATATTTCTTCATTCAATGCAAGGCATTAGCTCTTCTTTCATCAAAACCCTCAAGGGCTGCCATTCTGTTTTCTTCCTCCCCAAGACCGCTACATAAGGAGAGTCTGGCAAAGGTGAATGCAATCCCTGCTGGTACCGTACACTCATCCCCGTAGACCAAGGAGAAGGGGGTGGCCTTCGCTGCTGTGTGCATGGACATTCTATAGGCCCAAAGTGCCATACTTAGCTTCTCGAATCATGACCCACTCGCGTCATGTACCATCCATGACAGAACGCAGAGTAGAGCTTTCTTTGAGGCTTTAGCCTGACCATTGCCCTGGGGATCGTAAGGAATTGATGTAGCATGGTTGATGTGGTACCCTTCCATAAGAGTTCAGACTTCCCTATTGATGAACATCATATCATTGTCTGAAACGATACATCAGGGGGCGCCAAAATGACAAATGATGTGGTCATGCAAGAAGTTGAAAATGACTCTTCCATAGCCCTCGGAAGAGGTATGGCTTTGACCCACTTCGTAAAGCATTTGGTCGTGACCATGATCCATATGTGACCTTTGGGTGATGGGTGGATAGGGCCAATGAGGTCCAGAGCCCAAGAGTGAAATGGCCAGGGGCCAGGATCATGCGGAGGTTGGACGTCGACGTGTACATCTTGTCAGTGTGCCTCTAGCAAGGCTCGCAGTGCCAGACATGCGAAATGGAGTCAGACTTCATAGTCGACCAGTAATACCCCAACCTTAGTAATTATGAATATAGCTTTTGATAGCTCTGATGCTCACCGTAATCACCATTATGCACCCCATTTATTACCTATACTGTTTGGGCACCCTACAGGCACCGCAAAGTGCACCCTGAAAAGCCTTTACAAAATAGCTCGCCTTCTGTCAAAAATACCCGACTGCTTTTTGTTTGATATACTGGGCTGAACTACACTCAGGGGGCAGATTCCCATGGGATAAGTATTGGATGAAAGGCCGTCGCCAGTCTCCCTGGACGTTGATTACAAGAGCTTCTGCGTTGTCTGACGCATATAGGCATTCGGGACAATCTTGCTAGATATCTGAGGCGTCCTTGGCCATGGATGGCCAAAAGACGACCATGCATTGAAGGCGATGATATAAAGAGGGACTGTCAAGGCCGCAACACTTATGATGGCCATGGCCAAAAGACGACCATGCATTGAAGGTGATGATATAAAGAGGGACTGTCAAGGCCGCAACACTTATGATGGTCGAGTTAGAGTTTCTGTTTTGCTTCTGTAGGTGCCAAATACCTAGCTAGAATACCTCCCGGGCAACGCCTGTATAAGACATCTCCTAACATTATAAAGTCTGTGAGAGTAGAGGCATAAGGAAGGGATGGTGTCTTGAGCTGGTCAACAATTGGCTACCTCCAGTCCACCCCAATTCAATTCAAAGGAATCGATACCTCGGGCTACAGCTAGCCTAGTTGGACTCATTTTCTACGTAATTTGTTGCTATCGCTAGTTCTAGTTCTTGTGCCTTTTTAAGCATAAGGGCCATCCCCTCACAAACAAACTAGAATTTCATTACCTCTGCTGTATCAAACTGGGGAGGTTGAGATCAAAAGGCATTAGCCTCCAAACTTTCTTTGCAAGCTTCCATTCAGTTAGCATATGAATTATGGACTCACATTCAGTCCTTTTGATAATGGTCAATGTCCGCTACTTACTGTCAACTTCTATCTTTGACGCGATCGTGGCTAAGTTGTTCGCGTGTCTGTTGTGGCATGTTCGTATTAGATATGGCCAAGTCTTCCTTCCAAGTTTTATACCAAGGCACGGTATGGTGTTAAGGCTGGCTTCTTGATTGTGAACTCCCCATCAACCTACCTCATGATTAGGTTTGAGTCTCCCTTTACACACAGTGACTTAGGCTCCATGTTGATGGCCAACATGAGGCCAATGACAAGTGCCTCATACTCAGTTTTGTTGTTAGACACCGGGAATACAAGCTTGAATGATAGGGAGGTGATAACACCATCTGGGCTCTGAAAGACTATGCCGGCAGCCCCTTGTTGAAGGGTGCTCCGTTGGGAGCTTTATTAGTGGCGGTGTCCATACTCATACAAATCAGTGATCAGGGCTATCTCCTAACCATGCAATTTTTTTGAGGTCGGCTCATAATGTTGGCATGGGAATAAGGCTAAGAGGTCGATGAGAGCTTAGCTCCGTAGAGCTGTAGGGTTCTTAATCGTCAAGCCGAACTCGGCCAAGAGCAGCAACTAGTGGGTGAGTTGCCCAGACAGGGCAAGGTGGGTAAACATGTCTCAGAGTGGGTCGGCCTTGGTGACAAGTGTGATCTCATGCGCCAAAAAGTAGTGTCTGAATTTTTATGAGGTGTATATCAAGGCTAGACAGTGCTTCTCGAGCTCGAAGTAATTAGCTTCGGGTCCCCTGATTATACGACTAAGGTAATAAATAAGATAATCCACCCCATCCACCTACTGGGCAAGTAAAACTCCTATGGACCTGGGCGTGGGGGTCAAGTATAGTAAGAATGGGATACCCTATATTGCACTACCATAGTCTGGGGGGACATAAGGATTGACTTGATCTGTTTAAAAGCTTATTGTTGGGGCTTACCCTAACTCCATGTAGCGCTCTTATGCGTCAAGTGCTGGAATGGTATAATAAGTTCGGCCAACGCAGGAATGAAGCGACTAAGGTAAAAAAACCTTGTCGAGGAAGCTCTTCAATTGCTTAGTATTTTGAGGGGGAGGCATCTCTTGGATAAATGAGGCTTTGGAAGATCGACGTCAATGCCCTGTCAACTGACCAAAAATTTGAGGAACTTGTCGGAGGATACTCCAAAGGCATATTTTAGCGAGTTCATTCATATGCTGTATTGGCGACAACGATAAAAAACTATTTGAAGGTCAGTGAGGTGATCACTTTCCTTCTTAGACTTGATTATGAGGTCGTTGACACAGTCTTCCACTGTCCAATGTATCATGTCATGGAAGATGGCTGTCATCACCCTTTGATAGGTAGCACCAGCATTCTTAAGGATGAAAGACATGACTTTCCAACAGAAGTTGCCCATAGGAGTGCGGAAGGCTATCTTGGCACAATCATTAGGATTCGTACGGATTTGGTTATAGCCGACTAAACCATCCATGAAGGATAAGGCTTTGCGTCCGATGATAGCCTTCGTGAGCGTGTCGATGTTAGGTAGAGGAAACTCATCTTTTCGACATGCTTTATTCAAGTCTCGAAAGTCAACACAAATGCAAACTTCACCATTCTTCTTCTATAAAGGAAAAACATTGGCCAGCCAGATAGGATGAGTGATGGGTTCAATGAAACTGCCCTGCAGAAGATGTTCGATCTCTTGTTTTTTCAGTTCAAGTTTGAGGAGGAAGGTCCGCAAATGCTGTTTGACAGGGATGGACCTGTTAGTAATATTAAGGTGATGTGTTACAAGTGCAGGGTCCAACCTGGGCATTTCATTTTAACTCCAAGCCAATACATTATGGTATTCGTGGAGGAGGACAACCAATTCCTCTTTTTGACTCTGGTCGAGTTAGGTGCCAATGTAAGTCAGTCGGGATTCCTCTCCCCAGGTTAGCCAGGTTAATCTCTTCAAGGTCTTTGGCCTGCGGGTGAGGGCCATCTTAGTAACAGGGCAGAGTGGCACCAGAGGTGAGCTTGGGGTTGGGCGGACAAGCCTCAGCTGCACAACACCATTCAGTCTCCATGGGTGGGTCAAGGTCGAGAGGGTCAGATGATGGACCACCTGAAGCCCTCGTGCACCACCATAATTGGTAGATTACCTTGTCATCTTTGATGATGCGTTGAAAATTCGGTTTAGACTTTTGCTTCTTAGGCTTGAAAGACGAAGGCGCGTAGTTGGCCTTTATAACGGGCATGGTAGTCGAGTTGATGCCTTGCTCTTGCTACTCTTCTTGGTTTTGGACTTAGGAGGCTTACTTCCATACAAATCTTCCCAGTTTGGTAATCTGGTTGAATGCATGTGAGTGGAGTTCTCACCATCCTCGACAAGTTGGATAAAAAAAGAGGCCTCGGTAAAGTAGGATTCAGCGCATCTAAATTAGAGCCCTAGTTGTTGGGATTGTCATGGCTACCTCACATCCTGCAGGACTGGCCACCAATTTTACACATTGATGGTACGTTGAGGGAATAACCTAGTTGACATGTATCATGGTTGGCCAATTAGAAGGCGAAATGCGGGCTCATTGTCGATCACGTTAAATATAATGTCACGGCGTATAGAGCCAACCATAAGGTCAACGGTGATGTAAGTGAGGGTCGACTGAGGGCCTTGACCAAAGCCAATAATTTTGATCGGATCACAGATGATCTTTTATGCAGGGACGCCTGCCCTCTACAAGGTGACAAGAGGTATGATGTTGACGAGGCACCACAATCTACCAAGGCACGATGGAAGCTTGAGCCGTTAATGATACATTCCAAGAACAACGACTAGTTATGATGCTCGACCGATGGAGAGTCTTCGTCCGAGAAAACTAAAGCAGTGGGAGAGATGTATCGAAGCTCAGCCAGAGTGGCAAACCATTCGAGACCAAGGCTAGTGGTGACCTCAATTAGGCAGTTAGAGAGGTAAGTCCATGCCGCGTGTGAAAACCCCATTTCATCACAGAACCCTTTGATATTTGAGATTTGCCCAAAGGCAGGTGTTGGCTGGCTTCCGCAATAAAGAATTCTTCCAATAATTTGAGCCGATATTTTCAAAAAAATCCGTACTAGCTACAGGCATGTGAGGTGCAACTGGTGGAAGAGCCTCCGTCAAGACCTCGGTGGTGGTGGGCTCAACATCGTCAACAACGACCATGAGAACCTGATGCTCTCTGTTGTTGTTGCCATGAGGGGGTAAGGGTGCCCACACACATCATTGTTCTTTCATAGCCTAAGGTCACCGAAGTGACCTTCCTTGTAAAAATGTCTCTCAGTCCATTACTGTCCTTTGGTAGTGCCCGACAGCTCGGTGATAAGGGCAATAGTTGGGTCGGGCCTTGTCCGCTTTGGTGGGAGTTGTCTTTGCCGGTGGTAAGTGAAAGATGTCGCCATTCTCAATCTAGTCTGCTAATAGTTCCTTCACTATCTTGAGGTCGCATGGGTATTCGGGGGCAGGCTTCTACTGCCTTCTTTAGTTCGGGGCGTCGGTCTCCCTCCTGGGACTGACGCTTATGGTCGTTATAGTTATTAATGTTCTTGCGGTTGGTCTGAGTCTCAGACGGGCTTGCGTAGGGAGAAGGGCATTTTGGGGGTGAGGCTTCCATAACTTATTACGACTGACCGACTTGTAAGTACGGTGGGCTGTCTCCTTGAGGTGACCCCAAGACCTTAACTACAAGTTCTTAATATGCACATGATAGACATCACTCATGTTCTTGATGGTTATAGGAACCAATGTATCGTCCTTGCAAAAGTGCATGCATTCAAGGCATTTGAGGTTGAAGCGCTGCACGTACTTGTTCAAATCCTCTCTGGGGTTTTGGCGTATGTCGGCGATATCAACAATGGTGAGCCTTTTAGCCTCGTAGTGAAACTTGTCCAAAAAGAGTCATACCATATCATTCCATGAATGGACAGTCCCCTCAGGGATCTGGTGGTACCAGGTGTAAGCAAAGCCTGTGAGGGACTTGTGAAACTCCTTTAGCTTCAAATTGTCTTCGAGTCCGTATTGCTCTAAAAAGCCTACAAATCTGGTAAAGTGCTCACAAGCGTTACCCTTACATCCGTTGAAGAGCACGAAGGTTGGCTGCTTATACTTGAGTGGGTAGGGCGTGACAGAGACACCACTGGCATAAGGCTTATGGCTGGTCAGTCGGGTAGAGGAGTCAAGTTCAAAGTTCTTTGATAGACGATTAATGAGGGTTTCTAAGTCAGACTTGGTGACATAGTTAGGAGAAGGCACTTCATGGCCTAAAGGGATGCGGTTGCTGGCCGGGGTGCCGTGTGCCCAGAGCCCCAGACTGGATAACTTGGAGAATTGGGCAAAAGAAGGTTGCTGATTCATGACAGGAGCTGGCAACAACACCTGTGCGGGGGTATGGGTTGTCGGACAAGACACGTCCACCACCTAGCCAGTGGTTTGGTGTTGGTCAGCCGGATAGCGGTTGGGCTCCATCTCAATGGAGTCATGCATTTGAGAAGAGCTTTGGTCTAGCATGGGGCAAGATGGTGCGGTGGCAGGGATGATCTACTGCAACACTGGTCCAATATCTGTCTATGGTCTGCGGGGTGGTACCACAGAGAGAGGCACATTGGCCATAGGTGGTGAATATGTTGTGAGTTTTACAGCCAAGGGTCTAGATAATTGAGGCGGCGGTGGTTGCAACACTGGGACCTGTGCGGTGTCTAGGGCCGACCCAGCCCCGAAAGGTTGAATTTGAGAGACTGCTTTTTAAGAGGCTAGGGTTTGTATGGATTTATGCATTTTCTTGATGGCTATCATCAAAGTATTTTGGGAGTCCTACAGGTTTGCTATGGTCGGTGTAAGCTGTTGAACGGCCATGTTAACAAGAACTTGCACATCAGGTATGGTGGTTGCTTGAGGGTCTTGGAGTCAAACCACACTGTCTCTTGCTAGTCACCAAGATGATCCTCCTCTTGGACAGTGGGGTTGAGGCCTTGACTAGTTGTCATGGCAGTTCTCTATTGTATAGGGACGATGGCTAAAGATGTAAGACATGCGGACTGCACTACGATACTTACCTCCCCAACAGAGTTGCCAAAATAATTTCAAGAAAAGTGGGTTCGTAGTTACATGGAGGGGCCACAAAGGATACCGTTCCAGTCAGCTACCAAATATACAAAGTGGGATACAGTGAGGGTGGAGTAACGACAGATAGTAAGGCTTCCTAGACATGTCGTAAGAGGTGGTAATGTTGTGGAGACGAGGGCTGAGATGAATAGGGTCGACAGTCGACAGTCCAAGCTAAGGTCCAAGTCACGGTCCAATGTTATTTCCAAGATTATGTCCAATTGTGTTTTTCTCTCTAGAGTGAGAAAGTTCTCTATATCAAATGAGATAATTCTTGTGAAAAATAAAGTCCAAGGTCCTCTAGTTATAGGCAAAAAAGTATGCATGTGTCATCAGTTGCCATGTGTCGTCTCTTTGGGAGTGACACATCACCAGGGGATCCACAAGTGCCGGTGCTCATTCAAGACTACTGGTATCCATATTTGTGCTGCATTTCCCATATAGCATCATCTACTTGTTTGAAAAAAATAGACCACTGAGCGTCGGCATGATCAAAGTAATCCCTTGCCCTAGCTTTCGGTTCAAAACCCATACTGTATCCCATAGGGGTGCATCAAGAGATACAGAGAGAACCTGACAGTGCTGAGAGAGGATCCCTACGCCCGACTACCAAGTGGACTAGGCTCAATGCCCTCTAAAGATATGCTGTCGTCTTGGAGTGACCCAGGGATCATCGTCCTGCGGACGTCGACGATACGTGAGTGCGACGTGGTCACTACTCTAGTGTGCCTAGTTTCATGCAAGCTACCCTAGGCAAAGATAATTTCTACAGTAGCAAGCCTATCCTGCTACGAAGTGTCCTCATGTCAGAGCACTATGAGCAGAGCCCCTTGGAGTTCTACAGACTCTAGAGAGTGGGTCAAAGCATGTTCCACGTCCACGGTGGGGGTGCATGATGTTGTGAACAAATGTGGTGCCCGGGGGCACGTAACATAAGAGTGGTGCATGGGCGTGGGGCCAGCGGCACGAGACATAAGAGTAGCGCGCGGGCGCGATGCCAACAGCACGAGACATGAGAGTAGCGCTTGGGCGCGATGCCAACGGCACGAGGCATGAGAATGGCACATGGGCACGGGCGACGGCTGTCGCACTCTCCTCACAATGTCAAGTTGTATCTCTTAGTAATTTTGTTAATCTCTTTGATAGGATACCTTGATCAAGTTAAGCCGGCCTACTCGCAGACATCAGGCACTAAAATCTCTCTCCTTCTTGTATCCTATTTGGCCAAAGAATTCACCATGCTGCTATATTGCGTCTCTCCTGTATCCTTGATTTTGCCAATGTGTGTTCGGTTTAATACATAAGGCTAGAGGAACCAGCCAGCCACTACACTAGAGATTTGAACAAAATGGACTATCCCTGGAGTTTCTTTACAAAAGGGTAGTTCTTTTAGTCAGTGGATCTTACAACGTATCAATCAGGCTCCTTGGTCAGTCTCATGACTCAATATTAAGGAATGGACTTAAGCTCTAACTCCCTATCTTAGGGTAAAGATCTCACAAGCGAAGTAACCCAGACCAAACCCCTTCTAAATTATGAAATTGAATTTACCGCTTCGACGGTGGTTTGAACAGGAAAGACTTGACTTTGTTCTCATTGATGAGAATGCCGCTTCGGGGTCATTCCCAAAGCATTTACAACACCCTTCAAATTTTCCAAGTTAAATCAGTTTTAGATTTCTTGTTGACCTCTTCTTGGTTACCTATCCATTACTCTGCTGTTTATCTTCTTTTCAGATCTATCATCACACACTATATGTCTCAGAAGCACCACAAACACATTATCACACACAAAATGCCATACTCTCCCACCCCACATAAACACACTCTACACCTCTGCACAAACACATACGCAGTCCTATAATATTCCCAGCCCTTTACTCCGTAAACAGTGGACAAATGTGAGAAAGAAGAGTAGAAATCTTACCCGAAAAACCTTGATCGCCGGAGTCTTTTTCTGATGATTTCAGCCCCTCGTTCTCTCTCTCTCTATCATATATGTATATCAGAAGAATAAAGAGGGCTTGGACGGCTGCCTCTACAAAGATAAACTTATATAAAACCCTAAATTGGACAACTACCAAAAAAGCCCCTGAACTTCCGTTAGCCATTTTAATTGTACCCGCTACTTTCTCTTATTATAAATAGGTCCTAATTAACTTATATGCTATAGTTTATGTGTTAGAAAAACTTTAATGGGCTTGTTAGATAACCCCGCTACACTAATCGTCGTTAAAAGTCGTACGTAGAATCATGCTAACTAAAAGAAATTCGTCGCTAAAAATATACGTCAATGCTAAGTGTTTTAAAAAAAATAAATAAATACCGTCGCTAAGAATTGCTAACGAAATAATGCTACTATAAGAAAATTCATCGCTAACAACTCTTAAAATATCATTTACACTAATTGTCACTGATACCTCCGTCAATATCACTTATATTTGTCATCTTTAATTTATAACTTACGGTTTTCACAAATTTTGTCACGAAAGGTTGCTGATAAAAATTTCACTCATGAAGATCGGAGCTAAATCTTACGTATGAAATTCGTCGTTCTAAAATAAATTTACCGACTAGTCATATCGAGGTTCGGGGTATTACAATCTCCCCCACTTATAAAAATTTCGTCCTCGAAATTTCACTCACTTATAATTTCAAAGCACGACGCTTTCACTACATAACTCCCAAACGAAACTGTTGCTGAATGTTACACATAACTTCCAAGGTAAATCAATAATAGCCTCGGCAATTTCACATCTTCTAACTTCCACCATAGTGTAAGATTCGGATTATAAATTAGAATATGATGCCTCAAAATTAATCAATATATAAACGCCTAAATGAAATAATCCATAAGTGTACCTGGCACCACATCGTTGGATGTTGCAGCATCCTGAGCTGACATAGCGAACAATCTGGCTGGTGTCCTAGGCCTCTGCCCCTGCTGAGTCTGGGCCTGTGGAGTCTGGGCCTGCTGACTCTGACCTCCTCCCGGACGAGGTGCGCTACTCGCTGCTAAACTGACCGTAGGTATAGGGCTGAAAAGCTGATTGGTTCTCCCATAATGAGGGGCAATTTTGAACCTGATGCTCCATACTGCCACACTTGAAACATCCCCCGGTAAGTCTGTAGCATGGTTTACCACCATGGCTCTTTCCACAAGTAGGACACAGAACTATCGAATACGCTATCCTTGAACTCTGAATTGGTCTACCTCCTGCGCTCTGTGCTCTTCTGAATTCGACACTCTGCTTTGACCTAGTTCCCTGAGCCTGCCCTATCCTCTGACTCTGAGCACCCTTTTGTGCTGAAATAGAAAACTTCTGACGCTTGTTAGTCTCTGAAGCTCTACTCTCCTCTCTATCCCTCTTTTGGTCACCTTGTCGTTGCTCAAACCTTTTCTTGCTGTCCGACCTGGACTGTTCCAATGCACGTGCCAGATCGACACACTCCACATAGCTCGATAACCTAGCAGAGATCACTCCATCTCTCAAACCAGGCCTGAGTCCCCACTCAAATTTTCGGCATCTATCAGCCTCTGTTGGTAACATCCTATCTGCAAATCTCGCCAGCCGCGAGAACCTCATCTCATACTCATCTACCGTCTCTCGATCCGCCTGAGTTACATTGGAAAACTCTCTCAACATCTGTTGACGGTAACTCGCAGAGAAATATCGATTGTTGAACAGTCCCTTAAACCGTTCCCAAGTTATCTCAGCCTTCTGCTGAGGAGTCATACCAGTCTCTACCATCTTCCACCACTGGTCGGCCTCACCCCTCAACTTGTACACCGCAAATTCTACCCTTTGCTTCTCACTGCATTTGATTGCCCGGAAGATCTTCTCCATCTCGACTATCCAACCCTCTGCCTCTGTAGGATCTATTGATCCACTAAAATTTAAAGCATTCTGCTTATTAAACTCAGTTAGGGTACTTCCCTCTTGAGGTTGTGGCTGAATAGGGTTTTGCATACCTTGCTGTTGATTGACCAGACTCTGGGCCATGAATGCCAAAATTTGATTCATGGTATTCAGAGTTGTAGCCACGGGTTCTGGATTTTTCTCTTGTTGTTCTACATGGGTACTTCCCCAGCTGGGATCTCCTGATCTCCACTACGACCCCCAGTACGATCACCCCGGCCCCTCGCTTGGCCTCCGTGACCCCTGGTACCAGCTCTACGAGTTCGTGCCATGCTACAACAAATAAGCTACTATCAGAGTCTATAAACACATCCTTTCATGAATAACTATGCAAATTTAAAATTTTTAATAATATATATTATCAGATACACCTTCATAAAAACGATCTCATATATCTAGCCAATAGTAGGGTGAAATTATTAAATCTTTCCCTAACCCTAATTTCAAAACCTAAGGTTCCTCTCGCAAGTTTCTAAAGTCTACATCATCACAACCTAAGCTCGATCATTTGTTCACCTAGGTTCAAGTCTACAGAATCGTATACCTATGCTCTGATACCAACTGTAACATCCCGGAATTTTCGGAACGTTAACACTCGCTCGATCAGATACACTCAGACAATTACGACCTCAAACTCAAGCAATTTAGAACCATCAGTCCGTCAGAGCAACTAAACTGTTGAGTAAAATAATACTTTTAGCGTACAATTATACTTGAAACATCAAATCTAAACTAACAATTCTAAATAACAATAATGACCCACGCAGGGGTTCTAAAGGCTAATACTGAAACTTAAATTCTCTTTTGCTCGGCACAAATCTAGTCCACACCCAATACGATCTATTGTTGGTTATCACCTGCGGAAATGAAGTCAAAGGGGAGTGAGCTTTTGAGAGCTCAGTAAGGTCGCTCAAAGATAGAAACTACGAAATAATTACAGATGCAATTCATAGATTTTCAAAAAAGAATCATAACTAGTTTTCATTAGATATCAATACGATTTTCAGATACGATACAAACAATCACGAATGCGATAACATGAGCAATTGCAAAGCCACACAGGCAATGCAGGGTAATCACTTAGCAAAGCCACAAAGGCGATGCTCACTAACACTTTACACCGGCTAGTTCATCAAGGCACTAGCCCACACCAATACACCGGCTAGTCCATCAAGGAACTAGCCCACACCAATACACCGGCTAGTCCGTCAAGGTAGTAGCCCACACCAATATTCTCCAACATACACCAACTCCCGCCAAACACACCAATGCACAATCTCATGTCAATATGCAGAATGGCAACAATTCGATAATGCAATGATTAAATCGATGCACAACGAGAAATAAACACAGAGCATCGAGTACGATTTCCAATAAACGCTTAAGGCTAAAAAAAAGGGTATTAAAGGCAAATAACGCATTCTCATAACAAATATAATAGAGTCCAGAGAAATTCGATAGCAATTTTGAAAAATATATACGAACACAAATTAATGAATTGGGTTTCGGATAGAAATCCCTTACATCGAACCACGCTATGCAATGTTAATTGACATCAATCCAAAAGTCGTTGAATTAACCTAAATTGGCAAATTCATTTATTAGAAAAATAATCTACACTACTATACTATAAACCCTATTATCAACTACCCAAACGGCGCTCACTTCTAACCCCAGAATGACGCAACTCAAAACGATTCCCGCGCACGGCCAACCTAGCCAAAAACACTGTACGCTCTCTAATGCGTAATGATATTCCGAGATTCGTAATAAATTACAATAAAACACTTTCATAGCTTAAAACATTATAGAGACTCAAAATATGAATTTTCTAAAATTTTGAATATTTTTGAATTAAAAATAATTTCTTTAAATACACTAAAAATCCATAAATTGCCAAAATTTGTTTTAGCTGAAAATAAAGTCCCATAATTTTTTTAACAGCTTTAAAATATGTATAGATGTTATAGAAATTTAAAAGGTATTAAAACTATTTTTAAACTATTCGTTTTGCTAAAACCAATGCGATACGGAAACCATAGAAAATAAACTCCAAAAATTATCAAATTCAAACTGAGTCTTATTCATATCATAACGACATTACTCTAATTTTTCCCTGAACATTTTCCGGGTTTAAAGGCTCCAAAAGAATTTTTACAATTCAATGTTTACAGAAAATAGTAAAAATATAAGTAGTTTCAGAAAATAATAAACTTTTGCCAGAAATCCTAATATAGGCTAAGGTATCATAATTTAAAATTTCACGTGCTAACGTTAAGCGTGCGCTAGTGTATGCATGTGCCGAACTTAACGTCAACCCGTTACCGAACAGTATTTCCCTTCTTTTCCCTCCGTACCCACACACTCCTGTTCACAGCATTTCCACACACACAGAGCTGTCTCTTGGCAGCTCCATGCACACAGATATAACTACACCAACACATTCATGCCCTCCTCAACCATTTATACACATATATAAATACTTATACATATATATAAATACCCTCACACACACTGATTTGCTGAAACCCACACATATATACACTGCTATGCACACACATTTACCCTACACATCCTCACACAACAACACTCATGTGCACCCAATATCCAATATCCTTCTTCCATGCCCATTTCATAATCACACACTCACTCCAACAACAGCCTACACAGCAACACCCACTGCCTCACGGCAGTGGGTTTCTTCTTGCTACTCTCTCACAGTGTCAAGTTGTATCTCTTAGTATTTTGTTAATCTCTTTGATAGGATACCTTGATCAAGTTAAGCCGGCCTACTCGCAGACATCAGGCACTAAAATCTCTCTCCTTCTTGTATCCTATTTGGCCAAAGAATTCACCATGCTGCTATATTGCGTCTCTCCTGTATCCTTGATTTTGCCAATGTGTGTTCGGTTTAATACATAAGGCTAGAGGAACCAGCCAGCCACTACACTAGAGATTTGAACAAAATGGACTATCCCTGGAGTTTCTTTACAAAAGGGTAGTTCTTTTAGTCAGTCGATCTTACAACGTATCAATCAGGCTCCTTGGTCAGTCTCATGACTCAATATTAAGGAATGGACTTAAGCTCTAACTCCCTATCTTAGGGTAAAGATCTCACAAGTGAAGTAACCCAGACCAAACCCCTTCTAAATTATGAAATTGAATTTACCGCTTCGACGGTGGTTTGAACATGAAAGACTTGACTTTGATCTCATTGATGAGAATGCCGCTTCGGGGTCATTCCCAAAGCGTTTACAACACCCTTCAAATTTTCCAAGTTAAATCAGTTTTAGATTTCTTGTTGACCTCTTCTTGGTTACCTATCCATTACTCTGCTATATATCTTCTTTTCAGATCTATCATCACTCACTGTATGTCTCAGAAGCACCACAAACACATTATCACACACAAAATGCCATACTCTCCCACCCCACATAAACACACTCTACACCTCTGCACAAACACATACGCAGTCCTCTAATATTCCCAGCCCTTTACTCCGTAAACAGTGGACAAATGTGAGAAAGAAGAGTAGAAATCTTACCGCAAAAACCTTAATCGCCGGAGTCTTTTTCTGATGATTTCAGCCCCTCGTTCTCTCTCTCTCTCTATCATATATGTATATCAGAAGAATAAAGAGGGCTTGGACGGCTGCCTCTACAAAGATAAACTTATATAAAACCCTAAATTGGACAACTACCAAAAAAGCCCCTGAACTTCCGTTAGCCATTTTAATTGTACCGCTACTTTCTCTTATTATAAATAGGTCCTAATTAACTTATATGCTATAGTTTATGTGTTAGAAAAACTTTAATGGGCTTGTTAGATAACCCCGCTACACTAATCGTCGTTAAAAGTCGTACGTAGAATCATGCTAACTAAAAGAAATTCGTCGCTAAAAATATACGTCAATGCTAAGTGTTTAAAATAAATAAATAAATACCATCGCTAAGAATTGCTAACGAAATAATGCTACTATAAGAAAATTCATCGCTAACAACTCTTAAAATATCATTTACACTAATTGTCACTGATACCTCCGTCAATATCACTTATATTTGTCATCTTTAATTTATAACTTACGGTTTTCACAAATTTTGTCACGAAAGGTTGCTGATAAAAATTTCACTCATGAAGATCGGAGCTAAATCTTACGTATGAAATTCGTCGTTCTAAAATAAATTTACCGACTAGTCATATCGAGGTTCGGGGTGTTACAGTAGGTGTGTTATATGTGTATGCATGAGAGTGTTGTGTATGTGTTGCGTGTTTGTATATGGGTGTTTTGTGTGTATGAAGTTGTATAAACAGTAAGAAGGAGGGACTTGCTGTTGTGTTTGTGCATGTGTGTGTTGGAAAATATAGAAGCTACTACCCTGAGGTATTAGCTGTAATGAATTCTGTGTGTGTGCAGTTGTAGGAATGTGGATGTAAAGGGAAAAGGCAGAAGGGAAGCCACTGCCGTGAGGCAGTGGGTTAGTGATTGTATTTGTGAATGTGTAGTACTGTGTGTCGAGAGTGTGTCTGTGTGTGTATTTTCAGTTGATGTGCATGTATAGTGTGCATGAATGTCTTTAAAACTAGTGTGTGTAGTGTGCGTATTGTGTAAGTGTAGTGTATGTAGTGTGCTAGGGGGTGAAAGTGGTGTGTATGCCATATGTGGTCGGGTGTGATAAAAGTGGTCACAAAAGAATAAGGAGGAAGAAGAAGTGGATAACGGGCTGTGCAGTAAAGGTTCTACACTGTGCTTGCAATTGTCGTAAACTGCTGAAAATTTATAAGTTTCTTAGAGTAATATTAGAATTACTGGTAAAATTTCAAAATTTTCTGGAATCGTTTAGTATTGTTAATAATTTCTGTAGGTTCAGTTTTTTTAAAATTCATCGGAGTCTAAAAATTCTTAATAAATTCTAGGCAAATTTCTATAATTTTTTTTATGATTTAAAGAAGTTTTAGTTTCCGTATCATAAATTTTGGAGTTGATTTATTACTATTATCTGTATCACATTTGATTTTGCAAAATGGATTATTTTAAAATAGTTTCAGTGCTTTTTAAATCCTAATTTTATTTTTGGTGTTTCCCTTATACGTTTAAGGCTGTTAGTAAATTTATGAGACTTTGATTTAAGCTAAAAGTATTAATTGCTATTTTTTTGGCCTTTTTTAGTATTTAAGAAAATTATTTTTAATTCAAAAATTCAAAAAATTCATGTTTTAACTTGTTATGCTGTTTTGAGCTATAAAGTATTTTAGAAGGTTTTATTATGAATTTTTTGATATCTTAATGCCTTATAGAGTGCGTGGGGCTATCAGTTAAGTTTGGCCATTCGAGGAAACCATTTCCTTTTCGTTTATGATAAGAGTGTCGGAGTGAGCAATGATTAAAAATTAGCATTGGATTAAAGTTTATGAGGCTAGGTTATATTCTATTAATTAATTTGCCAACTTAGGGGTTATTTTGAGGTTTTTGATCAAGGTTGAATAGCAGGGAGCGCGTAGCTTGGACTGAAGTAAGAGATTTATATTCGAAACATGATTAATTAAATCTGACCTCGTATATATTGTATTTTGATATTTCATTAAAATTCTTTTGAACTCTATTATATTGATGTGAAAATGTTTTAACTGCCTTTAAACCCATACTTTGAGCCGTAAGCTATCATTGAAAAATCCTTATCGATGCTGATATTTTGATACTCATCGAGCATCAATTTACTCATTGAACTAGCAATTATTGTACTCTGAATATTGACATGAGTTAGTATATTGAGGCGTTATATGGATGGTACGTATTAGGGGTGATATAAAGGACGGTCTGTTATTGCCGGAGATGCTAGTACTATGGTCTAGCTAGTGTACATATGCATATTTAGTTACATTGTTATTGAGCACTGCCTGTGTGGCTTTGCAATCACTTATGTTCAAAATCATCTGCATTGTTTACAGTGTATTTGTAATTATTTTTATTTTTATTTGATTTAAGGGATTGAGTTGAACCTCTTTCCATATTGTCATTGAATAAAATCTGTAAATGGTTTGTACCCCTTTATTGAAATTCGAGCGACCTTACTGAGATCTCAAAAGTGCACCCCCATTTTTTTTTCCTGATCCCTTCTGTATGTAATAATTATCAATAGATTTCTTTGAGTGGTTAAAGCCTAGTTATAGAGAGTAGTATTTTGTTTGTTTAAGCCCATGCGAGGGAACCATTGTGTAAACTTAATTAATCGAGCACATTATTTTAGTCTTTTTATTTAAGAACAATTTGATGAGGGTTTGAGTTATTTCAGAAGCTCTGATGTACATTGGAGCTTTCTTATCGAATTGAGGTGATTGAATAATTAAGTGATTGATCAAATGATTGCTTAACACTCCAGAAATTCTGGAGTGTTACGCTTTGTGTCTAAATAGTTTTGTGTTTATTTTTGGAAACTTATATTTCTAACATTGGGGCTAGTAGTCTCCTTGTGTATGCCTATGTTCCAAGTATTGCTGCAAAGTCAACTTAACATGGAAAGGGTTCCTCTTCATAGGAACCAAAGTTCTGGTGATAGATGATGATTGAAATCATGATGACCATTTGTTTTCTCTTGAAAGAAAGGAGAAGTATTGAAGAAAACAATAAGAAGAAGAATAAGAAGTAAAGAAAGAAAGAAAGAAATAGAAATGTTGGAGAATGATTGTTAACATTTGACACATAGAATTGCCATGGATTGAGGTCACGTGATGATATTCAACAGGTCTGATTTGAACTATGTCCGATCTGATTCCCCCAATAAGGGGATATGTAGCAACTTAGTCACCTTCGAGGCTTGGTCTCCATGGACACACACCGGGGGGCTTTGGTTTCATGTTTGGGTTCTTGAGCCTTGTTACTATTCGTTTGTTAGTCCATGCCTTGGCCTACATTGTGTCCCATATATGAAGCCTTCTTTGAGGTCATGTTTTTTTAAGGGAGGCAAGTGCTCTTTTACATTCTAATGATGTGAAAAAAAAAATAACAAAGAAAATAAAAAATTGAAAAAAGAAGATAATGGTCCATGCACCTTTTGAGCTTGCTATATTATAACATGTTATATTCTCCTCGCTTTGGCTTGCTCAATGACCTTTCAATTCCTAATCTTCCAATCCTAATTTGTTCACCTCGTTATGACTTTAACAACGTAATGATCCAGAAATCCAGAGCTTCTACACCCTGAATCTCGGAAGCGTTAAACACATCACACGCTGCTTACTGACAGAATCAATCTCACCTTGCATGCAACTTCCGACACACACAAGAGCTTCTAAACATGCATTAACTCAAATTCTCCAAAACTATACAGTCATAAATAAAACTTAAACTTAAGTTCTTAACAACACTAAGTACTAATCCACGCAGGGTCGCACTTGCAACATCTCGGAATTTTTCGGAGTGTTAGACACTGAATTGATCAATTCACTATGACAATAATCTCCTATATCTTAATAAATAATGCAACAAGCTGTCAGAGCAACTATCCGTCAATCAAACCATACTCTCAATCAACTGTCATAATTGAAATACCAAATCTAAGTCTAAGAAAATTTAAATAATACTATTCACCCACGCAGGGGTTCCAATGATCAACACTAACTTAACTTAATCTAATTTCTCTCGCCCGACTCTAATCCGTGCTAGCAACCACGCCTAATGCTGACTATCACATGCAGAAAGGAAGTCAAAGGGGAGTGAGCTTTTGAGAGCTCAATAAGGTCGCTCAAAAATTTAGTAAAGGGATATGAACAATTTACAGATTTAACACAATTGCAATATGAAGGATATTCAACCCAATGCCATAAACCAAATACAATTAAGAGTATTTTTTGGATACGATGCAAACAATCACGAATACTTTGAACATGA
Source organism: Escallonia herrerae (assembly GCA_033070095.1). Lineage (NCBI taxonomy): Eukaryota > Viridiplantae > Streptophyta > Magnoliopsida > Escalloniales > Escalloniaceae > Escallonia > Escallonia herrerae. The sequence continues at coordinate 184,540 of JAVXUP010000547.1, forward strand.
TCAATTGCAAAGCCACACAGGCAGTGCGGGGTAATCACTTAGCAAAGCCACAAAGGCGATGCTCACAAACATTTTACACCGGCTAGTCCATTAAGGCACTAGCCCACACCAACACACCGGCTAGTTCGTCAAGGTACTAGCCCACACCAATAACCTCCAACATACACCAACTCTGCCAAAACACACCAATGCAAAAATCTCATGTCAATGTACAAAATGCAATAGTCAATAACACGATGAATAAATTGATACTCAACGAGTAAGAAATATTGGTGTGGGCAGTGCGGGGTAATCACTTAGCAAAGCCACAAAGGCGATGCTCACAAACATTTTACACCGGCTAGTCCATTAAGGCACTAGCCCACACCAACACACCGGCTAGTTCGTCAAGGTACTAGCCTACACCAATAACCTCCAACATACACCAACTCTGCCAAAACACACCAATGCAAAAATCTCATGTCAATGTACAGAATGCAATAGTCAATAACACGATGAATAAATTGATACTCAACGAGTAAGAAATATTGAGCATCGAATGGAATGTCCAATAATCGTGTAAGGCTCAAAACAGGGTATTAAAAGGCAAATGATGTGTACTCATAACAATTATAACAGATGTCAAAGAAAATTTGATAACAATTCAGAAAAACATATGCGAAGACAATTTGATGAATTGGGTTTCAGATAGAAACCCCTTACCTTAGTCCGAAACTATCTAATCACTCGATCAACCAAAAATCAAAAGTCCTCTGAGTAACCTGAGTTGGGGCAACATAGATATCAGAACGCCGTCTCAACGTTACAATAAGATCAATATAAACTACCTGCACGATGCTCATTCCTATTCTTAGAATAACTCAATCCGTAACGGTTTGCACAGACAGCCAAAACTAGTTAAGAACCCTGACACAACCCTAAACTTAACTACAACTCAAAATTCTCAATAAAAAATCTCATAAATTGCTTTTATAGCTAAAAACAATATATAAGACCAAAATACTAAATATATGAATTTTTAAATATTTTCAACCCCAAGACTTAACCACAGCTCAACATTCTCAATAAAAATCTCATAAATTGTTTTTATAGCTAAAAACAGTATATAAGACTAAAATACTAAATATTTGAATTTTTAAATATATTCTGTTTAAAAGTAATTTCCTTAAATACTAGAAAATTCCAAAAATAGCCATTAATATTTTTTGGACAAAATAAAACCCCATAATTTTTTAAATAACATTGAAATATGTTAGAAAAATATGAAAACTGATGAAATCAGGTCAAGAAAATCATTAAAACTATTATTAAACAATTCATTTTGCCCAACAAAAGGCAATAATAAAATCATATCAAATTACCTCTAAAAATTCTGAATTTAAAACTGTAACATCTTAGAATTATATAAACAATGCATAAAAATTTTCAGAATTTAATAGTAATTTTAATTAGTTCAAATAGATTTTAGAATTTTCAACTTGCGCAAAATATAAAAAGTACCAAACGATATCAGAATATTCTGAAACTTTTTCAAAAATTCTAAAATAGAAATAAATTTAAGACTATAAAAACATTTGGCCGGAAAAGTGGCCGGAGGTACGGAGCGCATGGTTACTGTTCATCATCTTCCTCGCATGAACAGTACCCCCATGAATGCTCTAATTCATTCCTCTAACACCGTAATACATTTTATAACAATAATATATGATCCACTATCGAATTTGCAAGAGTTTTATGTAAAGAAAACGTATAAATATATGCATATCTACACGTGTATACATATACATATATACACCCAAATAAAACGAATTTAGGGCTGATTACCTGAAGAAATCTCCTCCGAACCACGATATTTGATTCCCCAACTCTTACTTTGGTCCAATCTCTCTCTTCTCTCCCTTTCTTCCACTTTCTCTCTCTACTCTCTTTCTCTCTACACTCTCTCTTCTCTTTTGCCAAATTTTCAGAAGTATATGGGATAATAATTAGGGCCGGCTCCTCTTCAATAACCATATTATATATTAGGACCCTAAGTGGCAATTTTATCAAAAATTCCCTAGACTTTAGGCTATTTCTAAAATTCACCCAAAATTCTCTTTTATTACAAAGATGCCCAAAGTAACTATTTACGATAAAATAATGAAATTGAAAACTTAAACGGGTATTACATAATCCCGCTACGCTGATCGGCTCTAAAAAAAAATTGCTGATAATTGCATTGATGCTATTTAAAAAAAATTCTTTGCTAATTTTTTTTATTGAACCTGTAAGTATATTTGGATTCCGGGTGTTAAACACTAATTAAAATAGTGTCAAACACTCCAAAAATCTTACTCAAGCTTCAAACTATCGCCTGCTCATAGGTGTTACCTTCACGCCCGTTAAAGATCACGAAAGTGGGTTGCTTGTATTTGAGCGGGTATGGTATGGTAGCCATCTTGTTGGCATATGGCGCGCAGTCTGTCAGTCGTGCTGATGAGTCGGGTGCAGACTGTTGTGATAGCTGGCAGAGGAGTGCATCAAAGTCGACTTTGGAGACATAATGAGAGAGTGGTTCCTCCTGGCCGACTAGTGGATGATGGCTGGCTGGGGCTCTGCGAGCCCCTGAGTCCCTTGACGGTGTAACTTGATAAGTTGGAGGAGCAGGAGGATGATATAAGGCAGCTGTTGCCATGGGCAAGTGTGCGACGACATGGGTGGGAGGGTGAGACACGTCCACCACTTGGTCGGTCGTTTGATGTTGCTCTGTTGGGTAGGGGTTAGGCTCCATCTCAATGGATTCATGAGTTTCAGAAGAACTTCTGGCCGGTACATGCTGAGGTGCAACAGCAGGGATGACTTGTTGCAACACTGGTCCCAGGTCCGGTTGCGGTCTGTGTGATGGCATTGCGGGATGCAACGTGCCAGCTATAGGCAGGGGGGATGTCGCGAGTATTACCGCTAGGGGTCTGGAAGGTCGAGGCGGCAGTGGTCGTGACACTGGGGCCTGGGTGACGTTAGGGGATGGCCCAGGTCCTACAGGCTGGATCGATGGAACAACTTGCTGTGAGGCCATGGCCTGCATGGATCTTTGCATTTCCCTTATGGAAATCATAAGAGTGGCCTGCAAGTCTTGTATGCTGGCTATAGTAGGAATGAACTGCTAGATGACCGCATTGACTGCAACTTGCACATCAGATGCGGGATGGCCTTGGGGACGCATGGCACTAGTCCTCTCTTGTTCACCTGGGTGGTCCTCTTCTTGCATGGCATGGATAAGGCTCTGGCTGGTAGCCCTCATAACTCATCGTTGTATAGGCATGATGCCTAAGTGCAGCAGACTGCAACATGATGCTCACCTCCCCAGTGGAGTCGCCAAAATGCTGCCCAGGAAAAGGGGTTCGCTACTACGTGGAGGTGCCACAAAGGATGGAGTCTGAGTCAGCTTCCAGGTAGGCAAAGTGGGAGAAGGATGGAGTAAGAGCTGAGAGCAAGGCTCCCTAGACAGGTCGCGAGGGCTGGCAGAGCTGCGTAGGCAGGGCGATGATGAATAGGGCCGGCGGTCTACCGTCTGAGTCAAGGGTGCAGCGTCAAAGGTCCGGTGACAGAAGTCCAAATATGTTTCGCTCACTAGAATTCCAGAGAGAACGGCTTTTTTAGAGAGAGAAAGTGAAAATGCCAAATGAGAAAAAGATCTTCGAATAGCTCCAGAGTCCACTAGTTATAGGCAAAAAAGTGAACGTGTCATAAGTTGACATGTGTTGTCCCCCGGGAGCGACACATCGCCAGGGGGTCCAAAATACTGATTCTCTCTTGGACTGCCAGTCCCCAAGTTTGTGCTGCCTTGCCTTTGCAACATCTCTCTGCCTGTCTGAGGAGACTGATCATGCCACTGTAGCATGGTCAGAGTAGCCTGTTGCCCCAGCCACCAGTCCAAGCCCTTACTGAATCCCACAAGGTGCGTCAAGAGACGTGATGTCACGACCCAAACCCACGGGCAGGCCCATGAGTTAGACACGTGACCGGCCGCAGACCCAATAGACTCCAATTTAGGGCTCTGCCAGGCCTTGCTCGCTAAAACCAGTACACAATTCTAAAATCATACATTAACTAACACCATAACATGAATTTCTAAAGATGCCCTTACAACTCTTTCCCAAATCATCTCTACTGAAATCCTCCATAGAGACCGATATCATTTATTTTAAAGAAACCTCCTAAAATTAAGCTACGAACAATTCAAATAAATAACTGGCAGTTCTACAATTTCTCAAGGGCTTAAACAACTTCCTAATGAGCATCTCCTGCGGCTTCATTCTTATTTCCCTCGTAATACTCATGTTCATCTAGTTGATCGCCTGAAAACATTTATAAAAAGGGGTGAGCTTGGGGCCTAGTAAGTACACAAACCATATCCCTAAAATAGATTTTGGGATTCATAAAAACATGAAACATGCCATGGTTTTCTTCAATTTAAAACTGGTAAACATTTCACAAGAGATACTATGCACATATATACTTTTGAAAGCAATTCATCCAAGATTCTAAAAAACGAAGTATGACATCAAGTAGGCTCATCAACAACTATCACAGTTCATCATAACATGGCATGTTGTGGTCAGCGTACGTTCCCCCCTGACTAGGGCCCACAATCCCTACTCCACCTGGAATGAACATTATTTGGTCAGGGTATGCGCCCCCCGACTAGGGCCCACAATCCCTCCTTCGTCCGGGATACATATTGGTGTGGACGCAAGGGCGCACCACGAGCAATAGTACTGTGCGTCAACGTATCGTCCCGTTGACCAGGACCCAACAATCCAACTTTCCCCATGGATATGGGGCGCAACAACCAAGCCAGAAATACCGTCTCATTCAACATAAGCCAACTTTAAACACTACTCATAGAAAACATTCCATGGCATTTTTTTTATGTATTTTCTCATCAAACAATTTACACAAAAGCAGTAGCATGTAAAAGGCTTTAAAACTTCTAATTAGAACAATTCATTTATACATATACATAAACAAAAATAGGGTATATGGAGGAATATGGCAGGAATACTTACTTGCTCAGTAATTGGTTATTGAGCTCGATCAACAGTCGATCCTATCTCTTGACTACCGAAACCTAAATAAAAAACCACAAGGACATCATTCATTACCGCTCGAGCACGCCTAAGTATTAAGTTTCTCTTAAGTGAGTGAAGTGTACCAAACCGCCCCTCATACTTTGTAAAATTTCCTATTCGCCCCCGATGCCTAACGTACCATTATCCACTTGGATATAACCTAAAGGAATACATTTAAACCACTCAAGCATCACAGTAATTTTAGATCACTATAAAATTCTAGGTTTAGAAAAATCATGTTTACTATGTTAAATAATTCAAAAGCCTATTTTGAAAATAAAATTGTTTGAGACACTTCCTATGCCCGGAAAAATCTGAGAAAATTTCACGTCAAAGGTGTCCCAAAATTAAGGGGAGTTTTTGTTTTGTACTTTCTCTAAATCTAATTAGAAAAGGTTCTTAAAAATGATTTTTCAAACCATTTTAATAGTTAACCGTAACGCGATAATCGCTCGGGCGCTACGTCGCTAACGATGCTAAAATAGCAAACGACTTTAAAACCTTTTGAAACTTTAGAAAATATCTTATCTTAGCTACGTAAGATTATTGTGGGAGTTTCAGAATTTAATAACTTACTTTACTATTTTAAAATGAATCTAAATCTCTTTTACGAATAAATTTAGTTAGCATGCTTCTCGAGCTCCAAAAAATCTAAATTTTTTAATGTGCGTAGATCTTGAAAAATTAATATAAGTTACTCTTTTGAGTTTTGTCCAATTAAATCCCTAAATATATTTTAAAATTTTGAAAAGAAACTGCTGGAATAGGATATCTTTTTAGTGACAAATTTGAATCCAACTTTAAAACATAAACTTTCCCTCTCTCTAAGCAGTCTTCTCCTTCTTCATTACACCCAACAGAATCCACCACCTGCAACTACTCACACGTAATGCCCATATACCTGTAAGTTCACATACCCATCTCATATATATACACATAAGCACATATACATTAATCTATATACACTCATCCCCACATCACTCCCATATACACAACACCATATCCAACCTAATCCTCCATAATTTTCCTTCAAAGCTACTGCCCATACCCTTTTTCTCTTCCTTTCATGGTTCACAGGAAAACCTATTTAGTTTATGGCAGCCGTGTGACCCTTCTTCTTCTTCTTTCTTCTTTCACCACATTTTCAAACTCTCCTCACCACACTCCTGCACTTCACAGTTTAATCTACACAACCCCCACTTCCATCTTCTCTCATAAGTACACGCTAACCACACATGAAATATACACACACTCAGTACACTCCTGCGCACACACTACACGCCACCTTGTTCACACACCACTCACCTCCACGTGTTCACAATACCACATAACACATCACGGCAGCACGCACCTCACGCATCACCACCTGCATGCACCCACTTCTTGTTCCCTCCTCCCACCAATGCTTTACCCATATTCATTCCCCTTCCTTTCATGGCAGCCACCATGGCTGCTTCATCACCCCATTTCTCTCTATCATGAACACCCACCGTCACATCTAGACGCCAAAATACATCCACTGCACTTGGCTACACACCGGTATACCCGTGCACATACTTATACCCAAGCTGCCTTATGGCAGTTTTACGTAGCCACGTATCGGCACCTTGCACTCCAACAGGTGGTTCATACCAACTGTCTCGCGGTTGTGGGGCTTTTTCTTCCCTTCTAAGCCACCCCAGATTCGCCGACGACAACAACTTCTCTTCCCTAGGCAGCCCACATGCTCACGCAGTACCCGCGACGCACAGCAATACGCAGCATACACTAATGTCTGGAATTAGTTTACATATTGACACAAGAACAGCACCCCAACCCAATCGTGCTATACCTAAATCAATCCCTTCGCAGCCCTCCCATATAGTGTTAGCGTTACCTAAATACATGTACATATATACATCAATACATGAAGCATAATCTCTAAAAGTAAACTTACTGAGACAACTTCGCCGGAAGCTTTCTTCACGGTTGCTTTCTCTGTTTCTTTGTCTTGGATCAGCAAATAATGAGGGAAGGTTGCTAGCTAGGGTCGGCTGCTCTCTACAGAGTGTGTATATATATACACTAAAAACCCTAAGTTGAGAATTATCACAAAACCCCTTACACTATTCATTTTGTCACTAAATCTTTCATGCCCGAACTTTATTATCCGGAAATGGTCCAAAAATAAATATTTAATACACTTTATGCGCTACGCAAATTGTTAACGGGTTACTACATTATCTCATTTCGCAAATCATTGCTAATATTAAGTGCACCGATATTTTAAATAACTTGTCGCTAAAATATACAGACACTAGTAAATTTGTCGCTAAGATTTTCTAAAATATTGTTAACGCTAATGGTCACTAAAGACATCAATCAACATTAATAATATCTGCTATAGTTAACTTATGACTTTCTAAAAATTTGTCGTTAAATATAGCCGTTAAAAATTCAATCACGCTAATTGACGCTAACATTGCCGATAAAATTTTGCTGATAGAAATCGACGTTAAATCTCGCGTATAAAAGTCATCGCCTAGATAATAAACTAACTGGCTAGACATATCACGGTTCAGGGTGTTACACGTGATGCCCTCGGAGGACCTGCTCCCGTCCCGGAGTGACCCAAGGGTCATTGCCTTGGTGGTGTCGACGATCAACAGTAACATGAGTTGGCGTGGTCACAACTCAGTGCTTAGAGTCCGTTACGGGGAAGTCTTCGTGTCGGAGCCCCCTGCGAGTGTGATGTTGATGGCTTTAAGATTGTGCCGGCGATGGCTACAATGTTGTGAGCCCATCCCGTTGCGAGGGCCAGAGCCCCCGGTGATTGTGCCGGCGATGGCTTTAAGCCCATCCCGTAGTTTGATTGAGCCGGTGATGGCTTTAAGCCCATCCCATAGTTTGATTGAGCCGGCGATGGCTTTAAGGTAGTGAGCCCATCCCGCAGTTTGATTGAGTCGGCAATGGCTTTAAGCCCATCCCACAGTTTGATTGAGCCGGCGATGGCTTTAAGCCCATCCCGCAGTGAGGGCCGAAGCCCCTCCGGAAGCATGTAACATGATTTTGGTGCTTGGGCGCGGTGCTTACATCACGAGGCATTGATTGTGGCGCATGGGCGCGACGACGAACGTCATAGAGACAATACTTGGTGCCAGGGGCATGTATCATGACGATGGCACATTGGCACGGTGATGAACGTCGCAGAGCAATACTTGGTGTCGGGGCACGTATCATGATGATGGCGGACGGGCGCTACGACGAACATCGTGCAGGAATACTTGGAGCCGGGGGCAGGCAACATGAGAAGGGGCACACCGGCGTGGCGACGAACGTCACGGAGCAATTGGTGTTGAGCGAGCATTGTAAAGAGTACGATGAATGATGGCGATGTTTAGGAGTGACCCCTACAAGACAAAGGGTGGCTGACCCCCGCTCAAGAAGGGGTGGCCGAACCCCCTTGAAAGAGGGATGGCCGACCCCCTCAAGAAGAGGTGGTCGACCCCCTTTAAGAAGGGGGTGGCCGACCCCCTTTGAGAGAGGGTGACTGATCCCCTTCAGGGGGAGAGCCCTTTTTCCAAGCATTTTGACAGTGTTGACGTCGCTGCATTGGTAATGCCTATTAATGCTCGAAAGAAGATGCGCTTTGACCGGGTGATGGCATTGAATAACTGACGATTGACTGGGTGATGTGTCGCTCAAAGTGGGTCCCTTAGCGGGCCCTGGGGTGCTACCAGAATAGGGTGTGAACATAGACTAATCGTATTTTAAGACATTTAGAGTCATTTCTGGGTTTTCTTATTTTCCCTAACTAAAAAAGATGGCGACTCCATAAAATCCCTTTTTGGCGGGGAATTTTTTTCGAGATGGTTCGCTACAGTGACGATTCGTTGGGAACTAAAATAATAGGACTAGACTTGAAAGTTTTTTTATTCATTCGTTATCCTTGTTGTATTTTCTTGTGGGTTGTATAATTTGATATAATTGTGGTATTTGCGCTCTTATTTCCATACCTCAAGCACGGGCACGTCTTACCCTAACCACCCACTCGAGGGCAACAGTTTAAGGCCTTTTACCTCCTGGTCTCAAGGCGATCTTTTGATTGTACCACAACTCCACGACCTCGTACTAAAAGGACTTCTTAGTTTTCTTGGTATATTAAATGACTTTTTTTTTTCGTACTGATGATCGCCTGTCATTAACTTCTTGAGTTACGATTAGGAGGTATATGGTATAGTCGAGCCCATGGAGTGACCTTTTCATCGGCTTTGAGAGAAAAACACACACCAGTACCAATCAGTGTTCTACCTTTTGTTGGGAGGATACCTGTATTGGCCTTTGGCATGTTGGCAGAAAAACCCGCCAACATCCATTAAGTTAACTGGTACTCTGCAAAAAAGGGGAGACTCTGACTAACTGGCTAGTTAAACGCCCTTCTAACCGGAAGATTAGTCAGTAGGTCCATTGCTTAATTTTTTTTTAAATTGGCAGGCTTGTACTCTGATCCCACATACTGACCAACCGGTCAGTTTATCTGCCAAGATGACCGGACGGTTAGTCAGTATCTTACCCTTTAAAAAAATTCCTAGAAATAAACCCCAACCTCATTGACTAACCGGACGGGTTATCCATCAAGATGATATGACGATTAGTTAGTACCTTACCCTCTAGAAAAATTCCTAGAAATAAACCGTAAGCTTATTGCCCAACTGGCTGGTTTGTCCATTAGGATGACCAGACAGTTAATCAGTAACTTATCCTTTAGAACATTTCTAAAAATAAACCCTAACCTCATTGACAAACTGGCCGGTTTGTCTGCCAAGATGACTGGATGTTTAGCAAGTACCTTACCCTCCACAAAGAATTCCCAAAAATAAATCCTAACCTCACTGACCAACCGAAAGATATTCCTTATTTTAAAACTGGACGGTTAGTTAGTCATACCCCTCAACTTTCAAAAATCCAAAAAACACCCCATAGACCAAAAAATCTTCCCGTACCCCCATCAGGGTATGACCCAGCCAGCTTGATCTTTGTGGTATGTGGATTAAATTTTTGACAAAATATCTCTATATAGTTAAGGCTAACTATGGTTGGTATTGGGACTCATCCGAAAAGCTCTCACGAACTCCAATGGCTGAAAAATTCTGACAGATCGTAAATTTGGTTCGTTTCATCCAATGACAAAGCACTTAGAAATTAAACATCACTTTATTCATGATCATGTGTAACAAGGTGATATCATTCTACATTTTGTAGACAAAATTTACCAATTAGCGAATATCTTCACAAAATTTTGGTTTCTACAAGATTTTACCACTTTCAGAAGAGAACTTGGCATGCCTTCAAGTTATTGACCAAATTGATATATCTTGTGTGCTGACATCCAAACTGCTTTTCACATGATCTCATATGCTTATAGCTTTCATATTTGTTTTTCACTTTTCAAAATTGTTGAATTTAGTGACGTTATTAATTTTGACAATTGTTTATTAATTTTTACGAATTTTAGTTCTCATACTTTTCCCCTTATTCATGAGTTTTGTTTGAGTTGATTTAGAAATGAGTTTATGCATTCTTTATGCATCATTTGTTATTAAATAAATGAGGCAAGCATTTCAGTCGGCTACATTCATAATAGCAGTTGACTGCAATGAGGTAGTAGCCTCATGGTGAACAGGTAATAAAGTCAAATGCGTTATAGCTAACTGCATTCTAGCATTTTCTCTCTTCAAGAAAAACACTTATTTTTGATGATTTTCATAATTAATATTTAGAAAATAAAATAGTAAAAAATTACTTTTTAATTTTTCTTATCATACATTCACGGACATTCTACACATATTCAATGTTAGTGCCATTTTAGACCTATTTGAATATGGCTAAACTATGCATGTGCTAGCACCTCTTGATACCAACCCTAATCCTAGCCCGAGCCGTGGAGATGGATCACGAGCACTATTACAACTAAGAGGCCTTGTACCACGTCTTTGTGCAACTCTCTTCCCCTTTGCTCCCAAGTTTGCGTTTAGATACTCCATTTCTTGATGTATTAGAGTACCTAGTCATCTTAAGGCATGTCGTTTAGACTGACTCACTAACTCTGACACCATCCTTTCCTACCCTGACTATGTTCGATCACTTTATGCAAATTTGATTTTGCACGACCCTACTAATTCTTGTAACCTCCCTCCATTTTTTTAGCATCATATATCTTTACTCAGTCACAGTTGCTTCCATCTAGGGCTCCCTAATAGTGGGTTTAAGTTTGATTTGAGATGCTCCCTGTAGTGGGTCAATCACATTGGTCTAGTCAACCGTTTTTGATTGAGAAACAACTCGAGCATACTCTCGACCGCCGCTATAAGGGATGCCAGCAAGCCTAGTCTTCATGACCTCTTTCTCTTCTCTCCTGACACTTCCATCATGTCATCATTCACAACCTTAGTAGTCTCTGACTCTTCTTTAGAGGTCTTACTCGCCATTCTTTTGCTCTCAAACCTTGTTCAATATCCTTCAAGTATTATTATGATGATCAAGATTAGGAGCACATTGTATCCATCGTTGGCTATTCTTGATATCCTCTTACTCGCATATTTCATGCCTTAGAGGTAACTCTTCATGGTGAGTCTATTGGCACCAAATTTGCATATGTTCGACTCTTTGTAGTAGAGGTATTTTAGATTCATGCGACCGATTCCTACGTGAGCCCTGACATGGATACCGAGCTAGATATGAACAATGATGATTATGTAGATAGTGAGGATGACGATGGCACTGTCGATGTCAGGAGTGATCCCAATTCACCTCCTCCAATTGCTTCTAGTACTCATGAGGCAAGCACTTTTTTCGGTTCTTCTCTCCCAGGTATGAGGTTGTACTCGCTCGCTTGGATATGATGCAACAACATATTGATGCAGGCTTTGGACACATGGAGGATAAATTCAGCCGGATGGACCTTGTTTATTACCAGCTTAGTTTTCGCTGCAGTGACAACCCAAACCCACGGGTGAGCTCATGAGCTATAACCGTGACCAGCTGCAATCAGCTGCATACCTATCCGAACATCCACCCAGGTCGCTGCCATGACTTATTACCACATGTACACAAGAATCTATACCATGTAGTTTAAAACTATCTCCTTAATAATATTTTTAAAATCACATTTATAATTTCTCAAATAAATCTCCAATGACCTACTTTATTTAATAACTAACATGGATCATTTTAAATCCGATGGATATCTAAGCTTAGAAAATCCTCAAATTTACAAATTTAGTATTAGCATACCATCCAAGAATTTATTAAATAATCTAAGAGGACTACAACTGCTCTAATAGTCGTCTACCGCAAATACATCCTCATGGCCCTCATCAGTACTGGTTCCATCTAGATAATCCCCTAAAAAGCATTTAAAAGAGTGAGCTTGGGGGCCAGTAAGTACACATATCATATCCCTAAAATAGGTTTTGGGATTCATAAAACATGCCATGGTTTCTTCGTTTTAAAACTGGTAAAAAATTCACAAAAAATACTATATACATATATACTTTATAAAACACTTCATGCTTCAGGAGAACTCTTCCAAAACGAATGCATAACAATAGTAATTCAACTTCAAGTGCAATTCTAAACTCTTTTGCACGGTGTGTTGGGTCAGTTTATGGTCCCACTGACTAGGAACCAGAATCTCTCCTCCACCTGAGATAAACAATATTGTGGATGCAAGAGAGAACCACGATGCAACAGTACTGTGTGCCAACGTATGGTTTTGTTGACTAGGACCTGGAATCCATATTCCTCCGTGGATATGGGGCACAACAACCAATATTAACCTCACAATAAAACACAATTTACACAGAGTTTTCAAAAACCAGTACAATACTTTCCATGGCAATTATAATTCATTTTCTCATCCAACCAGCTATGTAAAAGTAAAGGTATCGCAATTATTTAAAACATTCATCTGGTAAACGTCACGTCTACATACACATATATTGGAAAAATAGGTCGTAAGGATGGACATGACAAGAGTACTCACTTGGATAGCTAAGCGGTTCTGGTTCTTGTTCCCAAACCTGCCCTGCCTCTTGTTTATCGAAACCTAAACATTACACCATATGGATACTATTTATTGCCGCTCAATCATGCCGAGGTGCTAAATTTCCCTCAAGTGCACGAAATTACCAAAATACCCCTAGACTTGTGTAAAATTACCAAATCACCCCCGACTCTTAACGTACCATTACACACCAATATAACCCTAAACACTCTTTGAAATGACTAGGTGGGTTTTACAGACAAAAAGGACCTTTTTGAGAATTTTCCGTTCGGAACCCTAAACTGCTCCTTAAATTGAGCACTAAGAATCCTATTTCAAAAGTATATCAAATCGCACTAGAATACTGCCAAATTTTAATTGCTCAAGCATTCTAATAAGATCAGATCACTGTAAAATTTTTGACTAAAAGTAAATTTTTTTACTATGCCAATTAATTTTAATAAACCTATTTTCAAAATAAAAATATTTTAGGCCATTTACATGCCCCAACAAATCCCAGAAAATTCTACATCGAAGGTTTCACAAAAATGAGAGGAGTTTTAGTTTTGCACGTTGCCCAAATATGCTCATAAATGGCTTAAATTTTGGGCAATGGACTAATATTAGTTCTAGAAACATCATTTCTCACAAGATTCTAGTTTTGTACATTGATTATTTTAAGGCAAAAACATGACGAATCTTAGAAAACTCAAAACCAAAAACTAAAAGAATTTATGAGTTTTTCATAAATATAAGCATCATAAAAATCGAATGACTAATGAATCTTCTATAGCAAATCGAACTGGCTGATAGAAACAACACATCTCTACACTGACCAGTTTTGTTCAATGGTTATTTTGGAGCAGAACTACTACAAATGTACGAAAACTCAAAACTAAAAAGTTAAAGATGAATTTCTGAGATTTCTAGAAATATAAAGTTCACAAAAAAAAAACCCTTGAGTAATGAATTTTTTATGACAAATCGAAGTGGCTGCTAGAAACCGAAAAATTCTGGACTTCTACTGTGAATTGACTTTAAGATCAATTTTCAGTATGCAAACGTGAGCTTATAAGAAAACTCAAAACTAAAACTTTGAAGAGAACACAATTTCAAAAAGTGCAAAATAACCTCAATCGAATTTAGAATAAAAGAGATATGACAAAAGCCCTAACATACTCTCATGCTACTCTATAACAGTCTTCTTCTCAAACACGCCCACATCTCATCCTATGAAATACACACAAATTCATACACAATATCATACCTAAAACATCCAATTAGATGGCTAAATTTGAGAGGAAAAATTAAGGATTTACCTTGAAAAAGTCTTGCCCTAAGTTACTTCTTTCTTCCTTTTCTCTATCTCTCTCTGATTTTCATGTAAAAGAGGTGGGCAGACTTCTTGGACGACTGCCCTCCCTAAAAAGGCTCTTATATATGGTTGTCCTAATGCTGATACTTACTAACAACCCCCTCATACTTAGTTATTTTCACCATTTCATCCACATATCTTAAAAGACCACAAACTCTTTAGATTAAGATACAAATAAAAATTTCATCGACAAATGAAAAGTTCTGGACGTCACATTCTCCCCATCTCAATAATTTGTAACTTAAGAGCATTATAAATTATGGCTAAAGATCACAATCAATATAGCTTGTGATAATCGTTGCTAAAGACTCCAATTAATGTATATTACCACAACCGCCGCTAAAGAATTAACTAAAATTCTAGGATTTACCATAAACTGTATTCTAGGTGTGGAGTATTATAGCTGCCTTCACCTCGTGGAGACTCGCTGAGGAGTCCAGTGGAAGGAGGAATTATTTGATCTTTACGTCTACCGTTTCAGGGTCCTTGAGCTGTGGACTTGATGCTTTCTTGTGTTCATGTTGTTAGACTACTTTGAAATTCTCATGGATGCTTTTAGTAGCTTTGTACTTCTAAACATACAATTATCTTTTATTGGATACACATTTGGTTTTGCATTATGCCTTATTTTCCTATTTTAATGGCTTTATCTTGTTCGTCTTTTTTGGATACTCTGTGCTTGATCGCCTGCTAATAGTTGTTCAAGTAATTGAGATTAAAGATGGCTTTTTTTGCTATATTGATTATCCGTAGATGGATATATGTTTTTCTTAATATCACACACACACCCCTTATTCTTTTTAATGATGTAAAAAAGGGGAGTAATACTTGTGAAATGAGTGGATCATGATACATATGTGATATACTAAGGTGTTTATTGAAGGACTATGCGTATACTGTTCAAGATAAGATGTTGCCTTTATGATTACTTTAAATCCTTCATGATACACATTGTTACCTACTACTAATCAATCTAAGCTTGTATCATTTTTGAAGATAACAAACATTAATTCTTATGTTGTCAAACACACATTTGGGTTCATGAAGCTTTAGGTGCAAATCTTATACTCATGCGATGGACATTCGATGATCAAATATTTCTCATGTGGAAACACAAAGATATTCCATGGAATGCATCAAAGACCTTTAAAGATGAATTGTAATGCTTTTATCGTCTTTTTACCTTTTAACTAGACTTAGAGAGATGATTGTATCTATGACTCTGACCTAAAAGTTGACCATAGTATTCCCTTGCATGCATAAATGGTTTATACATTAAAAATACGGGAAACAACTTTTCTGTCCATTAGAGCCAACTGCATTGAACTAATACAATCAACTACAATACGGCAATAGGCCAATACTGTAACGTCCGAAATTTTATTTTGCCCACAAAATTTTTATTTTTACCTTAATATAATTAAATTGGATTCTTTTCGTTATATTAAAGATTCTGGGTAAGCTTGGGAAGATATAATTAAAGTGCAAGGTCACTACAAGAAAAAGTACTTTTAGCAACGGATTTTGTCCCGTCGCTAAAGATCCGTTGCTAAAAGTTACCTTTAGCGATGGAATTGACCGACGGAATTCAGTTCGTCACTAAAAGAACTTCAAACTAATTAACAACGGGATTTTCTGTCACTAAAAATTTTAGCAACGGATTTTTACCGATGGACTTTTGGCGACGGTTTACCCGTTGCCAAAAAGTTTTTTACAAAATTAATTTTTTTCAGGGTTTTATTAAATTGTTTTAGGAACGGAAGGAATCCGTCGCCAAAACTTCTGTAGATAGATATCGCAATTTACCGACGAACTTTTAGCGACGGGACTAATGCGTCGCTAAAGTCCTCAATTAAATCAACCAGATTTGCCTTTCTTTCTCTTCCCCCGTTTCTCTCTCTCAAAAATCTCCCACCGCTATTCTGCTCCGGCGACCAACCTCCACGGTGACCCTCCTTCGATGATCCCCCTCCACGGTGACCCCTCCCTCCACTGTCATCGCGTGAAAAGACTACCACCATCGTCGCGCCACCGACGCCGCCGCCCTCCACTGCCGCCTGCTATTGTGCCTTAAGGTAAGTTCCGTTTAGTCTTATTTAGTCAATTCTTGTGCAACATTATTCGCATAACAACGATGAAACTCAAATAAAATTGCATTCTAGGGCAAACTAAAGTTAGTAGAGAAAATGTTGAGAAATTTGGTTTAGAAATAGATAATAAAAAATAAAAAAATGCCAGCATTGGATGAATGCCCCTGGGTTACGAGCTCTTGCCACTCTACTGAAATAAAAACAAGAAGAAAGCTTCATCATGTCTGTTTTTTATAGCAATTGCGGATCATTTTGTAATTTCATTTCCTTTATTTGATTGGCAATCTATTCAACTATATGATGCAACCTAATCTTCGACTGATGCCATAGAACTATTCCGCCGATGATTTTGACTTCTTTTTTCACGTTATGTTGGTGTTGCTGGAACGATTCAAAATTATGTTGAGTCCAGTGAAAGCAATGGCTCTAGAATTGAATATGAGTGCTTATTGAAGTATTAATGTTAAATTGGTAAGGAGAACCATCATCTCTACGTCCTTGTTTACCACGGCCTTGACCACTAACCTAACAGCGGTTGCCACATCCGTGACCACCAGCCTTACCACCATTATCGTGATTTTAACCAATGCCATTTGAATGAGAGTATGAACTGGCTAAAGAAATGCAGTTGAAGTCTCACTCTTGGATGACCAATGAATATGCGCAGTCGTCGCTCTTGATCGATTAACCTAATCAGTTTTGAATCCATGTGCCATGGGCAGGATTCCCAATAAGTTGCCTTTCAGTATCAAGAACAAATTTTGGGGGCATGAGAAAGAGCCATTGATAAAACCCATGAGATCATTGCTTACTAAGATAGAAAGAAAATGTTTACCACAATAAGTAATTGGTATAATTAATATTTGATACACTTAGTAGTAAAGGAGATGGAAGTGAAGGAGATGGTGGCGGGGTTTTTTGTCATAGAAGTATTGTGTAGAGTATACCCTTGAAGGGGTGAAGTAAAGAGCTGTGGTTGGGCATAGATAGCTGAAAAATGTTGGAGAGGAAGAAAGGGATGGTCTGTATTTGGGTGAAAAGGTATGTTGGAAGAAAAGAAACCGAAAGAAGTTGTGTAGTGGGGTGTTGGAATAAAAGCAGTGAGTGATGCGGCAAAAATGGAA
The DNA here is from genome assembly GCA_033070095.1 of Escallonia herrerae. NCBI lineage: Eukaryota > Viridiplantae > Streptophyta > Magnoliopsida > Escalloniales > Escalloniaceae > Escallonia > Escallonia herrerae. The sequence continues at coordinate 202,263 of JAVXUP010000547.1, forward strand.
GAGATTCTTGCAGAACTTGATGAAGATATGTAACACCAGTTAGAGAAGGAGAAGAGGCAATTGGCATAGAAGTAGCCGCAGAGAACCCAACAAATAAGGTAGCCATTTGAGAAATAGAGAGAGCATGGGAAATATAAGAAAAAGAGAAGTGGATGAGTAGCTTCAGAAGGATCAGCCTATACTTCAATAGGTAGGACATATATATTTTAACAATAGTCACATAACGCACAACATGTATTTTAGCAAAAAATGAAAAAATGAGTAGCATCTTAAGAGTTGGAAATGATGTTTACTTTCTATCTATGACCTAACAATTATTTTCAAGGAGTGCCACTTGTTTTAGTCAGAGTAATGCTCACTAAAGGAAGAGTGACCGAGAGCACAAGCGCTTTTATGGTTCGTTGTATTCACATAACTTAACCCTTTTTCCATTTTCCCTTGGCATGCGTAAAGATGATTTAAATATACGTACATTTGATGCAGATTGGTTTAGAATGTTTCTGAATTGGTGTTATTCTCATGAAATGGCTATCAAAAATGATAGAAACACCGCACGATAATGTATGGGATTTGTCCTTTGGAAAACAAACCTGAGAAAGCCAATGGAGAATTAAATTGAATGTGTGATTTTTATTAATTTTTTTTTCATTGAGCATTTGAGAATTGAGAATTGAGATTGTTGACAGAGGATGGGACCCAATTGGATTGAGATATCTGTTAGGTCGCACGGACACTGCGTTCGATTGACGGTGTTCGTCGGTACACATTATGCCTATTGCCTCGAACGAGATTGTTGACTCTAGATATACATGCTTCTAATCTGATCTTACAGTAAGGGAACTACAGAGGTCATGACTCATGAGCAGGCTTAGTTCATGAGGTTTAATTGCCTTCTCGCTGCACAAAGATACTTGTAACAAGCATGTTCTAATCTTATCTCCTTTTATCGATTAGTGGCAAGCAAACTTCTAATTTTGGTTCTCTTACTACTATGTAGTGTTGTTTAATAGTTGTTTTCGCTCGGTTGATGGCAAAAAAATGTAGAAAACAATGACACTTGTTAGTACTTTTATAGAAAAGCTAGTTACTTCGAAAGATCTATGTGCTTGTTGTGTTCTCTGTGTTTGTTTTATGTGCATCACTTTAACATAATTTAGTTCCTAAAAGCTCAAAGGTCTTATACATTGTGACATTTAATAGATTTAATTCAGTTATGAAATTGATGCTCATCAATTGAATAATGCTCGATTGGTTTTTCATGTTAAAGTAGGTTAAATGGCTTCTGCTTCGGTGAACAGGGACGTTTCAATCGGCAGGCACTTCTTCAAGGTCATGATGCCTGGTTTTCATACAAAACTTGTATGCCATCCCGCTTTCTCTGTGTTTTTGTGTGTGTTAAAAGTTTTATCTTTGGTTAAAAACTTATATGTCTTACTGTATTATGAATATGTTAGGCCATATCGGTAGCATTTTACATATTGCTAACCACATTGAGATTTGAAGCAACTTTAACCAGCCGCAAGGGGTCATGGCCTGTTAAATTGAAGAAGAAGCTTGGCCAAGAGGAACTTTGCTTCGAAGAGGGTTGGAACGAATTCGTGCAGCAACATGACCTCCATTTAGGAGACTTTGTAATCTTTGAACACATGGGACAAATGCGTTTTCAAGTGCTGATGTTTGATCAAAGCACTTATGAAAAACCTTTCCTCCAATGTTGAACTCTGAACCGTAATTAGACAATATTTTAAATTAATCGCATTGGATATGTACTTTTTGAACAATTTTGTGTTATTTGAACATTGACTATTTGTTTGATAATTTTAGGTTATTAATTGTGTATTTAATAATTGTGATTATTGATCGATGATTTTAGATTGTTAATTGATGATTTTAGATTGTTAATCGTGCGTTTGAGATATTGAGATTGTTAACGGAGGATGGGACCCAATTGGTTTGAGTTTTTTTTTATTACATGTTTGGGCATTAAAAATAAAAAAAAATTAAAAATGACTTTTAGCGATGAATTAATTCCGTCACTAAAAATTTTATCCCGTCGCTAATTTCCTCAAAACAGAAAATAAATTAAAATAGAATTAGCGACGGATATTCCGTTGCTAATTTAGAAATAAATCCGTCGCCAAACGTTCTATCTTAGACGACGGATTTTATAATTTCGTCACAAAACTTTTAGTAACGGCCTTTTATACGAGGGACTTTTAGCGACGGGACTTCCGTAGCTAAAACTTTTAGCCACGGAATCTAGACTTTTAGCGATTGATTTTTTCGTCGCGAAAAGCCTTATTCCTTGTAGTGGGGGTTTTAAACTTATTAATCCTATTAGGGTTAATATATAAAGGCTAGTGTAGTCTCCAACCGTCAAAGAAAATTCTGTCAGCCTCTTTTATGTGAAACCAGAGAGAGAAGGAAGCAGCTAGGGCAAGCTTTTTAGGTATAATCCTTACCCTTCTCTCTCAAAATTCAGCCATGATTGGGTAATTAAACTGCAATCTTAGAAAAAACCCTGACTCACTCTTATGTTGCTCTATAGTGTTTTTGCACTTTTTAAAAACATTTTAGGTCCACTTCATTTTTCAATTTTAAGTTTTCTCAGAATCTCACGTGTGCATATGAAAAAATAACCTTAAAGTCGATGCACCCAAGAAGTCTAGAATTTTTTAGTTTCTGGCGAACAATTTTATTTGCCATAAAAAGTTCATTACTCATTGTTTTTTTGGTGATTTTTGCATTCCTGGAAACCTCAGAAAGTCTTCTTTAACTTTTTAGTTTTAAGTTTTCTGAGATTCACTGTATTTCTGCTTCAACATAACCATTGAGCAAAATTGGCCCACACAGAGGTCTACTATTTCTATCAGCCAACTCGATTTGCTATAGAATATTCATTAATCTTTGGTTTTTAGCGATTCTTATCTTATATGAAAACCTCAACAAGCCTATTCCAACTTTTTTAGTTTTGAGTTTTCAGAGATTCTTCACAATTCGGCTTCAAATGGTCAATGTACACAACTAAGTTTTGTTGAAAAATGTTATTTCTAGAATTACAAATCAGTCCTTTGTTCAATTTTTGTAAGCCATTTATGAGCATGTTTGGGCCAATGCAGCTTTGAAACCCTCTTATTTTACAAAACCTACTTCGTGGAATTTTTTGAGCATGCGAAGGGCAAATGGTTTCTACTCGGAAAAGGGTTTTTTGATTATTTGCTATAAAATTTTTACAGTAAACTGAGATGTTTAAGTGTCTGAAATTTCGCAGCATTCCAATACTGATTCCTATGATTTTGAAATATGGCCTGTAATGCCTAAATAAAGGAGCGGATTTGGATTTCGAGTAGGAAATCTCCCGAGGGACTTTTTAGCCCGAAAAACCCACCTAATCATTTGAAAAGATGTTTTTGGGTTATTTTTTAGTGTGAAATGGTACGTTAGGTGTCAGGTGTATTTTGGTAATTTTATACGTTGGGGTATTTTGGTAATTATACTTACATGGGGCAAATTTAACATTCATGCATAATAGAACATAGTGAATTTATATCCTTGCTATTTACTATCTTAGGTCCGATAATCAAGTGTAGGACCAACTCACGATCAAGGGATAAAACCCGGTTAGCAATCTAGGTAGGTAATCCTGCTATGTTCCTGCTTAGACCCTATTTCGGTGCTAAAGTATACTCCTTTTGTCCCAGAAATATTGATCATATTTTGTTTTTGGACTGTCCCACAAAAATTGCTCACTTTCCGTGTTAAGAAAGATTCTGTAGTTATTTTTACATGTTTATCCTTTTTACTCTATTTATCTCTCTACATTTAACTCTCTAATAACTTATTTTTTTCTCTCCGGGCTTACTTTCTTACACCCTCTGTTTACAAATAAATTATGTCAGTTTAACTATACAATCTCTGTTTACGTTGGAAGAGTGTCTAATTTTCAATACATTCTCTTCTTCACATGTTTGGATACTATATATTTTGATTAGAATTTTGAACTGTACATCATAACGATAGGCAGTATGCGGTAGTGGTTCGATGGTTAAACAGAGAAATCGTAGGTCATGGTTCCTGGGAGGATACTTTCAACCTGGTCTAGAGTGGGAGACAAAGAGACTGAGAGACGAAAAGAGAGGCTTCATTGTCTCCACAGCTCCTCTGCATAATTTTTTTTAAAATACTTCGCCACATCAGTGCCAAGATGACAAGTTACTTATGAGTAGGTTTCCATGCACGTGACAGACACATTACAACTAAGGCCTAGAAATAGAGGATGATCTCCCTATAAATCCTCCATCAAGTCTTCATAATTTGACACTCTTAGGTCATATTTAAGGTGGTTCTCCTCCTTGAATCTAATATTAGGAGTTGTTTCAGTCTTCTAGATTTCCTTCTTTAAGGACTACCGAACAACAAATAATACCTCTGCCCAGCCAGGAATCGGTAATCTCTCGGTCTCTAGGACACTGACCTCTATGCTTGAGGACTCTATGTGTCAGGTATCATGCCATGACAATCCAGATCCCAAAATTGTATTTTGAAGGTAAGATCATTGCAATCATATTGTTTACCACCAAACTCACATAAATGCTATAATGAGTACAAATAATAATCAAAGTCTTATTTTTGCACATGGAATCCCACAATTTCTGAATTCTAACTAATTTAATTTAAAGGTATAGCTTTTGCAACAAAAGGAAAAATTGTATTGGCCTCAAAGTTGCTAGAGGAGGACCTTTAATAACTCATTTATTTTATGCTGATGATCTTATGATTTTTAATAAAGCTGGGGAAAAGGAATGTGGGATAATCATGGATGTTATGGATAAATTTTGTGGGATGTCTGGCCAAAAGGTCAATCTTTAGAAATCTAAGTTATTCATCTCTCCTAATGTTCCCAAACAAAGAGCTTGTAAAATTAGTCAACAATGTGGGATTCCTTTGACTGATAACTTGGGTACTTATCTTGGCACACCTCTCATACATAGAGGATTTTTTGGAAACATTTATGACCACACCATATTTCTCTCTCCATATTTAATACTCCATCAACTCATTTTCTCTCCTCTGGCTCACTTTCTTCCCCCTACTCTCTCTAAAAGGTAGAATATGAAATACACAATATATGATTTAAATCCTTAATCTGTATGCCAAAAAAAAGTGATCGATTTTTGTGGGACATATAAGAAGTATTAAATAGATGACTTGTATCAATTACATGTTTTAAGGCTGTTTGAGTATTGTTGCTCTCGTTTAATTGCTTGATAAGAGAACAAAATGATTGCCATGAAAATGTTTTTTGCTACTAGTTGTTATGACGATTGTTTTAGAAGACTGATATGAAATGTCATTTTTGGTTACTATCCCCCACATCTAACAGGGCAAAGTTAGATTTCGAGTCCTGGTCAACGGGACCATACGTTGATGCACAGTAATATTGCTCGTGGTTCGCCTGTGCGTCCACAAAAATTATTATCCCCGGTGGAGGAGGTATTTCAGTCTGAGTCAGTGGGACCTTGTGCTGACTGTAGCAAACCGTGAAAAGAATTCGAATAGTATTCAATGATTTCCATTCAGTTCTTATATATTCTATCATTTTGGAAGAGTTTTCCCCCACAAATATGATTTGCTTTCATAAAGTACATGTGTGTGTAGTATCTTTTGTGAAATTGTTTACCAGTTTTCAATCGAAGAACCCATGACATGTTATAAAAATAAAAAATACTTTGGAACATAGTACGTGTGCTTACTGGGCTCCCAACTCACTCGTTATAATTTTTCAGGTGACTACATAGTTGAATCGACATTCACGAGAGTCACAACGACAGAGTAACAGGAGATGATTATTAGGAGGTTGAAGTCCTCTTAGGACATTTGATAATATTTGGGTAATATTGTAGTACTGGTCATTATGTTGGGGATCGTTTGGAGAATAGATCTCCATAGAGTTTTAATTGTTCTTGTTAGTTAAAAAATGTGGACGTAATGGAGACACACTTTGAGGTAAATCATAAGTATGGTCTTGGTAACTTGTAAATAGTTTAATCTTAGTATTTAGTTATAAATCTTGTGTATAGGTGGTAGTAGGCCTGGCAGAGTCCTAATGGAGGCTTAGTGGGCCTGCGGCCTGTAACAGACCTAGCTCATGCATGGGCTCATTTGTGGGTTTGGGTCGTGACAAATACAGTCGATTATATTGAAATACAGTCAGTCAGTTGCATCATCGAAATTTGAAATTCCAACATCTAGTTTGGGGGAGGGCAGTCGACTGGATTTATTGTTTTTGCGCATTTAATGTCATACATATTTCAAAAGGGCTATATGTACTCCCCCACCTCATAAACTATTTTTGAGCCTTGATCCATCTTACTTCAAGACCTTCGTTCTTGCAAATATTAAAAAATCAAAGCATTTCGTTCATGCTCTATTAAACATTCATTTTTTGAGATTTTATTCAAGAGAGCATTCATTCGGAGCTCATACTTGTGGGATATGTTTATACATAGTCATCAGTACATTCATCGATCATTGTTCTACAACTTAAACTTGTACTTACCATCTTCTAAAGAGTTACTTTTCATACACAATCTTTCATTTCAAATCACTTGTATCAGATTTGGAGCTTTGCAATTGTCAAAGCTTGTTGTTGGTATGTGGATAAATTAAGGGATTGTAAAAGGTTAGTCCTAACCTGTAAGGCAGACCATTCTAGTGAATTTAGGGCCTTTCAAATGACTTCCTTGAAGGGGTGAACTTAGGCTTGAGGGTGATGGGAGCCGAACCATCTAAATCTCCATTGTCAAATATGTCTAAACCATTCCCCTATTAAACATTACTACCTTATACTTGTTCATTGGTTAACTTACGAGCTTGATATATTGACTTTGAGATACATTGCTTGAGTAATCTAAGAGTTTAAGTCATGTTCATTTGATTATCAAAATTTCTTGTGACTAATTTTTAATTTTGTTAAGTGGCCTTAAAATCCTATCCAGTGTCTCCCCCCCCCCCCCCCCGCGTTATTTTATTGGTTTCAGGTAGGAGTACTGTAACTTAAAATTACACTAAATAGGCCTAAAGATTCAAACCAAAAGAATGCCAAGTATATTCCCAAGTGCTCATAGATCGTTTAAATATAATCATAAGAGGCAGACCCCCTTAAATGCCAGATCGTTGAAACTATTCCTACTCTTTTACCGACGAATTTTTAGCGATGGACGATAATCCGTTGCTAAAAGGCATAGATTTACCAACGGATTAAATCTACGGAATAATTCATCGGTAACAATCTGTCGCTAAAAACTTTTAGCGACGGGCCTTCCACGGGTAAATAGTTTTACCGACGTTATTTTACCAACGGTTTTTTTAGCAATGGATGTACCGTCGCTAAAGGGTTTTTAAAAATTTCCTATTTTTTGGCCAGTTTTTTCTTTAATTTTGTAAAAATGTACCATAGCTAAAACTTCTGTCACTTAAACTCCCCAAGGTAAACGTCCGTCGCTACAAGCCATGACTTAAGCAATGAACTTTTAGCGTGAAATATATTCGTCACTAAAATTTTTGTTCTAAAAGAACCTAATTTTTGTCTCCCCGTCTTTGTGTGTCACTCTTTTCGGTTCTCACCCCTGATTTCTTCCCCCGGCAACTGCCTCTCGCGACAACCCCCCCTTTCGACGACGTCGCCCTCCAAACAGCCCTCCACGATGCCCCCCTCCCCTCACCCCCGATAGCCTCCCACGACGCCGTTCCTCGGCGACAATGTCTTCCCATGGCGATCTCCCCTCCGGCGACAAACCACATTAACTCCGGCGATGCCCCCTTCCCCTACCCTGCGACAACTCCCCACGACGCCCTTCATGACTACTGCTCCTATGCAAATTAGGGCTCCACTGCCGCGCCACCATCACCGCCGCCGTCGCACCACCGCCGCCGCCGGTATGTCCATTTTACCCTAATTTTGTTTTAATGTATGTGCTTAACTATTACTGTATAGTCACATGTAAATACAGAAGATTATGCACTGGTTTGGGTATTCATAAGGATTTTAGGTTGTTGATTGATTGAGGATTTTAGGTTGTTAATTAAGCATTTCAAATTGTTAGATTAAGCATTTGAGATTGTTGATTGAGATTTGTGACCTAATTTGATTGAGATATGTGACTTAAATTTTTTTATAGTTAATTGCATATCAAATTAGGTAATTAAACATTCATTTTTATTTGGGAAACACCATTATATTGATGTCCTGCTTGCTTGAAAATTGATTAAATGGGGATTATTTGCAGTCTATTCAGACTCATTTTGGTTTAAATGTGAATATGGTACGTTGTGTGCATCTTTCTCAAGTAAACCAAAATTAACTAATTGCACATCTCATTAGGTAATTGAAATTTCAATATAGTTGCTTACGAGTTAGGTTACTGTTCAAACTTGCCACTAGAATTCTCCATGTACTTGAGCTTGAGCCTGTTTGGTCATTTAGTTTTAAGATTGGGAGGTTGAAATGTTTTTTTAGTTGCTTATGAATGAAATGTTTTCTTAGCTGCTTAGTATCAAATCATGCTGAAATTTTGCTACGTGGTTTTAGAATAACGTTTGAGTTGTAATACTAATGTGACCGCCTTGATCTCGCAAGTATTTCTAAGTTACTTTCTTGGCGTTTCGTGTCTCTTTACTTCATGACTTGGGCCTATTTTTATGAATGTCGCTTCAATTCTATGAATGTCGTTCAATTCAAACTTTCACATGCTCTAAGTACTTGTACTGTTGCTCTTGTTGTTGATTGTATTAACCCTAATTAAACTCAATTAACCCCGATCAATCCTAATTAATCCCGATTAACTGTAATTAACTATGATTCACCCTAATTAATCCTAAGTAATTTTGACTATACCTAAATAACGATGAATGATCCTGAGTAAAAATAATTTACCCCTCAAAGAATTCTAAAGTGCCAATTAACCCTCATTAGCACATTGACTCTAATTAATCTTAATTAGCTCATACTTAAGCCCTAATTAACAATAAATCAGTCTAATGAATGCCAATTAACTTTAGTCAACCCTATTTAGGTTGAATAAGCCCTCATTAACATTAGCTCGAATTAGCCCTTATTAGCCCTAATTAAAATTGATTAACCCTAATTAACCCTAATTTACTATTAATTTAATCTCTAATCAGTCCTAATCACCGCAGATTAACCTAATTAAACCGTGATTGTCTGGATAAGTCATAGACAAACCCTAAATAAATTCAATTAAGATAAGTAACTGTAATATGTTCTAATTAGGCTCAACTAGCCCTAAGTAGCCCGAATTAATTCCAGAATAACACTAATTGAGTCTAATTAAACCCAATTAACTGTAATCAACCAAAAATAGCTCGCATTGCCCCTAATTAACATATTAACTCGGCATTTTCACCTTAATTAGCTATTATCTATTTAGGTTCGGTACAAAATCATTTGGTTATAGTGAACTTGAGCAGAAAAATTAAATCATCATTCTTAAATCCTTCAATATCTAATGATCCACCAAATTGGGATTCTTAAGTAAATCCCGTGCTTTTGGTTGGTAAGTTATGGACTCAAAAATTTTCCTTAGCGCGTCATGTTGAACCAGCTTTTGGTTGGTAAGTTATGGACTTTTTCCTTAGCGCGTCATGTTGAACCATCTTGTCTAAGATCTTATCTTCCGAGACTTCAGATAACACTTTTGGCTGGCAACTCTTCATGTCTGAAGAAGAGAAGACTTTCTGAGACAAATTAAAGGTCTTTCTCAGACTGTCGCAGACATTTTCTGCCCTCCATTGTTGCTGAGATAATTAGATGGTATATATTCACAATTTTTTTCTGACCAATCCTGTATGCCCAACATATGACTTGCCTTTCAACTGATGGGTTCCAACCAATATCAAGCAAAAGAACTCTCGATGCCCCAACCAGCGTCGATTAGGGCTAGATCGAGCTAAATAGAGTTAATGCTAATGACGACTAATTCAAGCTAAATGAGGTTTGAAAGGCAAGCTATGTGGGGCATAAATTTGGTTGGGGCGTCGAGATTTGTGTTGCTTGATATTGGTTGCAATCCATTAGTTGAAAGGCAAGCCATATGTCGGGCATACTGGATTGGTCTGAAGAAAATGGTGTGTATTTATCATCTAATTACCTCAGGAACAATGAAAGGCAGGGAATGTTTGCAACAGGCTGAGAAAGATCTTTTGTCTCAGAAAGTCTTCTCTTCTGTAGACATGGAGAGTTGCGAGCCAAAAGTGTTATCTGAAATCCCGGAAGATAAGATCTTAGACGAGATGGCTCAATATGACGAGCTAAGGGAAATTTTTTAGTCCATTACTTACCTACCAAAAGCACCGGGTTTACTTGAGAATCCCGATTTGGTGGATCGTTAGATATTGAAGAATTTAGGAATGATGATTTTCTCTCCTCAAGTTCTCTATAACCAAATGATTTTGTACCGAACCTAAATAGATAATTAAGGTAAAAATGTCGAGTTAATGCGTTAATTATGAGCAATTAGGGTAATTCAAGCTATTTAGGGTTGATTATAGTTAATTGGGTTTAATTAGACTCAATTAGTATTATTCAGGGATTAATTCGGGCTATTTAGGGCTAGTTGAAGCTAATTAGAATATATTACAGTTAATTACCCAAATTAGATTTATTTAGGGTTTATCTACGATTTATCAGGACAATCAGGGTTTGATTAGGTTAATCTGATTAGAGATTAAATTAACAGTCAATTAGGGTTAATCAGGTTTAATTAGGGCTAATTAGAGTTTAAATTAATAGTAAATTAGAGTTAATCGATTTTAATTGGGCCCATATGCGGCCTCTCAGGTATGACTGCATGTGCCATGATATGAGCGTCTCCACCCCCCACTGCATCTCTATAGATGCAGATACTGATGCATGATGATGAGGTCCATCACATTGCTGCTAAGGTTTATAGGAGGATCACGGCACATAATCAGGTACAACCACTATGTACGTTTAATTAGTGAACATTATAAGATTGTTATCGGGATTAATGCGTCTATGCCTTTACATGCAGGGCACTGCTACTGGATATGCCCCGGGACTAGCCGAACCCTGATTAGCCCTTCCCCTCCTAGCATTTTGTATCCCGCTCACGTGCCCCCCTCCCTCCGACTTGTACTCCCTTTTCCTACTCTATTAATGTACCCCGCTCTCGTGCCCTCTTGAATTTTGTACACACTTCATTGTTGGATTGTGATTGTTATGGTCGTATTGTTGTTGGATTGTGATTATAGGTTTATGTATTAAATAGATAAATAATTTTTTTTAAAATTAATTAGTTTGACCTTTAATGACAAACTTTATACCATCGCTAAAAGTCTAGCTATTTTAAAGGACGATATTTTTGCACGGAATTTTTATTGCTAAAGTTTTAAAAGAGAAACGTTTACTGACATAATTTTGATGCTAAATATTTTACGTAATAAATTATTACCAAAAAAAGAAAATAAATAAAAATATGAAAAATAGAATTAGCGACGGAATCTCCGTCGGTAATTGTGTTTGTTTGTTTGTCCGTCATTGAAGGTGGACTTTAGGCAATACTTTTAGAGATGGAGTTGTAGGCAACGGAGTTTTAGCGATGAGTGTTCCATCGCTAAAACTCTTTACCGATGGATTGCGGACTTTTAAAGACGGAAGTTTCCGTCTCTAAAAGTCATTTTTCTTGTAGTATATTTCCAAATTGTGTTATGCATAATTCCATTAGGACCTGATACAATCGCGTAGTTGTTGACTTATTGATTTTGATGATTCCAGACTTATTATCTCTAACATTAATCTGACAAGATTATTAAGATAAATATTTCAGGATTTATCTTAATCAAACAAAGTCGAGATCTTGACATGGATAAAGCTTGAACCTGGATTTGGACTCGAGATTTAAAGACTAGGACTACATCGAAGAAGCAAGAACCTGAAGTCTCTTTTTCCTTGTTAGCATTTCTAAGTCTTTCTTAAAAGATCTGACAGAAATTCTAGTAAAGAGTCAAAACTTTTAGTCGAAGTCAAATGTTTTAGTCGAAGCCAAAATGTTTTAGTCGAAATCAAATGTTTTAGTCGAAGCCAAAATGTTTTAGTCGAAATCAAATGTTTTAGTCGAAGTCAAATGTTTTAGTCAAAGCCAAAACTTTTAGTCGAAGTCAAATATTTTAGTTGAAGTCAAAATGTTTTAGTCGAAGTCAAAACTTTTAGTCGAAACCAAATTTTTAGTCGAAGCAAAACTTTTAGTCAACTCATTCTATTGCTTTAGTCGAATCCTTTTTTTTTTTTGGGCTTTCCCTTCACAACGGTTCTTTTTCTTCTCCAGTATAAAAAGGGATCCTTGAGAGCTTTTAACTTCCCTCCCAAAAATGTCTTTAAAAATACTCTCTCTAACTCATCTAAAAACACTCTCTCATCTTGTTCTCTCATTCTCTTCTATTCTCTGCTGAGTGAGTTCATATTTGAGTTAGTCCATTGTAAGCTTCTTGGTTTGATTCTTGAAAGAATATAGATCTTTCCACATAAGAAGGCTTAGTCTTAGTTCATTCATTGTAATATCTGCTCAAGAAGGAGCTTGTTGGTTTTATTCAAATTGTAAATCTCTTTTCATTTGTAAACTGTTGAAAACCTTGGAAGGGTTTTGGAAATTGTACTTCGATTTGAGCTAGCACCCGAAGCTAGCTAGTTACTGAAAGGCTCGAGTAGGTCTCTCTTGTGTGGAGTGCTTGGGGACTGGACGTAGGCTGGTGGAGCCGAACCAGTATAAATCTCTGTGTTGAATTTATTGCTGTTATATATGTAATTACTCTGTAATCTTATTTTTTTAATTTATACTTAAAAGTTGTAGAACACCTATTCATCCCCCTAGGTGTACTTAGGGACCAACAAGTGGTATCAGAGCCTTGTGCTCTAGTATTTTCCTTTGACTTCATCGTCTAAAGCTAAAGATCGTGTTATGGAAGAAAGATCAGCAACCACCAGGCCACCCTTGTTGAAGAATGACAGCTACAGCTACTGGAAAAATCGTATGAGGAATTTTCTGAGGCAGGATACACACGTGTGGTATGCTGTAGAAAATGGTCCAATAATTTCGATAAAGGATGGATCGGATGGAATCAAGATTCCCAAAGGAATACTCAAAATGGACGCTCACGAGGCACAGTTTCTCCATGGATGATAAAGCTAAGAACATTATCAGTTGTGGCCTTCACATGAACGAGTACAATCGAGTCTCAGCATGTGAGACAGCTAAAGAAATGTGGAGGCTGTTGGAGGTCACTCATGAAGGTACAAATCAAGTGAAAGAAACCAAGATCAACATGTTGGTCCAGCAGTATGAGGCCTTTAAAAAGAAGGAGCACGAGTCCATAAATGAGATGTACTCCAGATTTACACTCATTATAAATAGACTGAAGCTTTTGGGTAAAATCTACCCAGAAAAGGAAGTTGTCCGACAAGGGGTCTCTTCCAAAGAGATAGGAAGCAAAACTCACAGCCATTCAAGAGGCAAAGGACTTGAATGTGCTGAAGCTTGAAGAATTGGTGGGTTCTCTAATGACTCATGAAATTACGATGAAGATTCATGACGAAGAAGAAACCACCTCCAAGAAGAAGAGCTTAGCACTTGAAGCTGAGACCTCTCATAAACCTGCAAGAACAGCGATGATTCTGATCCTGAAATGACTCTCATCACTCAAAGATTCAGGAAGTTCTCGCAAGCAAGCAAGATGGGAAGATCAGAAAAAATCCCATAAACCAATCACATCAGAGAAATAATAGTGATTAGAATGTGCAAGAAAATTTTGATGCTCGTTATGAATGCGGCAAAACTGGTAACATAAAAAAAAATTGTCCGTAGCTCAAGAATAAAATTGAAAGCAGCAACAGTCGAGACTTCAAAGAAAGGAAATTCAAACCCAGGAAGGCCCTGCTGACTTGGGATGACTCTGATGAAAGTGACAAAGAAGCTAGCGAAGATAATGACGTAGCTGAACTTTGCTTCATGGCCAAGGAGGATCACTCCGATAAGGTAATCTCTAAAAATCCTGACTATAATGAACTCAAGTAAGCTTTTCTCGAACTTAGTAAAAATAATGAAAAGTTAAAAGTAAAAAATGCTAATCTAAAAATTAAGACTCTTTCTTTGATAAATACTGTTGAAGAGTTAGAAGGTTAGAAAGAAGAGTTAGAAGAAAAGATTGAACTTTATATTTTTGAAAATGTTTCTCTAAAAAATCATCTGAATGCTTCTAAGAAGGAAAATTCTTTTTTGTCTTCTAAAATCCAGTCTTTCAGAGGAGTAAAAGTTCCAGTTGAAAACGAATCCTTAAAATCTCAACTGGAAGAAATTTCTACACAAAAATGAATTTAGAAAAGGAGATTGAAGATCTGAATTTTACTCTTTCAAAATTTACCCAAGGAAGAGAGAACTTGGATGTTCTTTTGGGAAGACAAAGATGTGTTTTTGAGAAAAGTGGAATTGGTTACAATCCTTCGAAGAAACAAAAAGATTACAAAAAAACAAAAATTTAGCTTCTTGCTCGCCTTTCACACTCTGTACAGTATGTAAAAAGAAAGGGCACTTAGTTAAAAATTGTCCTCTTAGTGCTGTTAGAAATCAGTCATTCCCTTCCATTACAAAAAACAAAATGAAACAAGTTTGGGTGCCAAAATCTTGTTTATCTAATCTTCGAGGACCCAAGAAAGTGTGAGTACATAAAGGAACGAAACCAGAATCTATTGTAGGTATGCTTGAAATCAAGGGTAGATTCCAACAAATGGATTCTCAACAGCGGATGTTCAAGACATATGACCGGTGATCATTCACTTTTCTCCCATATCAGTCCGAAGAATGGAGGACTTGTTACCTTCGGAGACAACTTGAATAGGAAGATCATCGGTAAAGGTAAAATTGGCACCGGTTCCATACCTATCGATAGCATATCTTTGGTTGATGGTGTGAAGTTCAATTTGATAAGTATCAGCCAACTAATCGATAGTGGACACAAAGTTCAGTTCGAAGGCGATCAATGCCTTATCAGTCATGCCTCAGATGGAGGTACCTTGGTTGGTAAGAGAAATGGTAATATCTATACTCTATCTTTTGATGCTTCTGACTCTTCTCATGAAGTGTGTCTTTCTGTTTAGCATAATGATATTTGGTTGTGGCATTGTAGATTAGATCATGTTCACATGGATCTAATCAAGAAACTTCTCTCGAAAGACCTTGTCAGAGGCTTACCAAAACTAAGGTTTATCAAGGATAAAGTTTGTGATTCCTGTCAACATGGTAAACAGCCAAAAATATATTTTCAAGCCAAAAATGTTGTTTCCACCTCTCGCCCTCTTCAACTCTTTCATTTAGATCTTTTTCGCCCTACAAGAAATGCCATCCTAGGTGAAAAATTTTATGCATTTGTCATTATTGATGATTTCTCCAGATACACCTGGGTTCTTTTTCTAACTCATAAGGATGAAGCATTTGAAAAGTTCTTCAGTCTTGTTAAGCAGCTTCAAAATGAAAAGGAGTTGAAGCTTGTAAAAATTCGAAGTGATCATGGCGGTGAATTTGAAAAGACTTTATTCCTTTTTGTATTCATAATGGCATTTCACATGAGTTTTCTGCTCCTCGGATACCCCAACAAAATAGGGTTGTAGAGATAAAGAATCGTGCTCTACAAGAAATGGCCAGAACCATGCTTCATGAAAACTTTCTGCCAAAATATTTTTGGGCCGAAGCCGTTAGCACTTCCTGTTATGTGTTGAACAGAGTACTCATCAGACCAATTCTTGATAAAACACCTTACGAACTCTTCTCAAATCGAAAACCAAAAATTGATTATTTCAAGGTTTTCTATTGCAAATGCTTTATTTTGAACAATCGTGAGAACTTGGGAAAGTTCGATGCGAAATCTGACGAGGGAATATTTCTTGGTTATTCATTAAAAAGTAGAGCATATAGAATCTATAACCGTAGAACTATGACAGTTGGAGAATCTATGCATGTAGTATTTGAAGAATCTAACGTTGAGAAACCAAGTAAGAATGTAGGTGATGACAGTGAAGAACTCTTCTTTCTCTCTCGGTAAAAAAGATTTACCGATGGCTTGAACAACAAACTTGATGTCTCCTCAACTGAGGGGGAGTGTTCAACATCTTCTCACAATAATAGTAACGAGACTCTGCCTCTTCCAAAAAGCTGGAGATACTCCTCCAGTCATCCATTAGAACAAGCCATCGGTAATGTGGAACGTGGAGTTACAACACAATCTACAATAAATCTTTTTTGCGCGGATTTTGCTTTTCTTTCTCAAATAGAGCCTAAAAATATTTCAGAGGCTCTAAACGATTCTGAGCGGATTCTTGCCATGCAAGATGAATTGAATCAATTTGAGAGAAGTGATGTTTGGTCACTAGTTTTGGCTCCTGTTCAACAAAAGGTCATTGGAACAAAGTGGGTTTTTTGAAACAAACTTGATGAAATGGCCACATTGTTCGTAATAAGGCTAGACTAGTTGCTCAAGGATACAATCAAGTCGAAGGGGTTGATTTTGATGAAACCTTTGCCCCAGTTGCTCGACTTGAAGCTATCTGAATGCTTTTGGCATTTTTATGTCATATGAACTTTAAACTTTTTCAAATGGATGTGAAAAGTGCTTTCTTGAATGGGGTAATACAGAAGGAAGTGTTCATTAAAAAATCTCCTGGTTTTGAAAAAGAAAAATACCCCAATCATGTTTTTAAGCTGAAAAAGGCTTTGTACGGTCTTAAACAAGCTCCTCGAGCTTGGTACGATCGTCTGAGCAGCTTCCTCATTGATCATGGATTCTCTCGTGGCAAAGTCGATACTATTCTTTTTACTAAAATTCGTAATTCACACATTTTGATAGTTGAAGTTTATGTTGATGACATTATTTTTGGTACCACTAACAATGATCTATGCCAAGAGTTTGCTGAGAGTATGCACAGGGAATATGAGATGAGCATGATGGGAGAACTTACCTTCTTCCTTGGACTTCAAATCAAGCAGTCAATAGAAGGAATTTTTATAAGCCAATCCAAGTACACACGAGAGCTTTTGAAATGGTTTGGCTTGGATAATGCTAAATCTAGAGGGACCCCTATTTTCTCCTAGTGTTAATCTTGTCAAAGATGAAAATGGTAAAGATGTAGATAACAAACTTTACCGTGGCATGATTGGTAGTTTGCTCTATCTTACTGCTTCTAGACCTGACATAATATTTAGTGTATGTATTTGTGCCCATTTTCAAGCTTGCCCCAAAGAATCTCATCTTTCTGCAGTTAAACGTATTTTTAAATACCTTTCTGGGACTTTAAATCTAGGACTTTGGTATCCATAAAACTCCTCGCTAGATCTAGTAGGTTTTTTGGATTCTGATTATGCGGGATGTCTTGTTGATCGCAAGAGTACTAGCGGCACTTGTCAATTCCTTGGAGATGCTTTAGTGTCTTGGCATAGTAAGAAACAAACGTCTGCGGCTCTCCACAGCTAAGGCAGAATATGTTGCGGCTGGAAGTTGTTGTGCCCAAGTACTGTGGATGCGTCAAACCTTGTGAGATTTCGGCATCAAAACAGATCGTATTCCTATTATGTGTGACAGTAGCAGTGCTACTGATATTAGTAAAAATCCTATTCAACACTCCCGGACTAAGCACATCGATATTCGTCACCACTTTCTCCGAGACAATGTTCAGACAGGATTAATAGAACTCAAGAAAGTTGGCTCTGAAGATCCGCTCGTAGATATATTTACAAAACCCTTAGCTGAATCCTCTTTCTGTTCTCTTCGTCGTCGTTTAGGAATGCGTGATCTTAGCTAAAAAAAATTTACCAAAATCTTTCTCTTTGACTGTTCAGTTTTGTTCCTTCGTCACTTCAAAAGTCATTTTTTTATTCTTTTCTCTCCTTGGTCTCTGACTTCTTTCAGCCGACTAAAAGTTCGTTGCCTTTATATAGCCCCCCCTTTTCACTTTAACTTTTTAATGCTCCATTTCTTTTTCACTGTTTGTCTTTTGTTTTCACAGACTCTTACTTTTCTTCTCTCTAGTCCACCTATCAAGGACCCACATGGACTCCAATCCACGCCCTCATAGTCGGCGTCGTCTTGTCATTGACTCTGATGATGAATCTGACGTGGCTCTTGCCTCTACTATTGCTTCACCTGCTGCTGTTGCTCCACCACTGCCATCCTCCTGCCGCCACACTCGTTAAACATCAACTGCTGCTCCTCGTCCATCGTCCTCTACACCTGTCCCTCCGCAGACTGCTGCTCCGTCATCTTCAGGTACTGTTGTTCCTACTCCTCCTCCTCCACCTGTTGCCTCTTCTTCATATGCTCCTCCACCAACCTGTCCACCCCCTACCTGCCCTTATTTTCCCCTACCGATATACTTCACATTCTCCATTTCTTTCCGTCTGTCGATGACCAAATCACCTACTATACAAATTTCATAAATCGGGAGGTCGTCCCCGGTCGTCCAAGTGATGTCAATCTAATGACTCAACTTGGTCTTACAGGCCTTTTTGAGCGAATGGGTTGTCTCTCCATTCTCTCTCCACCTTCCATTTATTACCCTGCTCTTGTTCGCATGTTCTACTCCAACATGCATTTCACTGCTCAATCACCACCTTAGCCCATATACTCGGTTTTACCAATCAATCCTCTACCCTTGTTTTCACCGCAAACACATGGTGTACCACTAGCTCCTTTACTCCCCTCCAACAAACACAAACTCTTTTAGGCGACTCGTCCATTTCTCGACCCCGCAAACCTAGTCTAAGTGACCTTTCTCCTCTTCTACGCACGGTGCTCATCGATCTGCGCACGGTGCTCGTCGATCTGCTCCACCGCTTGCTGATCCCTCCTCCTCTGCGCAGCGTGCTCGCCGCCGTCGGCCTTAGCATTTTTTTTTGCTTGTTGCACTAGCTGCCCCTCTTTTTTATTTGACAAAGGGGGAGAATGAGTACTAATTGATCATTCTTTGTATGCATCTTTATTAATTCTTTTGTTACATATTAAAATATGCTCTTTAAGTTATCTCCTTGTGTGAATGTTAATAGATTAAGGGGGAGTATGTCTTTATAATGTTAGAACTAATAATATCATCATAAAAAAGGGGGAGATTGTTGACTTATTGATTTTGTTGATTCCAGACTTATTATCTTTAACATTAATCTGACAACATTATTAAGATAAACATTTCAGGATTTATCTTAATCAAACAAAGACGAGATCTTGACATGGACAAAGCTTGAACCTGGACTTGGACTCGGGATTTAAAGACTTGGACTACATCGAAGATGCAAGAACCTGAAGTCTATTTTTCCTTGTTAGCATTTCTAAGTCTTTCTTAAAAGATCTAACAGAAATTCTAGTAAAGAGCCAAAACTTTTAGTCAAAGCCAAAATGTTTTAGTCGAAGCCAAAATGTTTTAGTTGAAGTCAAATGTTTTGGTCGAAGTCAAATGTTTTGGTCGAAGCCAAAACTTTTAGTCGAAGTCAAAATGTTTTAGTCGAAGTCAAAACTTATAGTCGAAGCCAAATCTTTTAGTCGAAGCAAAACTTTTAGTCGACTCATTTTCTTGTTTTAGTCGAATCCTTTTTTTTTGGGCTTTCCCTTCACAACGGTTCTTTTTCTTCTCCAGTATAAAAAGGGATCCTTGAGAGCTTTTAACTTCCCTCTGAAAAATATCTTTAAAAATACTCTCTCTAACTCATCTAAAAACACTCTCTCATCTTGTTCTCTCATTCTCTTCTATTCTCTGCTGAGTGAGTTCATATTTGAGTTAGTCCATTGTAAGCTTCTTGGTTTGGATCTTGAAAGAATATAGATCTTCCCACCTAAGAAGGCTTAGTCTTAGTTCATTCATTGTAACATCTGCTCAAAAAGGAGCTTGTTGGTTGTATTCAAATTGTAAATCTCTTTTCATTTGTAAACTGTTGGAAACCTTGGAAGGGTTTCGAAAAATTGTACTGCAATTTGAGCTAGCACCCGAAGCTAGCTAGTTATTGAAAGGCTCGAGTAGATCTCCCTAGTGTGGAGTACTCGGGGACTGGACGTAGGCTGGTGGGGCCGAACCAGTATAAATCTCTATGTTGAATTTATTGCTGTTATATCTGTAATTACTCTGTAATCTCGTTTTTTTAATTTATACTTAAAAGTTGTAGAACAGCTATTCACCCCCCCCTTCTAGGTGTACTTAGGGACCTACAATAACATCTATATATCTCTCATAAGGCACATGCCATAGCATTTTACAAGCAAACAACTAGCTAATTTAGTCCCAAATTTTGCAATCGCACACTATTGACTTCTAAGATTATTTTTTTTTAAATTAAAGTTGCTTAAACTGAGTAAGAAGTTAATGATCCGATTGACTCCTTAGATTTAGTTTTCAAACTTGAGTTCATATTCTTGGAAAATAGAACTTCAAAAGATAGTTTGACTTGACTGTCTTTCACCCTTACTACCTTCCCACTGTGACCTCTCGAACCCCCAAACATAGGATGAATACGGTGACAAAAATAGAGAGAATATATGTTAGTAATTTGTCTAGCAAGAAGAGCTTTTAGGCACTCTCTTTAGGTCACATTTGCCCTTTCAAGAACCACTTAGGGGCTGTTTAATAAAACTAAAAAATTTAACTGCAGAAAAATTAACTTTTCAATTTGTGGATTTGAAAAGTTTGAACGACTGACTCCATATAATTGAAATATAAGTTGACATGTTTCGTAAACAAAAAGAAAATGTTTGAAAGTTGCACTACTTCACAAATATATCCATTTTATCAGAGTTGTACACCTGTGCTTATTTCAATAATTTTTCCGGCTAAAACTATACGTGGTGGTGGTGATAAAGTAATAGTGGTGGTAGTATGAAAAAGGTGCTTGTAATGGTTGTCATAGTGGTGGTAAGAGATAAGGTACGGTGATGGCTTGGTGGTGGCGACGCAAGATGGGAGCATGGCAGTTGCGGTGGTGGCTGTAGTGGGGTGGAGATGGAGGTGATGTGGACGACGACTTGATGGTGGCGGTTGTGACAATAATGTGGTGTAGGTGGTAGCGGCGGCGACGGCGGCAGCGGTGGTGGTGAGGGTGACGGCCAGGTGGTACTTGTGGCAATGGTAGCAGTAAGGAGGGTGATTGCAGTGGCGGCTTTAATGTGGTAAAATATGTGTTGCCTACAGAATGATGGTGGCCGTGGTGGTGTGGTGAAGGTGAAGTTTGTGTTGTGGTGGAATGGTTGTGATGGCGGTTGCACAGTGACCATGGAGGTAAAATGGTGGTGGAGGTGATGGCTGTGTGGTGGAGATGGTGGTTACGATGGTGACTGTGAGATCATCGTGGTACATATTCAGTTTTATAACTGTTGGTAAATGCACTTAAAATTGAATAAAAAGTAAGTCTCTCTTACTCAAGATTTGGCCTATTAGGGAGGAGTTGAATTTACTAAGCTGTACAAGGTTGAGAGATTGCGTTGTCAAACATTACCTTGCATTCCATCTGCAACTTTAATTGCGAACAAAATCATGTGTACGTACCAATATACGATGCATGTTCGCCTGCTGTCTTAAAACGGATCATAATGCTCTGGCCCATGTAACTACTTCTGTATAAGAAATTAAGTGAGATTCCCTGGAAGGTTGGCCACTCTGTTAACGTTTGACCTTAGAACACGTATTTTTTCATCAAGCACCGTTTCGTTTATTATTTTGTTTCTGGTAAAGTAATGCATGCCTTCACGACCAAACCAAACTACATTGGATACCAAGTCAATACGCGACAATCATACACATCCTGAGACAAAGCATAAAAAATGGTGCAGATTATCAATTCAATGGAAAAGGAACTGGTGTGATCATGCGAACCTAATCTCTGCATGATGTTACTATTTTTTTCTATTCTAAACATTAGCTGGCAACTGGTCCTTTAAGTTAGCTAATCTAATCTAAATATGACTAAAATTTGAAAGATGTGGGGAAAGCAGGATCTCTGTAGAGATTGCGCATACTGCTCCTCTCAAGTTGGCTGATAATTTGACTGAAAATGTGGCGGCTTGGACAGCCTAGGTAAATTTCTTAACTTTCTTCTTATCAAATGGCGTCAATTCGCAAGCGCTAGGTTTACATAGATCAACAGCTTATGTTAGGATAAATACATGGACAAGAATCCCTCATCGCTTCCGAAGTACTAGACACAGTCAGAAGCAGGAGGCAAGCAGGCGCGAGCAAATGCACACATGCTCGCACGCTAAAGTAAGCCCGGGATGAAAGCTTGCGGATGTTCCAGCACTACATAGGCTGTTAATCAGATGTCTGGTGTCGTAGATTAATTGGAGCTATAATCTGACCATTGTGATAAGAGGAAAAAGAAGGGTTCAACGCACTATAAGATAAGTATGGAGTATTACTAAAACATAAAAAGGCTCAAAAACTTTCTGCAGACCACTTTAGCAGAAAGAAGAGCTTCAAGCTAGTATAATATATTGGATCAGACAGGGTGGACAAACCATCAACCCCGAAGCTAAAGTCAACAGAGAGAGAAATAGAGACCTTAAAAATCCTGATGCATTAGGTAAAGACATGGCAAAGGAGGCACCAACCAACTATAGAAACAATTTAAAACAAGAGTAAGTAGCACAAAAGATTACTTAACAAATGTTTGTTGTAGAAGTAAACTTCTTCCTTTATAAATTCAGCGAATTGTCCGGTGAACAACACAACTAGCTTCCGATAAAACTTGGAACTACGTATTGCAAAATTCTGTGCTTCTGCTCCGTATTTTGAGCAAAGAAAAGAAAAGAAAGCCTTCACATGGCCATGGCAGCAGCATTCCTTATCCTCCTGCTCGTGGTTCCGACAGTCTATGGGGCAGAGCACGTTGTTGGAGGCAGCAGCGGCTGGACCCAGTCGGTAAATTATGCTAATTGGGCAGCTGGTGAAACATTTACAGTTGGTGACACACTTTGTAAGTTGGTTTGGGTTACTTGTCCATCATGCTTCAACACAGTTTAAACTACTTTTGGCTACTTACATGTAGCAAGTTCATACTAGCAAATTTTCTAGCTAGTCAGCAAAATCTTTTTGGAGAAGTCTGCTTACTACATATTTGCCTTGCATGTAAACATGCAGGATAGACTATATAGGCATCACCATAGTTGTTTTAGAGGCTTACCGTGGATTACATGCTCAGGTTTTGTTTAGAGTGATTTCGTTATCCTACAAGATGTTAGGAAATGATGTAATATGCAAGTAAAGCTTGAGTCAAGTTCTTTTATTTTTCTTTCATAATATAGCTAGGTACTACATAAGAACTACTAGGAACATTTTGATTGATTTGCAAAACAAAAATATTTTGCAAAAGTAGTTATCGCGAGCCAAAAATATTTTGTGCTTTTGCTGTAACACAAACATTTTGAGCTGTTTTCGCCTAGTGTTTTTGAATATATAGTTAGCACGAGGCAAAAAGTTATGTTTTCCCAGTAGAACGAGGAACTCAAATGCGCATCAAAACGAAAATTTGTCTCAGAAATAAAGAATAACTTCCGTTGCTGTGAAGAAAAACTAACCCAATTTTGCTCTCATCGACAGTGTTCAGCTACGGGGGCAGCCACCGTGTGGATCAAGTGAGTCAAGATGACTACAACAATTGTGCCACAGGCAATGCACTCACTTCCTATACTGGTGGCCAAAACACCATCCGCCTAACTAAAACAGGTCCAATGTACTTCCTGTGTCCATCTTTTGGCCACTGTGGTGGAGGCATGAAATTAGCAGTCACTGTTGTGGCAGCAAGTGGCACGCCTTCCGGAACTCCTCCGAGCACCACCTCTCCGCCAACAGGATCGGCCACTCCAACCACTACTCCACCCTCCACAGATACCCCTACTACGACCTCACCGCCACCACCTAGCGGTGTAGCCGGTAGTTTTGGTAACATGAACCATTTGATCCTTGGAATTTCGCTTGTTTTGGCACCAATTATTGCGTTGATGGGCTAGGCAAGAGGCAGTGCTGCTTTTGTGTTTCATTAAGATTGTGGTGGCGTTTTTTTTTTTCTGGTTATGAGATGTAATTTCGTGTCAATATTATTGAAATAATGTTTAAACCATGTTTACTTTGGCTTATTATGCTTTTCCACCCTTTTTGTTTGGGCTAACTATTTACGTATTTATCAAGCCTTGACAATTTAAAATTATTCAAGAAGCCCTTGGTCAAATTTTACGAATATAATTGTCCTTTGATGTACATTATGTTCGTTTTCTCATTGATGTGTGTGTTGAACACGTGAACATTTTAAAACGAAAGGCAGGGCTAAATTTCAAACTACGTTGAAAATTTCTCTTTCTCCCTCCCAATCATCTTACCCTCCCCACGTCACCACGACCACATAAGCACAACACAACCACCATAATCACGGCCACAACTAGAGGTGTCAATGGCAGGGCTTGGGCCTGCCCAGCCCAAGCCCAACGGGCCTCCAGCGAAAATGGGCAGGGGCTGGGCTTGGTGTCTGGAAAACCAGCCAGGGCGGGCCTGAATGTGGATATATGAGCCCAGTCCAAGCCCTAGCACTAGGCCGGGCTTGGGCCCAAAAAAATATAATTTTTTTTGGTTCCCAACTCCTTGTTATTTATTTGCGTCGATGGCCAACAAGAATACATCAAATTAATTGGTTGAGATTGATGCATGTAAATTCCCGAGACGATATTAAGTAATAAGTATAGATTTTGACTAACAGTTTTTTATCTCTACTTTGTCTCATATACAACATTTTATTCTATATATATGACTCTCATATGTATAGAGGATGGTTATGAGTGAGTATAAAAGAACCTATAATATTAATATATTATGTTTGTCAGAAAATAAAAAGTGAGGCTAGAATTTATGAATGTATGTAAATTATTAACGTCCATATAGAGTTAAATTGAACATAAATGTGTTCATAGGCCCTCCTCCTTTTATCCGGGCTTGGGACCGGCTGCTTGTAAACAAACAGGCGAAGTTACCTATTTTTTTATATATACAGAAAAATATCTATCTTGCTTGTAAAATATATATATATATATATATATATATATATATATATAACTATATTTGGTGAAAAATTTTATTCTTAAAACTTAAGAGAAGGAAAATAAAAAGAAATTACCTAATCATTCGAAAGTACTTCAACATCCGAGTCACTGCTCTTCCTATCATCAATCGGTTTATCTTGCTCGCGGTATTTCGCATCAAGATAATCCTTCCAACATACACATAGCTCGAGCGACTCGGGGTTAAGACGACTCCTCCTGTCATCCAAAACCCTCCCGCTCGCTGAAAATGCCGACTCTGAAGCAACCGTGGAGGCTTGCACTGGCAGTACATCCCGTGCAATTTGGGATAAAGTTTTATACATGTTTTGATTTTGTTTCCAAAAATTTAACAAATTAAAATTAACCTGTTCTTGCATTGATAAATCAGAATAATGATCAGTATTTGAATATACACCAATCTCATTAAAAGAAGAAAAAGTAGACGAACCTGCCGAATTAGAAGTACCTTCACCTGGTAGTTGTCTTGCTACTAGATGTTCAAAGCCCTTAAGGTATGGCGCATAATACCTCTCAGCAGTCGATGATGAAGCTCGCCCGCGCACGTCAGCAGAATTACGATAGAGGTTGAACAGTTCCTCAAATGTCTTGCTCACTTTCGCTGTGAGTGCGGTTGTGTCCTCTACTGGGTAGCACATTAATCTCGATATCTCTTGTATCGAGACGTTCACGCCATGCAACTTTAACCTAGGATCTAAACAAGTAGCCACAGCAAAAATAACAGGCAGTTCACTCCAATATTTATTAAACTTTTTATCCATCACTTTTACTATTTCCTTAAAGGGTCCTATATATCTCCATTTTGTTAACATTGTAGCCATCTTGAGAATTTCTATTACAGCGAGAGGAGAGGTGGGATAGTACGTACCAGACAATAAATTGGTAGACGTGTAAAATACCTCCAAAAATTCAGCTAGGTATGTGGCCATCTGCCATTCCTCTTGAGTTGGCAAGCCGGCTGGGAACAAGGTTAGTAGAAAATGCGTATAGACTTCTCTGTATGCCAGAATGTGTAAAAGCATATGGTATGTAGAGTTCCACCTGTGGACCACATCTGTAACTGCTCTCCTGCGAGGCATATTATATTCAACACACAACGTTTTAAATTGTTGTGTTCTCGGACTCGAACTATTAACATACGCTGTCATACCCCTCATTTTGACAAGAATATCTCCTGCAGCAGCTAAACCATCTTGAACAATTAAATTAATTATATGACAAACACAACGAACATGAAATAATTTACCAGAAAGTACAGGTTTGAGGCTCTCCTCTAAAGCATCAACAGCAGCTGTATTGTTAGAAGCATTATCAAAACTAATACTCATAATCTTATCCTTTAATTTAAATGTGGTACATGCTTTTAATATAATAGTAGCAATGTTCATTCCATCATGCGGAAAAGGAAAGAGCTCGAAAGCGATGATTCTCTTGTGCATAATCCAATCTGCATCAATCCAATGGGCCGTCACACAAGTATAACTAACAAAAGTAAACAGAGATTGCCAAATATCAGAAGTAAGACTAACTTTACCGTCAAATTTATCGAAATAATCGATCAGGCGTGCTTTAGCAGCATTATACTGTCGGAGTGCATCGGATCTAGTTGTGTTTCTATGAACCTTTTTGTACAAAGGTTGAACGTATGTGTTCATATATCTAGAGTGCTTAGCATTATCGGCAAAAGAAAAGGCTTGTTCATCGTGAATAACAAATTCAGCGAGACCGTCTCTTTGCTCTCGCTGATTATAAACAAATAACTTACCGTCAAAAGATAACTGCGTTTGGGTAGGTTCGACGTGGCCTTGTCGAGGTGCACACTGAGGGTAATGCCTGTTAAGATGTCCATTACCACTACCAGACGAAAATAATTTAGCACAGTACTTACATCGAGCTTTTCGGATGCCGTCCACCATAACTTCATCAAAATGATTCCAACACTCGGCTTTCTTTTTTTTTTCCTTTTGGACTTCTGGCTCATTACCGGAGGCATTGCTCGGCCCTTCTTCATCATGACCAGGCATAGGGTTAAGATTATGCCACGGAGTAGTTCGCCAACCGAGCTGCGTCCTTGACTATAATGCGGGGGGTTTGTCAGGCGTGTATTCAAAATCTGGAATGTTTTGATTGAACTCCCAATTGGCTTGGGTATCTATCATACAGCCTGTACTCATTCGTCCAGGAACGAATGGTTGTGGTGGTGCTTGGATTGGTGTTTGTGATGGCCGTGGTGCTGGCGCTTGTGCTGGTGGTGGTGCTTGTGATGATGATGATGATGTTTTTCGTGATGATGATCCACGCTTCAGTTTCTTCAGTAATCCAGCCATATTTGACGCTAAACTTTTTTACTAGATTTGAAAATAAAAATAGTAAGAGTAACTAAATACACAAGTATAAGAGCAGTAATTAGTAATTAGAAATAACAATTAAAAGAATTAAAGAGTAACAAATGAATCACTGATGGTAATTCAAAATTGGAGAGAGTTAGTAATTAAAAAGAATTTAGTAATAGTAATTAATAAATAAAAATTACTAATTACTAGACAAAAGAATTAGAGAGTAACAAATTAATAAGAGGAGTAGTTAGTAATTAGAATTTAGCAAGAGTAGTAATTAGTAAACAAGAGTAATAATTAGCAAGAGTACTAATTAGTAAATAAGAGTAGTAATTAGCAAGAGTAGTAATTGGAGAGGGAAATAGTAGCAAAGCTTGTAGAAATGTAGAATGTTTAGATAAGAGAGAGTAAGAAGATTGGTGTGAAAAATTAGAGAGAAATTGTGTGAATTTATAGATTTTTTAAACTTCACAAAAGACCAAAATGCCCCTAAAAACTATCTGTTTATAGTTGTTGGGAAGGGTAAGAGTGTAAAAACTTTTAAAGGAGTTGAAAAAATTAAGTTAGACCAAAATACCCCCCAAACTAGTCGTTATATTGCTATTTGGGGGGGTAGGTAAAATTAGAATTTAGGGAAATAATGGGGTATATTACCGTTGGGGGGAAAAGGGGGAAAAATAAGTTTTGAAAATTGTGGGGCCTGCCAGAACAGGGCCAAATCTGGGCCAAGCCCGACCTTGAAAATCAGGGCCAAAACTGGGCCAAACCCGGGCATTTTTCGGGCCGCTGCCAGAACCGGGCTTTTTCGGGCCAGGGCTGGCCCGGGCTTTTTTCCAGAATTTCTTTGCCTGGTCCAAGACCAGGCTGAAAGCCCAACTTTTTAGGGCTGTCACTGTTCACCGAGAGGCCCGGCCGGGTCGGGCCAGCCCGCCGGCCGCCGGGCCCTTTTGACACCTCTAGCCATAGCTGCATGGCACCAAAATCGTAGTTGTACAGCAACTCAATTGAGGCAACGGTGAGTGACGCAAATACACTGGTGTGCCATCGTGGGTGGTTCCAATGTACATGATGGTAATATGGTTGTGGGTAATTGGTTTTGTGGCCTTTATGGGAATGGGTGAGCGATCACGGGGTGGGTAGTGATGGTGGAAGCAACGAAATGGTACTTGGTGCTGGCATGGGGATGGCAGGTGGTGGATGCTGCTGGCAACAGCAATGACGACGAATGGTAGAGCAGGAAGAAATGCACTATTCTGGGAGAAAGAAATATGCTTGTTAGTGAAGCCGTGCTCAGTAGATTTGTGGTGGTGGCTGTGGATCTGTGGTGGCTAATAGTGGTTGGATCAGTGGTAGTAATTAGGGATATTGGTGGCGGCGGTGCACAATTAGATGGTAGTGTTGAAGGCTAGAGGCAAGGGAGGGGGAGGGAGAGGGAGAGGGGGAAGGGACGAGAGAGAGAGAGAGAGAGAGAGTACGGGGCCAATTTTGACACTCTAGATGGAGGTGGTGCAATGACGGAGTTATGTGGTTGGTGGTGATGGTAGCTACTAGTGGTGGGTTTGATGAGGATGGCATTTGTGGTGGCGAGTTCGAAGTTTGATCATGCGTGTCGCTAACTACCTCAGAAAAAGACGAGTATGGATTTAACTAGAGTCACCATGGCATTTTAGGTTTAATTTTCACAAGAAAAACCCTGGTTGACTCTAAATTACCCAATTTAACTTTTGATCACAAAACCAAATATTTAAGGTTTGGGAACTAAGTTGTATGACGATAAGTTATTAGGCACCCCATCATACTTTAAGTGTCTCCTACTTCTTTTAAAAAATATGTATTGGTTTTTATCCAAAGTAGGGAAAAGCATGCAGAAACACAAAAGTTAAACTAAAACCTACTTTTGGCTTGAACTCACAAATTAGGGTCGAGCGGCCAACACACCTGATCGAACTAATCGTGATCAAAATCATATAGTTCTGACCGATCCTACGTGACAACCTAAATTTCAGTCTGTAATACCTAGAGACCTTGATGAACTCAACTTCTTCTAGTCAATTCACTACAAGAAATAGGATCTTTAGCGACCACATTTTGCGACCGCCAAGAAACACAGTCGCTAAACTTTAGATTAGCTACTGCTATTATTTGCGGTCGCTAAACATTCATATATGATATGGAGTCAACAAAAAACATTCACATCTAAGATTTTGCCCTAATTTTGACCGTCTCTTTCTCACTTCCCCGAGCTGCCACCTCCCCTTCTCCCCCCAACTTCCATATACCACCCCAATCACAGTACATAGCGTGCCGCCGCCAAGGCCACCTATCCACAAAGCCCACGCCATCGCTGCTGTTGGCCCTGGCAAGGACACGCATCCACCAAGCCGCTGTTCACATTGTCGCTGCTTATCCTCTCTCCATGACGTAAGTCTTCCCTGCTTCTTTTTTATGTAGTTTTTGTAATGTGTTGTCTCTTTCTTGTTCTTCTCTATCAGTCTCTCATCCTTTTCAATTTCAATTGGTCCATTATAATTTTGTCATCTTGTATACTTCTCTTTTCATTAGCTAATTTTGTAATCGTGTATATTTTCCATTTGCCTTTGTATGTGTTTTGAGTGTTTGCTATTGGGGCTATCTCGTGCACATCATATACTTACGTTTGACCTATAAAAAAGAAGAAAAATGATACTGGATTAATGTTTGGTTTAATCGGGAAATGAGTTGTTAATTTTTGTTGTTTGGATTATGCTTTGTACGAGACAAACATTAGGACTGTTAAAGATGGCAGGGATCAGAGAATGTCAGTGGGAATAAGCCATATAAGAGGGGGTTCAAGAATTTTTGGAACACCTGTTTTTTATTTTTTCTTTCACCAATTGGAATCTACGGGTCCTCGGGCAGATGCGATGGCTGCGACGGAGGAAGAGTGCTTCAACACAATGTTTGATGCGCGCATGCGGATATGCTTGATGACGGTTATGCAATTATAAAAGGGCCAAAACTATATGTAATACAAAATTTCTCAAATACTTATGTATTTTGTGCTCTATATGTGATCTTGATTTGATATATGATGTTGAATCATTTGTATGGCTTCGTGCAGGGCGATACCGATGATCCTAGTGCCGGTGACCCCCAGGGCGATGAAGATGTTGTTGGATAGAACGTCCATTCTTCATCGAGGAATGAAGAAGATGATGATGGGGTTGGTTGTTCTGCCGACGAGTGATTTAGATAGGGGTTTGGTTTGATTTATGCAATGAATGTTATTTTATTGTTTTGAATTGATCATTGGTACTTAACTGTTGTTCCCAACCTATTCTGCTTGCACTCAAAAGTCCACTTGGAGTTCCATTGTGCATGACACATCCGCACAAGCACAGTATTCAACGCTTCGAACTGGTCAAAGTGCGCGCACCCAAGCCACGTGCATTCTTTGCTTCACACGCCTCACGCGCGACTTAGTCACCAATTATTTCACGCTACCCTAACTCACAGTACCACGTTCGTCGCACCGCGACCACCTGAGCACCTTTTCACCAAAAACATTGACCGTTGGCACAACCGAAGCGACGGGGTCAAGGGCATAGGCCTTGGCCAACCCCATGGGGTCGGCCTCGGCCTCCCCTAAGGCCATGGGGTCGGCCTCGGCCTCAATGGGGGTTGACCTCGGCCTCCATGGGGTATTGGCCTTGGCCTTTCCCCCCCAGTTGTTCACTCCTCGAGCAAAGTCCCTTTCGCACTTTGTTCACTTCATACACCTCCTTCTCTTTCTCCTTCTCCATGCAGAGATGCCGCCCCCCTCTTCTCCTTGCGGCGCCGCACCTCGGCCTCGGCCGGCAGCCCCCCCTCGCCGACGCCGACCCCCCCCACCCACCTTCCCTCCACTCTCATCCCTTCTCTCCCCCGCCCCTCCTTCCCCCCCGGCCTCGCGCCTCGGCACCCTGCCGCCTCCGCCCCTTTCTCCCCTCCCCTTTCCTTCCCTGCCCACCCCTCAGCCTCGGCCCACCCTCCCCCTCGGCCTCGGCCCACCCCCCTTCCCCCTTCCCTCTCTTCCCTTCCCCCACACCGCACCCGCACCCACACCTCGGCCTCGGCCGGCCGCAACAACCCCGCTGCCGCCGCCCCTTCTTCCTCTCCCATCTTCTTTCTTCTTCCACTTTTTTCCTTCTTCCCAAAATTCCCAAAGCCATGGCCATCTTCCATGCATTTTGGCCTTCCCCAAGCCATTTTCACTTGGCCTTCACCTTCTCCCCAGTTTGGCCTCCACCACCACACCGAAATCGACGCAACCCATACATACTCCGGCTTGCCCACATTCATCCAACGACCGAACACCGACAACCAGGGCCAAACACTTCAAAAAAAAATTTGCAACGTTAACGGTTGTGCATCGTCTGTCGCCCGAGCACCGACTACGCGACGCCCGTCGCCCGGACTTCATCTCCGCGACGCCCGTCGCCAGGACATCATCTCCGCGACCCCCGGTCGCCCGGACCTCATCTCAGGGACGCCCGTCGCCCCGGACATCATCTCTACGACGCCCGTCGCCCGGATATCATCTCCGCGACTCCCGTCGCCCGGACGTCACATTGTGCCCCTGACACCTTACTTACTCCGTCGCGCCCATGCACCGCGCCACTGACACAGTCGCGCCCCCTGGCTCCCTATCACACAACCATGCTCCTTGCATCGGTCCATCCTTTCACCACACCATGCGCACTTTGCCTTGGTCGTGGAGCATGCTTCAACCCACTCTCCGGAGTGTGCAACATCATGCGGGGATAGGCGACTCCCCCGGGACACTATCTCTGCCAGGGAGCTCTTTAACTCCCCTTCCGCCAGGTAGACGGCTCCTCCGGGATGCTACCTCGGCCAGTTGGGTAGACGGCTCCTCCGGGATGCTACCTTGACGTGCTCCGAGTGCTCCGACACAAGGACTCACTGCGGGGATAGGCGACTCCTCAGGGACACTATCTCCGCCAGGGAGCTCTTCAACTCCCCTTCCGCCAGGTAGACGGCTCCTCCGGGATGCTACCCTGACTCGCTTCGAGTGCTCGGCACAAGGACTCACCGCGGGGATAGGCGACTCCTCCGGGACACTATCTCCGTCAGGGAGCTCTTCAACTCCCCTTCCGCCAGGTAGACGGCTCCTCCGGGATGCTACCTCGGCCTATGGAATAGGCGACTCCTCCGGGACACTATCTCCGTCAGGGAGCTCTTCAACTCCCCTTCTGCCAGGTAGACGGCTCCTCCGGGATGCTACCTCGGCCTACGGAATAGGCGACTCCTCCGGGACCGTATCTCCGTCAGGGAGCTCTTCAACTCCCCTTCCACCAGGTAGACGGCTCCTCCGGGATGCTACCTCGGCCGGCCAGGGAGACGGCTCCTTCGGGATGCTACCTCGGCCTACGGAATAGGCGACTCCTCCGGGACCCTATCTCCGTCAGGGAACTCTTCAACTCCCCTTCCGCTAGGTAGACGGATCCTCTGGGATGCTACCTCGGCCGGCCAGGTAGACGGCTCCTTCGGGATGCTACCTCGGCCTACGGAATAGGCGACTCCTCCGGGACACTATCTCCGTCAGGGAGCTCTTCAACTCCCCTTCCGCCAGGTAGACGGCTCCTCCGGGATGCTACCTCGGCCGGAGAGGTAGATCGCTCCTTCGGGATGCTACCTTGGCCTACGGAATAGGCGACTCCTCCGGGACACTATCTCCGTCAGGGAGCTCTTAACTCCCCTTCCGCCAGGTAGACGGCTCCTTCGTGATGCTACTTGGCCTGTCAGGTAGACGGCTCCTCCGAGATCCTACCTTGACGTGCTCTGAGTGCTTCGGCACAAGGACTCACTTGCGGGATAGGCGACTCCTCCGGGACACTATCTCCGCCAGGGTGTCGTCCGTCACCCAGACGCCGTTTACATGCTCGCGCCCCTGCATCCTATCATCGTGCCTTTGTCTCAACCCCCAAGCATTTCACGCTTTTGTAGGTGGTGCACGAGGTGGCTCAAGCCACCTACTCTTCATCATCATCATGCTTTGACGACCTCAACAGCTCGCCGGCCAAACAATATCAAAATCTTGCTAAGTGTTTATGCGTGCGGTGCCCGCTTGGGTTACCCCCACGCAGGGGGCTTATGTTCCCAACCTATTTTTGTCATACTCAAAGGTCCACTTGGAGTTCCATTGTGCATGACACGTCCGCACAAGCACAGTATTCAACGCTTCGAACTGGTCAAAGTGCGCGCACCCAAGTCACGTGCATTCTTTGCTTCATACGCCTCACGTGCGAATTAGTCACCAATTATTTCACGCTACCCTGACTCACAGTACCACGTTCGTCGCACCACGACCACCTGAGCACCTTTTCACCAAAAACATCGACCGTTGGCGCAACCGAAGAGACGGGGTCAAGGGAATAGGCCTTGGCCAACCCCATGGGGTCAGCCTCGGCCTCCCCTAAGGCCATGGGGTCGGCCTCAGCCTTAATGGGGGGTTGACCTCGGCCTTCATGGGGTGTTGGCCTTGGCCTTTCCCCCCCAGTTGTTCACTCCTCGAGCAAAGTCCCTTCCGCACTTTGTTCACTTCATACACTTTGTATGTGACTTAGGCACCTTGTTCGTCACATGGGTATGCTTCATGTCGACACGCTCGTCATAATGCAACTTTCGGATTTGTCATTGCCCATCAAAACACCTTCCGTCGACGCGCCCAAAGTTCACCCAAAGGGGGAGTGGCCTTGGCCTCCCTTCATGGGAGTTGGCCATTGGCCTTGGCCACCCCTTAGGGTCGGCCTCAGCCTCACCAAGGGATCGGCCTCTGCCTCCACAGGGGTGGTGGCCTTGTCCTTCCCCCATTTTTGGCCTACGGCCTCCGCTCCCTCGCGCACTTGTTTTCTCAAGTCTTTGCACCTCCGCGATGTTTATGGACGTTCGTGCATGAACCTCGCGACGTCCGTCGTGCATCATCCTCGCGACGTCCATCGTGTATGAACCTCGCGACGTCCGTCGTCCATCATCCTCGTGACATCGGTCATCCATCATCCTCGCGACGTCCGTCGTCCATCATCCTCGGGACGTCCGTCGTCCATCAACCTCGCAACGTCCGTCGTGCATGAACCTCGCGACGTCCGTCATGCATGAACCTCGCGACGTCCATCGTGCATCATCCTCGCGACGTCCTTCGTCCATCAACCTCACGACCTCCGTCGTCTATCAACCTCGCGACGTCCGTCGTCCATCATCCTCGGGACGTCCGTCGTGCATGAATCTCACGACGTCCGTCGTGCGTCGTCCATCATCCTCGCGACGTCCGTCGTGCGTCGTCCATCATCCTCGCGACGTCCGTCGTGCATCAACCTCGCGACGTCCGTCGTCCATCATCCTCGCGACGTCCGTCGTCCATCAACCTCGCGACGTCCGTCGTCCGACGACCGCGTACCATCACTTCCAACTTTGTCATTACTACATGATTGCATTCATTTTCTTGTTATGACAGGTACACTCAGCTCATATACCGTCTTCGGGACACCCGAAGCACGCCCATACACCATCTTCATGATACGTGCCCACGGCACCAACTATTGCTTCGCGGCGTTCGTCGCCGCGTCATCTTCATGATGAGTGCCCCCGGCACCAAGTATTGCTCTGCGACCTTCGTCGCCGCACCCATGCGCCATCTTCATAACATGTGCCCCGGCACCAAGTATATGCTCCGAGACCTTCGTCGCCGCACCCATGCGCCATTCTTATCACATGTGCCCCGGCACAAAGTATTGCTTCGCGACGTTTGTCGCCGCACCACTTTCATAACACGTGCCCCGGCACCAAGTATTGTTTCCACGACGTTCGTCTCCGCGCCCATGCGCCATTCTCATGATACGTGCCCCCGGCACCAAGTATTGCTTCGCGACGTTCGTCGCCGTGCCCGTGCACCATCTTCATGATACGTGCCCCGGCACCAAGTATTACTTTGCGACGTTCGTCGCCCAACTACTCTCATGACATGTGCTCCGGCACCAAGTATTGTTCCCGCGACGTTCGTCGCCGCGCCCATGCGCAGCAATCATGATACAGGCCTTCGGGCATCACACTTATTCACCACACCATGCGCCCCCGCCATGGACGTGGAACATGCTTCCACCCACTCTCCGGAGTGTGCAGCATCACGGGGGCTCGGTCGTAGTGCTCCGGCACGAGGACCCCTCGTAACGGGATGGGCTCACAACCTTGAAGCCATCGCCGGCACAATCAACTACAGGATGGGCTCACAACCTTGAAGCCATCGCCGGCACAATCAACTACGAGATGGGCTCACAACCTTGAAGCCATCTCCGGCACAATCAACTACGGGATGGGCTCACAACCTTGAAGCCATCGCCGGCACAATCAACTACGGGATGGGCTCACAACCTTGAGCCATCGCCATCGCCACAACCTTGAAGCACAATCAACTACGGGATGGGCTCACAACCTTGAAGCCATCGCCGGCACAATCAACTACGGGATGGGCTCACAACCTTGAAGCCATCGCCGGCACAATCAACTACGGGATGGGCTCACAACCTTGAAGCCATCGCCGGCACACAATCAACTACGGGATGGGCTCACAACCTTGAGCCATCGCCGTCAACTACGGGATGGGCTCACAACCTTGAAGCCATCGCCGGCACAATCAACTACGGGATGGGCTCACAACCTTGAAGCCATCGCCGACACAATCAACTACGGGATGGGCTCACAACCTTGAAGCCGTCACCGGAACAATCAATTACGGGATGGGCTCACAACCTTAAAGCCATTCACAATCACGGGGGTGATTCCGGCACGAGGACCCCTCGCCATGGACCCTGAGCACTCAGTTGCGAGCATGTCCACTCATGTTACCATTGATCGTCGACACCACCAGGGCAATGACACCCAGGTCACTCTGAGACGGGAGCAGGTCCTTGGAGGGCATGGCGCCTAGTCCACCTGACAGTTGGCTACAGGGGCAACCCTCACCACTGTCAGGTTCTCTGCACGTCTCTTGACGCACATAGTGGGACTCTACAAGGGCTTGGATTGGAGGCTAGATCAAGGGGTTTCTCTGGCCACATTGACATTGTGGGAGCCAGTCTTTCCAGACAGACAGAGCGATGCTGTGCATGGCAGGCGAGGTGATTATGCGATTCGAGAAACTGTGGAGCACCGACAGCTGTGGACCCCTCAATGGCGTGTCACTCCCGGGGAGCGCCACGTGTCGCGTGATGACATCATCATCTCAACCTCTATAAATAGAGGTCTTGAGAATTCATTTGGACGTTTGGACATTTTCAGAACACTCTCGCTTTCTCACTCTAAAATCCTAGAGAGAGAAACATACATGACCCTGACTTTGGACCTAAGTATCGGACTGTGACTGTCGTCGTGTATTCACCCTACGCCATCGCCCTTCGCAGCACTGCCATTCTCAAGCTCTGTCTGGGAAGCCCTTGGTCTCTGCCCTTGCTCCGCCCTTGATGTGTCTCACATCAACATATTTGGCATCTAAGTCAGACTGCATTCCTTGTGGCACCTCCAAATCGACTGCGAACCCACTTTCCTTGGCATCAACTGTATGAATTCTATATTTTTAATGCATATGTTGACGTTTATCTATACTTTGATGAATGCGACAAGCTGTTTGAATGAATGCGGGACAGGGGGTTGAAACAGTTTTGAATGAATGCGTTGAAAGATTTCAACACATTCATTCAAAATCATTTCAACCGAGGTTAAATCGATTTTTGGATCGATTGGATTGGATGTGAATTGTTTATGAATTCATATTAGCTCTGTGACAGGTTTTGGACATGTTACTTGACCTGCATTTTTTTTTTTTTTTGCAAAGCCAGGTTTTGTGACTGCGATGTGCGGTCGCTAAATGAAACAAAGCGGTCGCTAATTTTTATATTTTAAAAAATAAAGTAATATTTAAAAATATTAAGCTACCTCGCATAGTGGTAGCTAAATTAAATAAGTGCGGTTGTTAAATATTTTTAATATATTTCTAAAAAAATAAAATAATATTTGAAAATATTTAGCGACCGCAACTGTCGGTCGCTAATTCGGTCGCGAATATATAATATAATTTAATACAAAATATTAAAAAAATAAAAATTTTAAATTAAAACTATATAGCGACCGCGTTATGCGGTCACGAAATTTAGTCAACGCGGTCGCTAAAATTTAGCGGCCTGGCCTATAGTGACCGTTTTAGCGACCGCTATAACGCGGTCGTTAAAACCCTTTAGCGACCGCGTTGACACCTTTAGCGACCGCTGACCCGGTCGCTAAAGGCACTGTTTCTTGTAGTGATTATTCTGAGAATCATTGAATTGAAAACTGATAATGTTCCAAAATCTTAAAATATTAAGGGATGAGACGACCGATTAGTTGACATTTTCTCAATTTGAGATTTTAATCAAATATTCGACTCTATCAGAGATCTCAGATTCAAAAGTAATCCTCATCATTTCGGTCATCCTCGGACCTCTATAAAAAGAGCCTTTGGCTACAGTTTAAGGGAGGCTATTTTCTCTAGAGGTGGTTCTAAGTCCTCTAAGCAAGCAGGGTCTAGAGGTAACTTTATAATACTTTCTAGTTTAGGCTATAGTATAGAAGTCTAGAATATCTCCCATCCTGCGAACAAATCTCTGTCAATAAAAAAGCTTTATGAAAAGAGTCTTTCAATTTCATATTTCTTTATTTGTGTCAAAGACCAAAGTTTAGATTGCCTCCTATAAGTTCGAGTTGAACTATGATGATTTTGATTCCGGTTTATCCGAGCGGATACGTAGATCAGCTGACGCTGGTTGTCGAATTCGAACCAAAGTCATAGAATTATGTTAGGGTGGATTCATATGTGTTTATGTGCATTTTTATTTGTTATGTGTTAAAAGGATAATAAATCATAAAAAAAACAAAGTAGAGACTGTTACGGTATTACGAGCGAGACCGTTAAGGTATGACACGTGCCTAACACCTTTTGGTCGTATAACATAATCCTCAAATCTATCATTTCTGATTTTGATAGATTAGAAGCTTAGGCTACCTTGGTCTTTTAGGATTTTTTTTTCTTGTCTTTATTTCATAATATAAAATGACGGCTCCGAGTTTTAGATCTTTGCATTTCTAAGAGTTTTTTGAGGCGGTTCGCCATAATTATGAGTAAGATGATGCAAAACTCTACTCTTTTCTCGAGCCAAGTTAGACATTCAAGCCTAGGTATTAATTTGAAGCTAAGAACCGTTGGTGTAAGCATATCTAAATGCATTTCGATCTAGGTTACTCCTAACACGTTTTTGCATAAGCCCTCATTTTTTTTATTAAACTTTGAGGGATTCATTAAATCTAGGCAATTAACAAGAAAAGGAAATTAAGAACAATCCTACGACTATTAACTTTAAAAAATAAAAGGCGCCGCTAGTCAGCTCAAAGTTTAGCCTGACGTGCCGAACTGAAGTGTGACGCTTGGGGGATCTCTCTAGGCCTATACAGCAGAAGGAAAAAGCTTGGTAGCATAGATGCATGAGAAAAATGAAGGAACAGGATACGACATCAGTAATAGCTTGGAATTTTAAGGGATCTTATCGTTTTTCTTGAAGTACATATCTACCAAACATTTTGTATTGTTTATGTTTTACGTGTTGAATAGTGTAATCTCATGGTGAGGCCAGGTATTTCATTTTCAAGCAAGATAAAAATGCAATTGCAAGTAAAATAGAGCATGAGAGAGAGCACATAAATGATTTTGCACACGATTCGGCCATTTCGCACACGCTATATGTAAGATTGGAAACTACCAATCCACTATTATTAATCTTCAGTATGAACAAAGACCTAAGACAGCAATTGACCATCCAATAGGTAGTGCAACACGGGCATCAACTTTTTTGGCCACGCATGCCCAAATCACTAAGGATTGAGATTACCATCTTACAAGCTGTATTATAATTTGAAATATCAATCCTATACAATATTGATGAACCCAAGACAATATAACTGTTTCCTTACAGGGTACATATAACTAATGAATTTGGTGAAGAATAATTGAAAGGATGTCTGCAAGTGTTTCTGGAAGCATTGTGTATTGGGTGAGCCCTTAAAATGTACTTGGAGGCTATTTAATGAAACTGAAATTTAAGTGCTCCAAAACTTAAACATTAAATTCATACAATTAAAAACTACACCGACTGAAGTCCTAGCAAAGAAAAATAACTTAACATGGGTGGTAAACCAAGAGCGA
The DNA here is from genome assembly GCA_033070095.1 of Escallonia herrerae. Lineage (NCBI taxonomy): Eukaryota > Viridiplantae > Streptophyta > Magnoliopsida > Escalloniales > Escalloniaceae > Escallonia > Escallonia herrerae. Next base: position 242,019 of record JAVXUP010000547.1, read on the forward strand.
ATACCTGAAAGTTGTTATATTTAACACTATAATCATTTTACGAGAATTATGCGCTTATGTTTTTCTTTTGTTTCCTCAAGGCCGAAATTCTGTTGGTTATGTTGGTAATGGTGGTGGCAGTAATGGTCACTCAGTATTATTGGTAGTGGTGGGGATTCGTGCCTATAATGGTGGGGATATGTGCTCGTAATGGTGGGCAATGGTGGTGACAGCCTAGTGCTAGTAGGCAATAACATGGTAATGGTGGTGGTGACTGTCGTTTGGTCGTCGAGACTGAGGTGGTGTTGGCAGTAATGTGGATGTGGTGGCGACAACAAAAATGATGGTGTGTGTTGGAGGCAACATCATCCTGTTGGTGGTAACGGTGACGATGGTATGATGCATCACAATCCTGCTAATGGAGACTTAGTAGTGGCGGCTAGTTGGTATTTGTGATGTTAGTAATAGCAAGGAGTGGTGGTTGTGGTAGAAGTGGTGTTGCTGACTGATCGATGGTGACAGTTGTGGCGAAGGTGATGTCTGTGGTGGTGGTGGTGGAATGTTGTGGCATGTGGCCGTGGAGGTGTAATGGTTGTGGATGTGTGGCAGAGATCGTGTTTTTTACGGTGCCGGCGATATCATGGTGCTTTAATAACCCTTTTACGCAATATTCGCATAATAACTTTTGGTCATCTCACTTCAAGTTTTGTCTATTTTAGGAAAGTCTTAATTCTGTAAATAATACAAGGTTGAGTATTATCAAACAAAATTAATTAAAAAAGTTAAAATTTTAAGTTTTAAGTACTTAATTAGGTTGTCAAACAACATCTTAGAATCCTTCTTGTGTAGATTCTGGTCGAACGAAAGTCCTTTCTAGCCTCGAATGGCAAGTTAGTCAAGTCTGCACCATTATCGACAAAGCGCTTGTGTATATATGGTTGGTTGGAAATCAACCTGCATCGGACTGCTTATGAAGCAGAGAACTTTTAGCCACTTATTGCAGTCTAAACTCAAGCCCCCTTGAGTTTTACCAATACAAATGTACTTTTGAAACCGGAGGAGAACACATAGGCTCATCTAAAGGTTATATGAATCATCTAATTCTTCCATCTAAACTACTTACAATAAGAAAAGCCCGATTTCAATGGGAAATGAAACATAAAATGCCATTAACAAGCTATTCATTCAGTACCTAAAGCGTTACTTCTAGAATAACAAACATGCTTTACGCACAAAAATAGGGATGATAAGCTCTACGACCATTGAAAGCATTCAAGACTTACCTGAAATACCGTTGTACATGAATACATATGTCACCTTCCCACAGAAAAATCACGTACACCAAAACTCTGAGATCTAGTTGCTATTTCACATGACAACGCACATCACAATGGATTAGACCATGCAAGCCCAATATATCCTTGTTCTACAGTATGAAATCGCTTTCTAGCTATATGGTTGCATGGAGAGATGGCCAAATGGGACAATCACACACACACACACACACAAGGTGTACTGCTCTTGTATCCGTAACTTCATTGAGTAATGTTTATGCTAAAACAATGGTTCGATTTAATAGGTTCCTATTTGGCGCACACAAAAAATTATGCGAAGATCATTATTATTAAAACAGTGAAATGATGTCAAAATGGTGAAAGTATATGCTGGGTAGAAACAGGCAAACCCACAAAACACAAATAAAAATTCAAGAAAAGAAAGGAGAACACAGATGATAAAAAGGAGTACAATAAAACAATATGCCACCTACTTGAAATGAGGGTCCAACTTCTAGCAAAATAGCAATATAATAACACAACAACAGTTTGACAGCAGCCAGCAACCAACCACAGGCAACATGGGGATCGAACATATCCTAGATGTATCACCGCAGGGCGCGCCCACCAAAGCGGTACAAGTGAACCAAGCTTATCACGTTTCCGTCCACAATCTGTTCTTTGATCTTCTGCATCGGTAGTCCATAGTAATCAACGGTTGTAATGAAACAAAATTGGCTCACTTTACCATTTTACCATAAAATAATATATAACTGATTGTGGTTAAAACATAGAGCAAGTCAGTCTGATCGACAAGTAGGGACGGATCCAGAAAGTCTAATCGGAGGGTGCCAGAAAAGAAAATAAAAATTGTGACTAATATAAAAGAATTCAAAAGGTTCAAGTTCATATAAAATATGAATAATAAAACATATGAATAATAAAACATATATTATAAAATCATCACTATTAAATACGTTAAATACAAAATAAATTATTCAATTTGACTACTAATAATATATCTTTGCTATGTATAGTGATTTATTTACCTTGTTAAGGTTGGTCAATAATAAATTATCACTTTTTTCATAAAAAAAAACCTAATTCTTACTCTATAGATATATTACTAATGTGATTATCAATTGTATAACTATATTAATCACGTATAAGTTAATAAATTATAAGAATTTAAAATAATAAAAATAACTAACCTTAATTTATTCTTATCCTTTTGTAATATAGAGATTTAGAATATAGAATAGAGCAAGAAAATGAGAAAGACAAAGACAAGGTAGTAAAAAAACAAGACAAAATGAAATCTTAATAAATTAATGTTACAATATGGTGACATTTTTAGAAATATTTTATATATTTTAAATATATTTATTTATTATCTCAAAAATTAAAAGAGAATTTCAAAAAATCTTGAGGGGTGCCATGATCCCCCCCCCCCCCCCCCCCCCCCCGGTCATGGGGAGGTCCGCCCCTGTCGACAAGGATGTCAGTAAATGATTAAATAGGGTTAAAGCTAGAGCCATAGCTTAACACACTATGATGCTTTCCTGCCAACTAAAACTTGTTTTAGAAGTGACCGAAATCTAGTGCAAGTACGTAAATCATAAAGAATGGCATACCTCTAGCAGTCTTTGAGTAAGTGTCTCTTGAGGCAACTAATACCTCCTCCTTCCTTCCTGCTCATGTAAAATCTGTTCAACCTGTGTACGAATAAGAAACAGTAAGAAATATAAAGAGTAAAAGAAAAAGAAGACGACTGCCTGTTCAGAATTGCTGAGTGATTGACCTTGTTAATGTATACGAAGAATGTATCATTGCGAATCTTTGTGGCAGCTAATTTATATAATATATAATAAGCGAAATAAAAAATCTATCATTGCGAATCCACGTGGCACTAACCTATATAATATATAATAAGCGAAGCAAAAGATATAACAATATCTTATTTGTGCGACACATAATTGCATTTTTTAACGACACATCATCAAAATTTTTAACCAATCATCACAAAACGACACATCATCGTTACGATAATTTATCTATATAATATATAATAATCGAAGCAAAAGATGCAACATTATCTTCTTTGTGCGACACATAATCGCATTTTTTACGACACGTCATCAAAATTTTTAACCACATCATCACAAAACGACACATCATCGTTACTACGATAACTTGTAATGTCCAAATAGAATTACTACTCTCAGTGGTCTGCTCTCTCCGTATTCCTTCCACTCTCTAATACTCTGTTCTACTCTCTCCCTATTCCTTCACTCTCTAATGCTCTGTTTTGCTCCCTCTATTCCCTTCCTTTGTTTTCCTCCAGATGACTATCTTCCCTCAATGTTGTTGACTCATCGAGGCAGTGGCTATTAGGTGCACTTCGTGTTCAGGTTCAATCTTCTCTCTCCGTACTCTTATACTCTGTTTTGCTGTCTCCCTATTCCTTCCATTCTCTAATACTCTGTTTCGCTCCCTTTCTTTTGCTCCAGAACAACTATCATTCCTCAATGTTGTTGACTCATCGAGACAGTAGCTATCAGGTGTACACGAAAAACTTTCTTTTTGTACCTTCAATTTTTGCTTGGTTTACTTTCATAATTTGTGACAGGCATTCGTGAACAAAAAACTAGCCTAATCCAAATTCCCAGATACAATATATTTGGAGAATATCAATCCACTTCATCATCACCATCATCATATGTGCTCCTTCGTCATTGTTGCTTCCCCGATTAGGCATTAATAACTCCGTTGTACCTCTAATTTTCTTAGACCATGATCGCCCACTCAGTAAATCTGGATAAGCTAATGCTGTCAAAGTCTCTTACAAGCTCCAATAGCTCGGTTCGGTTCCTCAAATAATTTTGCCCAGATTAGGATTTTGTTACACTACTTGCTTGTGTGGCGGTTTGACACTAATCAAACTTTCAGCATTCGACCTGATTATCAAGTGGTGTGTTGGTGAAAAAGAAAACTTGGGTGATTTTTGTAACTAATTTGGGTAAATTAGTTACAAGAATCACTTAATTCCAGATCACAAATATGAGTCCTTATTAATTGAGTACCACAGAAAGCCAAATCGGATTAGAATTTACTTAGAACCCTACCCAATTTCAATAAGGAATCACATGAACCACGTTATAATATGATATTTAAACCCTCTCAAACTCGAATTTACGCCGAATATCTGAGTTATTCATTTACGTGAGTGATCAGGCATGATAATTGCAGTAGTAACAATTGTTGTGTTAGTATTTTAGTGCTGGTATGAGATTTTTAATTGTTGTACAGCAGGTGGTTATAGTGATGGTGGTCTATAGTGTTTTGATGGTTGTGGTGGTGATTGTCTCAACACTGTGGTAGTAGTGCAAGAGGTGATGGTTTTGCTATGGTTGTTGTAGTTGTAGCTCTAAGGTATTTGGAAGTAACTTTAATATATAGTACTAATTGGTAGTTATAATCTAAATGTGGTTTGAACAACTGATGAATTTCACGACATAAATATGGAAGTGGAGTGATGGTCAAAAGTTATGGCTGTGGCAACGGGAACTGAAGTGATAGTGGCAATGATAAGGTACATGGAAATCTGCATCGGACAAAAGATGAACCTAAGTAAAAGCATAATAATTTTAGGTTAGTTCTATCTAGGACTACTAGGAGCAATAACTTTTTTTTTTTTTCTCTAGATTGACTGTTATCTTCTGATTATGATTTTGGTCTCACATTTTGATTCCTTAAAGTTTCGTAATTAGTCAAGATGACGTCTTCGTGGTTTACCAATTTGTAGTCCTGGGCTACCATAATATTGATGGTTTTTCCAATGGTATTTTCATTAAGTAATGTGAGCAAAACTTTAATAAGTTAAGTTTTAAAGTTGCTTTCTTTGGGTCTTTGTGTGTTTTTTTATGTGATTAGATATTACAGCAGAAAAAGACATGGATATTTGTAGAAATCAGAATGCTCAAAAGAGGGGAAAAGAAGAACCAAAGTTTGTTAAAGACGATGTTGGAAATTCAGCAGAAAAGAGGCAGGATGGAAAGAGGGCATTAGAGCCTATAGTTAGTCCTACTAACAACCACCCAAAAAGATTGCATGTAATGGATGTTCGGCAGTTAGTTCGAGCAAAGCCTCTTTCCGTAAATGAACCTTCTTGTGTCAAAGATCGAAGAGTAGTTGGTGTTGCTCGAGGTAGTAATTATTGGTTTTATACTGCTTAGTTTTAAATAACGTCTATTTATATTCAATTTTTTCTTCCACCTTAACAAATTGCTGGAGTTACAATTTTGATGGTTCAAGAATGGATCACAGGGCAGCACTTGGATAGTTCCTTTATCTTTGTTAATTGGCAACACTGTTAAGTTTGGACAACACCTACTATCCGTGGGAATAATTTTGATGTTTCCTTACCCCCTTCCTGACTTTTGCATCTAATCAACACCCAATGTCCATAGTTACTTTTTCTTCTTGATTAGGAGTTCTCATAGTTTTTGAACTGCTACGACTGACATACAACTTTTTTCTTTAATGTAGCAAAAATAATTCAAAGACACCAGCCAGCATTGAATCCAACGCCCGCCTCATTGGCTGCTAGAAACAGCGTAGGGAGACTCGTGTTCATAGGCTTGATATTCTTAGGCACAATCGGTAGAAAGGTATTATTATCTTTTACCGGTTAATGAAGAAATTTGTTATTCATGTTAAAGCTTGATTCAAGCTGAAAAAAAGCTTTCGATGACGGTAAGATATGCAGTGCATTTAAAACCATGTTATTCAGGAATTAAACAAAACAAGTAGCATGTCTGCTTTTTCTTTTTGATTAGGAGTCATGTTCGTCTACTTTTTGCAGCATTGATTCATAGGTATAAAATGATCATCTTGATTTCCATGATTGTTCAGGAATTAAACAGAACAAAGTAGCAGGTTAAATTTGCAATTGGAGAAAGCACATAGCTTTTACAAGTATTTATCAAGCAAAAACACTATAGAATTTGGTTATTGTTTTGTAAAACTTTGACTACTTTAATGATGCTAACGTCTACTCAAAATGCTTCATGCAATGCTAACAATGACATTTTTAATGATTTTTTAGGTCATAAACCACCACAAAGGAAACAGAAGCAGGTGAAAACGGTGAGTACTTCTTCGTGTTAAAGCTTGATTTAAACTGGAAAAAACTTTTGATGATGGTAAGATATGCATTTAATTCAAACCGTAATTTTCCAAGAAGAAAATAAAACAAAGTACCACGATCAACCAAACGGAAGCAGGTGAAAGACAGTAAGTACCTTCTAATCTTGAACATTAACTATAATTGGTAAAAAGTATACAGCTTTCGAAAGTATTTCTCAAGAAAAATAGATATTATATGGTCGCTACGTTGACAATATGGGTTACAATATTGGTCATTGTTTAGTAAAACTTTGTTTCCTTCCGTGATGCCAACGTCTACTCAAAAAGCTTGATGTGATGCTAACAGAGACATTATAAAGATTTTTTTAGGTGAGAAACCAGCACCAAGGAAACAAAGCACGTGAAAAATGGTGAGTACTTCTATTTGGTCTTGAGATTGACCATAATTAGAGAGTATATATCTTTTGCAAGTATTTCTAAAGCAAAAAAGATACTATATATTCGCCACTTTTACAATATAGTTTACACTTTACAAGTTGCATAAATGAACCATTGAGTCTTGAGGGACCCAATAAAACATGCGAGTATTGCCATGCTGTTGCATGGTACCAAGAGTGGCCTGTGAAATCTAGGAAAACTAAAGACCCAAAATTTTTATTTGGTGACAGGAGGGTAAAGTTAAGTTGCCATTTTTGAGAGAAGTTTCAGATGAACTGAAATAACTTTTATACTATCAAACCAGAGAGGATTTAACCAGAGAGGATTTAACTTTTATACTATCAAACCAGTTAAGTTGCCATATAATTCAATGTTTGCATTCACCTTGAATGGAGGAAAAACTAACTTCAATAACGATGGAAAGGCACCTTATGTATTTAGGCTAAGCGGGCAAAATCACCATAGAATTGGGTCATTGTTGCCTCCTGAAGGGAAATCACCCAAGTTTGCACAGTTGTAGATGTCTGATTCCAAGAAGGTAGTAACTAATAGGATGGCTGCATTTTCTAGCATTAATGGGTAAAGCAATCTTGACTCAAAAATTGTTGGGAAGTTGGTTCGAGTGTTTGATGCAAATAATGAAATAGCTAAGATGTTTCCCCCAGCAAGAGAACGGTTCAAACAAGCAGATTATGAACATGTTCATCTTCGATTGCTCGAGTGTCGTGCATTTGATGGCCGTCAAAATAATATGCCAAATGTTGATGAGGTGGCTGGTTTGATATCGGGTAGTGATCCATCAAATTCAATAGACATAATCGTTGATAGTGGAACTGTTGGGTTAAAACGAATTAGCGCATTGCATCCAAGCTTCATGGCCATGCAATACCCTATGTTATTTCGTTATGATAAGGATGGCTATAGAAAGAATATTTTTCATAGAGATACTGTCTGTTCTGAACCAACCAAGGGAAATATAGTGTGAGTGCGTCGATTTTTTGCATATAGACTCTAATATAGAGAGAATGAATGGCATACCTTGCTTAATGGACACAAACTACTTCAACAAAACATTGTTGATGCATTTATGTGTATTGAGCAAGCTCGGTTGAATTAGGTGCCTCAATCCAAGAAAAAAATTCGAGCAGATTTGTACACCAACATCAGAGATGTTGTTGTGCGAGGAGCAAGCGAGTGGTCTTACTGCCAGCTTCTCTTACAGGTGGCCCGCACTATATGCAACAAATATACGAAGATGCATTTGCTCTTTTTTGGAAATATGGTCAACCAGATTCTTTACAAGGAATCTAGAATAATAAAGGCCTGAATCCACCCTCAACACAATTTCAAAGGCATTTTAATAGTCTCTTCTTGCAATGGCATCTTGTTAAGTTCAATAAGGAAACCAATATAATAATAATGTTATAAAGGAGCTGTCCATCAATTGGCTTTCCGTGGTGTTCCTCACTAACCTGTATACATACGGTTTAAAAATTACAGTATAAAGTATAATATAAGGTTTCAAAGAGTATTAATATGTATCATATATCATGAGACAAAAAAGACAATAACATTTTTAAAACAATATCTTATTGGCTATAAAGAATAGATGGCGATACAGTGGAGCCGTTAGTTACTTGCTTTCTTTAAGCTTTTACTTTCATTTGTCAATTAATATTTCAAATGAATATTGGCTTAGCACTTATAGTAGTAAAATAGTCATGTTAGTGGTTGGGCAGTGGGTTTGATGAAGTTGCAGGTTATGTTATGTGTTCATGGCTGGGTAGTGAGGCTTTGTGTGAGATTTGGGTATTTGATTATGTTAGGGTATATGTTTTGACAAGGCAGTGAGTATTTTAGGGTTTAAATAGTGGGGGTAATGAATTCGTATGAGAGTATGAATGGTGTGTGTGAAAATGTGTGCGGCAGTGAGGAAGATGAGAGGTGTGTGTGCATACGGTGTTATAGTGTGTGTGTGTGTGTGTGAATCTAAATAGTAATTGTAATTGTCACTAAAGATATAATGAATTGAGGCAGTTTTTCATGAATTTTTATAAATAACTAGGGTCAGAATTTGACAAAGTCCAAAAATGTAACCCCCAATATTTTTATGATAACTACACTCTGGAATGTTTTGAGAATTTTTGGAGTCCGTCAAGAGCACTAAATTGGGGTACTGATTAAAGAACTATATCGAATTATTTAGCATAGCAAACCCAACATTTTTAATCTGAAAATTTTATGGAAACCTTATTCTACTGATATGTTTAATATTCTAAAATTTCAGGCCATTCTGAGGCCGATATGTATTTTTTGCGAAACTGGCCTTTTTGCGCTTGATCCGGACACCGGTTCGGAATTTTCGGGCAAAAAATTTTTAAAATACTTTTAGATGAGAAATAACATCAGGATGTTTAAAATAGCATTTTAATATATTTTTGAGATTTTTCCAGTGCCGGAAACCCCAGGGGTGTTTTGGTAATTTACCACCCCAAAGGGGGTATTTTGGTAATTTTACCTATAAGAGGTATTTTGAAGTAAATTTACATACAGTAAGATTATTTTAATGACTTTGCTTATGGAAAAGTCATTTTGACGATTTAAGTGTAACGAGGGGGTATTTTGGTAATTTATCACCCCGGAGGAGTATTTTGGTAATTTGACCTAAGAAATGTATTTTTGGATAAATTCGCTTATGGTAAGATTGTTGTAGTGATTTTACTCAAGAGAAGACTATTTTGGTGATTTAAATCTGATAGGGGCATTTTGGTAATTTTACACCCTAGGAGCGTTTCGGTAATTTTACATACCCGGTGAGAGAGGTTTATTTTGGGAGTATGTGTGAGTTCATATTAAGTTATAATATTGTTCTGTAGGCTGTATTCTAATGATTCGATTATTCCGTCTAGGTTAAAACTAAAGACTTCCGGTTAGGATAATTTAGCTGCGAATACAGGTAAGGGATTCTATCTGAACCCTGGGGAAGGACTTTCGTCTGAACCCTTATTTTGATAACTCGTACTCACAAGTACTCATTTGATTTTCTTATGGCTAATGCCGAACTCTGAATTTGGTATGATATTAGCATGTTCTTGTCTAGAAAACCCTAATATTGAACCTGAATCGATTATTTGAAAATCTTGTGATGCTCACCTGTTATTATGTGCTGAGCAAATGTGACAATTGTCTGTATCCGTTCTTTCGGATTGTTGTGCTTAAAACTTGATAATTATTCGTAATCATTTTGTTGTTTATCTTTGATTTTTCTTCTGGAAATTCTGATTTCTTCTAAATGTTGATTTATGTCAGTACAATTATTGTTATTAGAATCCGAATTGATTTCGGTGATTGAGCTTATGTTAAGGCTCACTGATATTGTTGATTTTTCTGTGTTGACCTGGGTTTCTGTTCTGTGGGAGGGCGTAATAAGGCTGGTCTGAATCTTGCAGGAAAAAGTAGGCTAGTACCCAAGTAGACTAGTATTTTAGTACATCATGCATGTATACACTTCTGTGCTTTGCCGAAATGGCATCGCGACCGCCCAGGATCAACGTTAATTTTTTATTTTATCTGCTCTGTATACTGCAGTGACTATTACGGAAAATGTCTGAAAAGTATTATCTGAAATGATCTGTGCATCTGTTGAAATCCTTTGAAAAACCTTCATCGTATTTTGGAAATGATGACTCTAGAAATGATCGATTATCGATTGTTTTTTTTTTTGGAATCGGTCATGTTTGTTCTGGTTTATTTTGGTATCTATTTCTGATGAGTTTTTGATCCTTTTGGAAGTTATTAAGTTTTTGACCATCTAAAGTATTCTGGAAATTCTCGTCGGTTGGATTCTTTAAAATCATTTTGTAATCCTGTTTGTAGTCCTTGTGCGACCTTACTGAGCTCTCAAAAGCTCACCCTTCGTTTGGCTCCCTTCTGTAGGTAATGATAAGCTGTAGCAGGTTCGGGAATGGGTTAGAGTCTGCGTGAGGTTCCGGCGAGCCCATCACCACTATATAGTAAGACCCCTGAGTGGGTCGGTACTGATAATTTATTCTTAGGAAATTTGAATTGCGAAGAACCTAAGCTGTAATATTTTGAGCTAAGCAATTATGATCCAGTATTATGAGAAATTTGAGTTGATGCTGGATTAGATGATTTGGAATATGTGTTAGTGAACAGGTTTGACATGATCTGGTAGGTTAACGACCCCGGGAGTTCGAGGCGGCGGAGCTCCGGATTTTTAGGGGGGTTACAGAAAATTTTTTTTGCCTTCTTTTCCTTACATCATTACTCTTCCATTTCACAAACCAACCGCACAAAAGTGTAGCGATTGGTGAAGATTGAATTCTTTTTTATTCGGATGAGAGACACAAGGATATAAGGACCCCACCAATCACTCTAACTGCTTCTAAGTGTTGCGGTTGGCCTTATCCAAGAAATTTTTTTTCAGTTGTTTCGTGTGACACAAGGATATGAACCCTAGAAATTATTTCCCCACCTACCGTAAATAAGCCCCCAGCTACCCCACAGCTGGCGTAATTAATGCGCCAACCGCTACAAAGAGTAACGGTTTAGGGGTTTCCCTTTCCTTCACGACATTGATAGTCCGCGTTCAAGTAGGAAAGCACGTTTGCAGATGGTCGCCATTCACCCTTGCTTGTCCCTTGCCTCATCCTCTATTCTGTGAACTCCTTCATGCTGTTCACCATGATGGGGATAACAAAAGAGGCATACATGTTGAGCTTCAGTGTTTGGCAGGGGTTATATTTTAGCTCTCTAACACGGAGCAGATCTATATAAGCGTCCAGGACCCAGTTCAAAATATCTATTTTCGGTGCCAACGCTCTTAGATCAGAGTGTCCTAGGAATCCCAAAATAGGAAAGTCTGCTTTAGCGATTGGCTCAGGCCCGAAGTAGTGCTCGTCGATCCAATCCCGTTTGGCTGGACTCAATGGCTTCGTCGGTTGTCCTTTATCCGACCGTATGCTTGGGTGCCCCTGGGGAGTTACTTGGGTCACCTGACTCTGAGGCTGAGAGTCATATGCGTCAGGAGGCAAGCGACTAGACGATTCTCCTTGGTAACCCTGGTACGCATTACTGAAGTTGTGAACTTCAGTCTTGTACCTCTCGATGTACATCCTGAGACTGTCAGGAGCATGCACGACAAACCAGTCAAATCCCTCCAGCTGCTTGAACACCTCAGTGCCCATGTCAACCTAATAAACATGCATGGAAAATATGGCTAATCATTTCACAATCGGTCAATAAGGCGCACAAGTATAAATTGAATCATATAATTAAATGACTGACAATGTTCATTGCCCAGAACTGATCGATGAACTCACGTGGCGCATACGATGTCTTTTTGGCCTGGGAAGGGCGATTCACCCTCGTGCGCGTCACCTTGAGAAACCATTACAAATAGTCCTCAATACTGATGTCGTCGTGCTTCAACGATACAAGGCTATCATACGTTTCCTGCCAGGTATTTCACTGTTGCACCTCGTCGCTCAACAAATTCAAGGCATCAGGCACCTCGAAGTTCGGTCTTCGACCCTTGCTGTATGGCCGCATGTCTACAGCGAATTTTGGTATCCCTTGTAGACAGCCAGCTTGCCCCATAGATCGATCGGGCATCTGAAACTCACATACTTCAAAGTGAATAAGCGGCACCAAAACCAAACCTGCCAGCACGTACTCCAGCGGAAGTTGCCAATACCACTCATCCAACCGATGCATCAACTTGCAATATGGCTGCCACGTCACTTGTGATGCATCCAGTATCTTTAGTTCCCCCCGATAGAACATTAGATGGTGGTGAGGATCTACCCATCTCCTCTGGTTGGGCGTAGGCCCCCAGGCCCACACCCTAGGCCACGTCTCAACGGAATCATCTTGCGGCTGTGGACGACCTGTGGGTTGCCTCTCATAAGACCAAACCTGTGAATGCAAACATTACATAGAATTAGTAATTAATCACGAATATATTGACACGTCAACCAAGAATATAAATGCTCAAACCTGTAATAGAGTGAGGCAGACGGCAATGGACTTGGCACCCTTTTCTCGTAGCTCTGTGCAGTGCTCGATATAGGTGCACAAGGACAGCTAAACCCCACGAATATGAGTATACCTCCTCAAGATCTTCCAAGAACAGCATATACTTCGGATGCACCGTGTTTTTCGAATGCGTCAGAAGTAATATAGCTCCAAAAATATACAGAAGGAATGCCTTCGTATACATCACCAAATCGTGAGGAGTATATTCATCCGGTAGCACGCCATACTGCTCCCTCAGCCATTTAAGTTTGATGTCATTTGTTGTAAGAGCTTCTCTCGAAATTTCCAGACAATACTGCCTAGCCATCTTCGCTATGGATGCAGACATTTTGCTCAAAATAATGGGTTTGCCGTGACATGGGATTCTAAGTATAAATCCGACGTCCTTTATTGTAATAGTCATTTCACCGAACCGGAAGTGAAAAGAGTTCGTCTCGCTCCTCCATCGTTCAACTAGAGCGGATATAAGGCAATCGTCGTGCCGAGACCAATGATGAAGATCGATGAACATAGATAAATTTTGACGGTGTAATATTTATATTTGTTCCTCGTTTAGTACCCACTCTTCGAGGTGACTTGTGCTTTGAATTGTTTCCAAAACACCCATATCGACACCGTCAAATACGTGTCTCACGACGTGGTCATCGTCATCGTATAGGATTGATGGATCATGAGGTCTGGGGTTAAAATCCAGATCTCTAAAACAAAATATAATCGTAAACCAACTTAGTGTCCATAATATTTACATTCCAAAACTAAATTTTAGTCTCGCGTCTCTCTTCAATCGGTCTTTGACTTTTTTAAAAAATATATCTAAAATCCTTACGAACAGTCGAGTCAAGTTGTCGATTTTTTTTTTAGAACAGTGGCCGCTTTTTCTCTAAAGAAAAGGACAGTCCTTTTCATCTTAAATTTATAAGTTGTCCTTCGTGAGGGATTGGTTTCAGAATTCATAGAGAAATGACACGCCACGTGTCACTTTTGGGTGACTAATTTATATAGAAAAAACCCATAATGTTGGAGCCTTAAAAAAACCCCAATCTTGAAAAAAAAAACCCTAATTTCTAATATCAAGTAAACCTCTAATTTCATAACCTAAACGCTAATTCAATCCCTAATTTCAAACTCTAAAAAACACAAATTTGAGACTATGGTAAGAACAATTTAAGCATAACACAATTTAAACAATCCAATCCACTGGTAAGAATAATTATGGTAAGAACAATTTGAAATTAACATTGAATTATAAAAAAAATTCAAAATACTTACTTGCTTTAAACTTGATATATTTTTAAAAAAATTCCACTAATCTTCTAGCGGTTATCCACCGATCTTCTAGTATAGAATTTTTTTGTTTATGTTATCGTGGAGATTATGTAAGTAAGATTTGGAGTATGAAAAAGATGGAAGAAAGAGTTGGAAAAGATGACGGAGAGTGAAAGAAAGGGCTCTGTGCAGAAAGAGTCGGGGAGAACGGATTATAAATCGAGAAAAGTGAGGGAAAGAGAAGAAAGAAGACTCGTGAGAGAGAGAAAATTAAGACCCGTGAGACATGATATGACAATGCAAAAAAGGCTGCATGGAAAAAAATTGGGAGCGCAAATTTTGGGCAAGATGAAGGACGACAAAACAAGACAAGGCTTGGGGTTTGGGGTGGGGCCACTTCAGGACAATAATTTTGCAAATTCTTGTGGAGAAAAAATGCCAACCGCTACACTTAGTAGCAGTTGGAGTGAGTGGTGGGACCCTTCTGTTCTTGTGTCTCTCATCCGAAAAAAAAATTCCAATCTTCACCAACCGCTACACTTTTGTGCGGTTGGTTTGTGAAATGGAAGAGTAATGATGACAATCAAAAGGAGGCAATGATGAGACCGAAAGAAGGCTTAAAAAAATGACATAAGCCATCCCCAACCACAACAAAGTGTAGCGGTTGGGTTTCCTCCCAATTGCTACACTTTGTAGCTGTTGGAAGGATGTTCGTGGGCCCCCCAACCGCTACTCTTTTTTGCGGTTGGTGTTTTTTAGCTAAAAAGGTCAGTTTTGACCATTTTTGCAACCGCTTGAAAGAGTAGCGGTTGTAACTTAAAAAACAGATTTGAGCAGTCCACGAGTACACATGGACGGTTAGATTTATGGTAGAGAAATTGTTATTTATCCACTGGTGGGTGTGGATCGGCTCCCATTGGGCGTGCACCAGAAAAGGGACGAGACAGTGAGCAAAACCTTGTCTTGCTCAAACTTACACTTTGAGAGTCAGTAGGATCATTTAGCAAGACAAGGTTTTGCTCACTGTCTCGTCCCTTTTCTGGTGCACGCCCAACAATTCTTCCATTTTTGTGGGGCATAATGTTAATCACTCTTAGGGATGCTGTTGCCATCACAGGTCTTAGGTGTTTAGTAGCTCCGTGACCCCTTCTTTAGAAGCTATCCAAACTTAATCATTTCCCATAGACCATAATACAGGGGAAAAGGACAGTGAAGTGAGAGAGCATAGGTATTTGTTGGTGCAGATGAGGCAACAAAGCAGTCTAGTGTCCCAGGACGAACTCATCTTGTTTATCTGAATCTCCACATTTCTAATATGCTCGGGCACACGAAAGATTACAAAGGAGTTGGTTACTATAGCCTGTGCTTGGCCAAAGGTCGAGATATAGCCTGTGCTTGGCCAAAGGTCAAGAGCTTGTACTTAGACCCCTAATCCGGACTCATTTTTATAAAGAAGTGGGACACCCTTGAATCCAAACTCCATTTGACCAGTGACTCTCTTTGAATCGTCGATATTTGGTCGTGTGCTTACTTTTTGGATTTGGGCTAGAAGCTCAGATAATCTCTTTAGCCAAAGTCTAGCCAGAGTTCCCTTAGTCGCCAAGTTGTTTGATGAGGTCTTCATTATTTTACATTCTGACTAGTGTTTTGTGAAGATTTATGGTGGTGTTAATGTTTCTTATTCGGACGAGCATCAATTGATCCGGGCTAACTATCTTATTTATAAAGATCTTCCTTTCAGCTTATCAGCTAGAATCTGGAATAGTAGGCCGGGCTTCTAGTGGTATCCAGTTAAATTTTACGCCCAACAATCTGGGATGACTTCACTTGTTACCCTCCCGGTCCACAACATTGGAGAGTGTCTAATGTTGGGAGAACTTATTGCTAAAGTACTCCTCCGTTTCTTTTGAAGATCTTTTCTGTCTCTAAGGGCTACACACATTGGTGGTGCATTTATTGTAGAGAATTCTTCCATTGACTAGTGGACGAAGTTCTAAGACGAGTCAGCCCTACCCCAGGTCACGTGGGGTGAAGGGCGAGGGTAAGGGTAAGGCCAAGTTTAGTGTCGATGTTGAGGGGCCAACCGAGACCTTAATTAAACAGCCTCAAAGGAGAAAGGCCTACACCAAAGAGCCGTCGGGCTAGATCACACAAGGTACGTCCAGCTTTTAGGGTACTTTTAGTTAATTTCTTCTTGTGTCCCTGATTATTTCACGTGCTTTATTCTTTGGATGATGTTCTCCAAGGGATGTTGGGGTCAAAATAGGTAGCTCGTGATCAACTGGGGAGTGGTGTTGCTAACTTCCTAAGATGATTCAAATGAGCTCCTAATGATGAGAAATCAGGTGCCAATAACGAAGGACAAGGCTCTGGTCTTAGGTCTTCCTCAGTCTGTTGTTGACACCTTGCCCTGGCTCCTTCAAGGTAAGAAACTGCGAGCAATCCTAAGATCCTGCATGCTGGGGACTTCGATTGCTCTAAAAGGGCCTCTGTCTAAGTAATTTCCTTATAAGGTTCTCTCCCTATGACTTCATCAGTAGCCCAACATTTAGGCCAAGGAGAACAGGTTTGTCTCGTCCCGTTATTCTCGGCCCCTTTTCTCCCTCTTGGAGTCTAAACTTTGGTGGGTTGGTTTCTCAGGCAGCTATGCAAAAGGATAAAGAAAAGGGAAGTTCATGCTTCCCAGGTTAAAGCCCTTCACGATTAGTAGAGCTCTTAGAGTCAATCTTCAAAGCTCTCAGAATCCTTGAGGTCAATTTGAACATGACTGGTCTTTCTACTTTTTTTGGTCATGCAAATATCTTTACAAGTGATGAGCCTAGGGAGGCCCCTGTTGCTCAGGGTGGAATGGATAGAGGCATGCACGAGAAAGTCCCTGGATATCCCAAATCAGGCTGCCCTAGCTGAATAAGTAAGGGGTCAGTTTGTCCTGCCAGTAAAGCTTCCTCTTCTGAAGTTCAAGCTATGGGAGTTTCTTCCCTGGAGGCCAATTACGATGTTGTTCTAGCCCAGGGCAGTCTCTTCACTAGTTAATATCCCCTTGGAAGATAAGAGTGAAAATGATTTTTTTGTTATTTCCAAATCCCATATGGATGATTTTAAAGTGCATTGGTAGACAGCGAACGCCTGCTTTCTTCTACCAAAAGGATCATTATAACAGCGCAAGAACGATCCATTATTTTGGTGGGCATAGCTATTGCGGTGGCCTATGACCGGATAATGACCATTTATAACGAGACTTTGGCGGAGTACATGAACATTTTGGGTCAAGTCCAAAAGCACCACTTTGTCCCTTTTTTCTGAGCAAAACAGTCATGTCCAAGAAAGGCAAGCATTTAAAAGGGATGTGCATTTTAACCAGAGGACGCACCAATAGGTAGAAGTCAGGTTGGCTGAGCAGGATGCTAACATCAGAGATCTTGAAGATGCCTTGGTTATGGCTCGAGGGGAAGGAAATAAAGGCGCTCTTTCATCAGGATATAAGGATATCAAAAACTCGGTTCCATAAGAATACTGCTACCTGTATCACTTCCAAGGCCAAACAAGGGGAACGCAAGGCTTTGTAATGCAATCGGCCCAAAAGTTGGCTAAATTAAAGCAAAAAAACCTACTGTAAATTCTGATTTAAGTTAATGACAACTCAACATGTACTTTTGTTAGTTGACTCAAAACGTAATTTAACCCATAACAAGCATCCATCGGGCTAACTTGACCGAATAATTTCTACAAAGGACTTTTCCAAAATATAGCTGTGTTTATTAGAAACGCGTAGTCATTCAACGATCTAGGTGGTCTTTTGTGGTTGCTACCGGTCTCCACGACTGAATAAACAAAATACAAGGATTTGATTCTCCTTGAGTGAGGTATCCAGGTGCATACTTGACTCGATCTGGGTCCGGTTCTTCTTAAGTCCGGTATGTAGCTGCATACTTGACTCGACCTATATTTCGGGCCAATTCCTCATTGTTGGTGTTGTTGGTATCTAAGCCAGATTTCGGCCCATTGAGTTTGACCATATGGGCTATAGGTCGGCTGAGTTCTTCTTCGAGAACCTCTAGTCATTTTTGATGACATCTTTTTCATTATGAGCAGTAGCCATACTTGCCTTTGCCGGTGTTATGTCTTGGTCATAGAGATGTGCCTCTGATGTGTTAACACTAGCTAAGAAGGTCTTGTTGTCTACCCAAATTACCTCTACTTCATTCTTGTTATAGAAAATCAAGAGCTGACGAAGAGATAAAGGGATGCACCAAGAAAAATGAATCCAATGCCAGCCCAAGAGCATAATATAGGACGTAGAGTCTTCAACGACGAAGAAAGAGGTCATCATAAATTTGGATCCTACTGTTATATCGAGGACAGGTTCCTCCTTTTCCCCAATCCTTTTCAATGTTCCTACTTCTTAAGTTGACCACTGCTTCATTGTCAACCAAAACCCTATTGAACGATCTTCTATTGATGAAGGATTTAATGTCTAATGGTTTGAGATATTGAGTGTTGCTCTCTGGAGGTTTCTCAAGTATCACCCTAGCAAGAAGAATTGATGATGCTTCATTCCCCTCCTGAGGTTTAAGCACCATAGTAACTTCATCGTTTTCACCTGTCTGAGCGTCCTCTCCAAAGACAGTACATGCACGCCCTACTTTCTTGCACTAAATGTCTCCGTCTAAGCCTTGCCTTGAATCTGTGTCGGCTAAAAAATGAGCCGTTAGGGTGAAATCCGTATTAATAGGAAGCTTTTAATGAAATCCACGGCCACTCCTTTGTGCTCTTAGTACGTAGTTATTTTCCCAAGGTCTTCCATCTTACCCTTTCCTTTTTGTGAAGGCATTTGAGGTTTGGGCAGCTCTTTCTACTTCGATCAGAGCAATTTGCTGATAAGATGCCCTAGCTGCTTCCCTCTCTCTTTGTTGGAATCTATAGAGTCTTCTTTTCTAAGATTTAGATACGGTAGGGACTTGATGGAATCACCTTGCTTTCATCCATTTGGTGGTCCTGCCCTGGGCAGGTTTGATAGTTCTAAGCCATTTCCTTACAAACTGGGCGAGTCAAACGACAGATCTTAATACCCCTAACTCAGGGCTGCCTTGGTCTTGTCTGGCTAACACCTGGGTTACCTCAGCGTCCAGTAAGTCTTGCTTCGCTTCCTTTTTGAGAGTCACCTTCCTTTTATCAACGTTGCTTTAGTGGAGATAAAAATCTAACTTTGGTCTGGAGTCTTTTTACTCCTTCTTTACTCTTTCAGAGTTTTTTCGAAGTGCACCTGTGATACCGTGAAAATATCGAAAATTAATCTAACCCATTAAGGGGTGTTATTTTTATCAAGAAGCAATATGTCGATGATGATTAAGTGTTAGGGAGCTAAATAAGGGGTTAGTGTGGCCTTGGGGGTTAAAAATGTTATTGTGAAAAGTTAAGGGGCAAAAAATGTAATTTTGAAAAGATAATGAACGAGATGCATATTTTTATGAAGTAGCATCATTTTGGTGATAATGAGGTGTTAGGGGGCTAAAGGAGTGGTTAAGGTGATTTTGGGGTCAAATTATAATTTTTCAAAGTCGAGGGGTCAAAATGCAATTTTAGAAACTTGAGGGGCCAAAGTGCAAATTTTGAAAGTTGGCAAAATGTGTCATAATATGAGGAAATCAGACATGCATGATGGCCACCTCCTGGCTGCAATAAGCTGAGTCAAAGTGGGAAATATTAAAATACTTTGGGAGAAAATCTGGTGAGAAGAAAATATAAAAGAAAATTTGTGGGGTTAAAAATGCAAATATGAGAAATTCATGAACAAGAACTGGGCGTGAACAGTAACCCCGTGAAGAACACAGCAAAAAGAGGAAGAAAAAGGGAGGAAAAAGAGGAAAAAAAAAGAAGAAAGAAGAGAGGAAAGGGAGAAAGGAAGAACCTCGAATTCATTTGGGTATGATTTTGAACCCTAAATCGCGAAGTTATGGAAGAATTGGGTGAAATGTTAGTTGAAGAACATGTGCAATATGTGTATATATATTTCGGTTGTGTATGTATAATCGGGGATGGGGAAATTTGAATGGATTCTCGTTGGAATCATGTTTATGAGAACTTAAAATGAAGAAAGAAAGGAAACTAACTAGGGTTTTAAAATTGGTAGGAGTTCAGTGTGCGTGGGTGTGTGTTTCGGTGTGTTTTAGTGTGTGTTCTTCAATTGGGTTCATGGGTTTGGATTCAATTGGTTTAATTGTACGAAATTGATGCATAAAAATGAGTTTAGGGCATGAATTCAGTGTATTATAATGTGTTTAAGTGATCTAAGATGAGTTTGTGAGAAGTTCATGTGTGATTGGAAGAGGAGTATGCCCAGATATGCAGCTGATTGAATGAGGAAGAAGACATGTGTGTGTGGCCAAGGTGCGTTAGTGTGTGTAGCGATTTGAACAGTAGATGTTTTTGTCGCTAAAGATGAAAAATAATGAAGCAGTTTCTAATCCGATTTTTTAAAAATAGATTTTTAGGCAAAAATTTTGTAAAATACCTTTTTAACTCAAGAATGACTTTAGGAGGTTTATAATAGCATTTAAAAGTGCTTTTGAGATTTTTCTGATGCCGGGAACCCTCAGGGGGCATTTTGGTAATTTGCCACCGGGAGAGGGGTATTTGGTAATTTTTCGAGTAAAGTTTTTTCCAAAGGACTTATTAGTCCGGAAAGGGGTGTAAGACACCTGAGAAGTTATTTTAAAGTAGTTTTGAGATGTTTGTTGAGGCGATGGCCGCTAGGGGGTGTTTTGGTAATTTTGCATAAGTCGGGGGGTGTTTTGGTAACTTTTCCTTTAAAATTTTTTGAGGGAATATTTGGTCCATAAATGATGCAGTACATCTAAAAAGTAGTTTTAAAGCGGTTTGGGGGTGTTGGTGATGTAGCGGCCATCAGAGGGGTATTTTGGTAATTTGCCAGGTTAGCGCTAAATTTTGGGAACGCACAATATTATGCGTTCGAAGTGGTGAGAAGCGAGGAATAATGGTAGTATGTCTAAAGTGACGGTTGTTATCGATAATAAGTCGATACGGCTAGATTAAGGATCCAGTTATCGGATCGAATTAACTAGCTATCGTAAGATACTATGAACGGCTAAGTGGGAAGGGGTAGAATAAGAAGTGTGTATATGTTGAATGATGACTAACGAGCAGGATATGATTTGACTAGGTGATGCAGCTCGTTGCGATCAGAGATTACGAGTTACTTCAGCTATAAGCCAACCAGGTAAGGACAATGCGGTTCTGATATGTTAATTCATTGTTCAGTGAGCATGCCATGTTGATGACGTGTTGTTGAATTCTTGTCGTTATGATTGGACACCGGTAGTCATTGTGACCGGTATATGCATATTTGAATTGTGTTGTTGAGGACTTAGGGTAGAATAAATTTCCTTAGTCCGCCCTATTGACAGAATTTAGTGAGGATGATGGGTGTCTTAGTATGCTATGATTCGATCTGATTAGCATACCTGAAGTGGATGATGATGTTGTGTAGGGTTTATCGTGTGGTTATTGTGAGATGTCGGCAGTTATTGATAGCCGATATCTTTTCTCTTTGAGAACACCATTGAGGACTTGTGGCAACTTCTCCCGAGTCTGCCCTATCGTTGATGATGATGCTGTGGTGACGTTGCGTTGTTGTTGTGAAATGTCGGCACTTATTGATAACTGACATTTATCTTATGTAAGAACGCTATTGAGGGCTTGCGGCAAATTTCTCCCAAGTCCGTCCTGTTGATGATGTTACGTTGAACTCATGTTGTTGGGTCTGAACACCGGTTGATCTTCTGATCCGGTATTCCTTGTTGAGCTGTGTTGTTGAGGACATAAGGTGGAATTAATTTTCCCCTAGTCCGCCCCGTTGATGATGTCTTGTTGCTTTGCTGTAACGTGGTTAGGGAAAGCATTCTAAATGAGTTCCCTGCTTGTTGACAGCGTCTCTTTATTTACTTGAGACTGAGATGAACATCCCATAAAATGGGACATCAATATGAGGAGGATGGCCTATGAATTATGATCACTGGCCAAAGAGGATGAATGTCGCTCGAGCAGGGTCTGTCGTGTCTGATCGAGTCCTGTCCATCGTGTCCATGTGCATTGCATTTGAGTTTCTTTTGATATTGATGATTTTAATGATTTGTATTTCAATGATGTTTGCCTTTACAATCTTGGATTTCGGGTCCATTGCATAGTCGGTCGGTTAGTCGGTCTAGTCCATGAGAAGGTGGCAGTAATGCTGTTCTGTTGGGCCTTAAAGCCTCTCAGTCTAACGAAAGAAAAATTATCGTTTGACAAGTTATGTTGATGCTGAAATTTATTGACTACTCTTGATTCATTGCTATCGTTGATATGATTATTATTTCTCCGAGTCTTTTGAATCATTTGTACACGATATTCCTCGTGTTGTCTTTACTGGGCGATTTGCGCTCATTCCTTATGTTGTATTGTGTAGGCTATAAAGAGAACCCTCTAGAGAAGGGAAGGGAAACAAGATAGAAAAGTTGAGCAAGGGGATGCGTTGTGTGAGGTAAAAAAAATTAAGCCGTGAGATCGGTTGTTAAGAATCCTACGACTACAGTTGTATATTAGGTTGTAAATATTCATGTTGTTCAGAGACTTGAAAGTCTTCCGCTGCAGTATGATGTATTTTTGTAGGGAAAATTTTTGTAAGGATGCATTTTGGAGCGTCTATATGAGGATGTAGTTGCTCTGTATTCAGTACATGATTTTGAATGTGATTATGATCGATAACTCAACCCGGTGATGTCACCAGGGTTGAGGGTGTCGCAGCACCTTTCATTGGTCCTAGCCAAACAAGATTCGCCCTTACCTCTTCTTCCGACGGTTTAGCCAAGGAAGGTTGTTGTTGCAGCTGAAAACTGGATCGGGAACCACACCAGAGATAAGCCTGCAAAAGAGAACACGGAGTGACCGCCGGGTGGGATTTTGGGGGGGAACGCTCCGATGCTTAAGTCAGAGATGGCTAATGATGTAGAACTCTGAAGAAGCAGTAAGACACAATGTGTAATTGTGTGTGTGATTGTCCATACCTGAGGAGTTAGACTCCTTTATATAGTAGTAGGAATGAGAGCCCTAATAGAACTAGGTCTTTCCCAACTCTAATCAGAATCGAATTAATCCTGGCTGATAGAGTTAGGGCCTATTTAGGATTCTGCTTGGCGACTTATATGGCAACTGCTTAATCAGCAATAAGCCAACAACAGCCTAATCAGCAATAAGCCAGCAACGGCCTAATCAGCAACTGCCTAATCAGCAATAAGCCAGCTTGGACTACGTGTCATAACTGCCACGTGTCGTCCGTAGATAGGAGGTGTATTTTTAGCTATATCATATGCCCCCTACTTTCACCAGCGTTTAATGAAGCGGATGGAAGCACACTTTTCCCACTGGTGATAGCGAAACATGCCAAAATAGAATCGAATATATTTTTATGACATTTTAAATATCCAAAGATAGTTTTGCTTGGAAATGATTATGCTCGGACACCATTCTGCTCGGGCAAAATTGTGCTTGGAAATGATTCTGCTAGGGCAAGAATCTGTTCGGACAGAGTTCTGTTCGGCCTGCGTCACTCTGCTCGGACAGAGTGTTCAGACGGAATTCTGCTCGACCGTGGTCACTCAGCTAGAGCAGAGTGTTCAGACGGGATTCTGTTCGAATAGAATCTGTTCAGCCGTGGTCACTTAGCTCGGGCAGAGTGTTCGGACAGGATTCTGCTCGGGCAAAATTCTGCTCGACCGTGGTCACTCAGCTCGGGCAGAATGTTCGGACGGGATTCTGTTCGGACAGAATCTGCTCGGCCAGCGTCACTCTGCTCGTGCAGAGTGTTCGGACGGGATTATGCTCGAGCAGAATTCTGCTCGGCCGTGGTCACTCAGCTCGGGCAGAGTGTTTGGACGGGACTCTGTTCGGACAGAATCTGTTCGGCCAGCGTCACTATGCTCGTGCAGAGTGTTCGGGCAAGATTCTGTTCGAAAAGAATCTGTTCGGCCAGCATCACTCTGCTCGGGCAGAGTGTGCGGGCAGGATTCTGCTCGGCCGTGGTCACTCAGCTCGGGCAGAGTGTTCGAACGGGATTCTGCTTGGGTAGATTGTTCGGGCACGTTTTTGCTCGAATAGAATCGTGTTTGTTCATAAGTCACTCTGCCTGGGCAAAGTGTTCGGGCACTATTCTGCTCGGGCATAATTGTGTTCGGCCATGAGGCATTCTGCTCGGGCATAATCGTGTTCGACCGTTTTGGCACTCTGCTCAGGCAGAGCGTTCGGGCACAACTCTGCTCGGGCATAATCGTGTTCGGCCATTTTGGCACTCTACTCTAGCAGAATGTTTGGGCAAGACTCTGCTCGGGCAGAATCATGTTCGGCCGTTTTAGCACTCTACTTGGGCAGAGCGTTCGGGCACGACTCTGCTCGGGCAGAATCTTGTTCGGCCATTTTGGCACTCTGCTCGGGCAGAATGTTCTGGCACGACTCTGCCGAGCGGAATCGTGTTCGGCCGTTTTCGCACCCTGCTCAGGCAGGGCGTTCGGGCATGACTTTGCTCGGACAGAATCGTGTTCAGCCATTTTCGCACTCTGCTCGGGCAGGGCATTCGGGCACGACTCTGCTCAGACAGAATTGTGTTTGGCCGTTTGGCACTCTGCTCGGGCAGAGTGTTCGGGAATGATTCTGCTTGGGCAGAATCGTGTTCGGCCACTTGGCACTCTGCACGGGCAGAGTGTTCGGGTAAGACTCTGCTCGGGCAGAGTGTTCGGGCACAACTCTGCTCGGGCAGAATCGTGTTTGGCCGCTTGGCATTCTACTCGGGCAGAGTGTTCAGGCACGACTCTGCTCGGGCAGAGTGCTCGGTTCATATCTACGCGTCCCTTTTGCCATTAATGCCTTTGAGTGGGAAATTTTTAAGTTTCAAACTTCTCCTCTCTTAGCTTGTGACACGTAAGGGGTAGATGAACCGTTGGGTATCCCAAGAAATGGTTATTCGGAGTCTTCTCTATAAAAGGAGATCTCCACTTCATTTTTACCCTACTCGAATCATTTGGAAGCAACCTTCTCTTCAAGTAAGTCTCTCTTCCTCTCCTCTTTTTGTTCAGCATTTCAAGTTTTCGTAGTTTCTTAGGTTTTGAAAACATGTCCGAGTCTTCGGTGTTTGTTTCTTCTTCTGAAGAGAATATAGTTATTAGTAGTAGTTCATCTTCGAGATCAGATCGGGTTTCAACTTCAAGAAGTGAAGTTGGAACTTCAAATCCACAACTTTCGCAACCTTCATCTTCAGAACCACTTCCTCCTTCATTCTCTCAACCTCCTCAGCCTTCAACTTCTCAACCTTTTCCATCTTTGCCTGCCAAGAATGCTTTAAGAGATGTAAAGGATCAAGCCAAAGATGAGGCTAATCCTAAGCCTTGGTATACGGCGGATGAGAAATCAAGTAAAATGTCCACTGAAGATTTGCTGGAGTTGCTTCGGGAATATCCTCTTCCCAAAGGTTGGTATGCTCATCTTCCTGGTTTGCAAGAACCAGCTAACTATGGAACAAAGTTTGAAACTGGGATCTATGAAGAACAGGTGAAGTCTGGGTATAGGCACCCTTTTGCTCTTCGTTTCTTCGAGCATTACCATATGGCCCCAGGGCAGCTTATTCCAAATGGTTGGAGGAAGCTTGTCTGGCTTATATATCTGGTTCAGACTTCAGGCTACAAACCAGATGCAACAGATTTTATGAGAGTGTTCTTTGAAATCTATTTTGTCAAAGAAGTCGCCAACTGCCCAGGATGGTATTACATTCACAGTAGGCAACGACTTCTGAAAGGGGGGTCGAAGTCGAATAAAGGTTGTCACTCCAGATACTTCTTCATTGGCCGTTCTGATAAATGGAAGCTTCTGTTTGACAGAGAATAGAATCCTTACTGTAGGGATTTCGAGAACCCTGGCAAGCCTGCTCCTAATAACCTCACCAAGCACATTCTTAGCCACATCAAACTTCGGGGTGGGCTTTCCATTGACGAACCTTTATCAGAGCAGTAGCTAGAATGGGCAAGGATCATTTCCCGCAAGCCTGTTCCAGCGGGAGCTGTGACTCCTCCTCCTACGCCTACTATCTCTAGCACGTTTCCTGCTGAGAGCGCGCCTCTAGGTGTGCTTTTATATAGGTTTTTTTTGTTTCAGTCTTTGTTTCAATGCATACTCTTGTATTGATTCCTAACTCCCTTGCAGAAATGGCTAGCGGAAGTGGAAAATCAATGCAAGGAGGCTTTCTTGGTGTTTTGCAGAAAGCCAAGGGAAAGAGGAAAGAAAAGCAACCAAGGGCAGAATTGCCCCTGCTTCGAATAAGACAATGGTTATTCCTCCTGACCACTCTCCGCAAGTGTTTGTCGACGAGGATCCTATCTTCCGTCCCAGATGGACTCTTAGATGTGATGACGTCGGGGTGCCAGACAGTCAGATATCGGAGCAACGCCTTGTTCACGGAGTTCTTCCTCGGGACAAGGAGGTTTTCCAGAACCAAACTCACGATACCTTTGCATGTTCCTTTGCTCAGACTGTGTACACGGTAAGGTTCTTTCTTCTAGTCTTCCCATTGTATTAACTTTCAGACTTTGTTTAGCTGATCGTTCCAATCTTTATTCCAGATGTATGCGAGTGGGTCTGAAATGTTGTCTCGTTTTGAGATGGCGAGGCAAGTGGCAGCTGAGGAGGCTCAGCAGAAAAAGGAGGCCATCAAGGAGGCAGAGGAAGCCACCCATCGCGATAAAGAGTTGAGTAAGCAAGAGACTGACTACCTTGCACAGATTGAGACTCTGGAGAGGAGGCTGGAACAGGCAAAGAGGAGGGTGGTAGAAGAGGTGAAGAAGGCTCGTGATCAAGGCATCCACGACTTCTTTGATGGGAATGCTGGGGATGAATGGCTAAAGAAGCATGCGGGATGACAGCCTTGAGATTTACGAGCTTGGTTTCGCGAAGGCCAAGGAGATGTTCGCTGAGCGCTTTCCCGATATCCCCTTGGATGACTTCGTTCTGCCTGCGGTGATATCTCATTCTAGAGAGACTGTTCTGCCATCAGAGGCAGGTGATGCTGCAACTTCTCACCCTCTAGGGGAAGGTCCTTCTGGCGATGCCCCCGAGCCTTAGATGTTAGATTTTGTATCCATGCTGCATTGTTTTCAGATTGAGTTACTTTGATACCCCCTCGAGGGCTTGTATAAACTCAATCTTTTTTACTTCATGGTTGTTCGTTTTACTAAGTGTTTGTCGTGGTTTATGCTTTACCATTCACACATCATTATTTATATTTACTTTGACTCAAACTCTTTGTTAATTAAAGAGTCGGCAAAGAAGTCGAGCACCCTCGCCCGGCCTTAATTTGAAGAAGTAAAAGTTTTGATGGAGTGACTACGCCTCCATTAACTTTTATTTCTTCATGGACTTAGATCCATTTGGCTTATTCTTGCATTTTTGTTGAAAAAGCAAGAATTTGACACTCTGCTCGGACAGAGAGTTCGGCCGTCATTCTGTTCAGACATAATGTTTTGTCTAAGTTTGGCACTCTGCTCGGGCAGAGTGTTTGGTGGATATTCTGCTCGGGCAGAATATTTTGCTGAATGTGTAACACCCTATAACAATGTTTGAAAGAAATAACTTTATTGCTCGAGCAAAAGATAAAGCTTACACTAGATTGCTTAACAACCCATTTATTTGAAATTATCTTTCTAAAGACAACTTCTAAAAGATTGGGGTTTTGATAAGGTCGGGCCCTTATCCCCCTGAAAAAGAAGTGTCTTGCCTCAAGGCAAGATGCTACTGGTAATATTTTCGCAGATTCTCAGCATTCCAAGTATGAGGGATTGATTCTCCAGAAAGCGTTCCCAGTGTATAGGCGTTCGGTTTGAGCACCTTTATAACACGATAGGGTCCGTCCTAATTTGGAGATAACTTTCCCGTCGCTGCCTTTGGATCAGAGACTTCTAACTTGCGCAGGACCAAATCTCCTTCTGAAAACTGCTTGGACCGAATTCTCTGATTATAATAACGTGCGACTCGTTGTTTTATAACAACAGATCGTTCATGGGCTTGAGTTCGAGCTTCTTTGACCAAATCAAGATTAGCCCGGAGTCCATCTTCGTTGTTAACTTTGTTGAAGTGCAAGGCCCATATTGTTGGAACTCCTATCTCAACCGGTAACAGTGCTTCTGTTCCATAGCAAAGTAAGAAAGGCGTTTCTCCTATGACTGAGAGAGGAGTAGTTCGGTATGCCCACAACACCTTGGGTAGTTCATCAACCCACGCGCCTTTAGCTTCATCCAACTTCTTCTTTACTCCTTGTAAGATACTTCAGTTCATGTTCTTAATTTGACCGTTGGATTGTGGATGAGCTACTGAAGTGAATCTCAAATCAATCGAAAAATTCGTACAAAAGGTTCGGAAGTTGTTGTTGTCAAACTGCTTCCCGTTGTCAAAGACCAAAGCTCTTGGTACTCCAAAATGGCAGATGACATTTTTCCAAATGAAATCTTTACACTTGGCTGAAGTAATGGTGGCCAAGGATTCTGCTTCAGTCCATTTTATGAAGTAGTTTATTGCCACAATCACAAACTGTCGTTACCTAGACGCCATTGGAAAAGGTCCTAGCAGATCCATTCCCCACATTGCAAAAGGGATTGGAGAAATAACTGAAGTCAAAGGGGCGACCGGTGTATGCGATACTGGCACAAATTTTTGACATTTGTCGCACCTTCGTGTGAATTCGATGGCGTCTTTCTGCATTGTAGGCCAATAATATCATTGCCTTAAGATGTTCTGGGCTAATGTCCTTCCTCCAAGATGTTGACCACATATCCCTTCATGTACTTCTTGTAATGCATATACGGATTCTAATGGTGTAGGCATCTGAGATAAGGAAGGCTGAATGATTTCTTGTATATAACACATTCCACCAATGTGTACTGGGCAGCTTTGACACAAAGGTTCCTCACCTCGTGTCTTTCACTTGGTAATTCACCTGTGGACAAGAATTTGATGATCGTGTCCATCCAACAGGGCTCTTGATCTATTATTCCAATCTCAGTTTGAGAACTGATACTACGATCCTTGAGGAATTCAAGGTTGTTCATACCCCATTCTGGTCGCACCCCAGGGCCCGCTAAGGGACCCACTTTGCGCAACACATCACCCAGTTAGCGGTCAACTTTTCAACGCTCACATGCCGGTCAAACCGTCACATAATCAAGTCATCATGCATTTTCCCTTCAAGAAGCAACCTTGGTGACCCAGGCGGGTCGGCCACCCAAGGGGCTCTGCCACCTATCTTGACGACCAACGACTGTCGTTCAGGTTGCGCACCATAGTCGCAACGACCGTCGCTTGTTTTTGCGCTCCGTCGCCCCGACAACCGTTCGCTAGTCCTCCCACTTTCGTTTGCGTCCGTGCCTCAACTCCGCGACCTTCGTCGCCCTCGTCCGTGAGCCAGCTTGCGACCCTCGTCGCCCGCACACCTTTGTCGCTGTGCCCTTGCGCCATGCTTATGATACGTGCCCCCGGCACCAAGTATTGCTCCGCGACAGTCGTCGCTGCGCCCTTGCGCCATTCTCATGACGCGTGCCCTCGGCACCAAGTATTGCACCGCGACCTTCGTCGCCACGCCCATGCGCCACTTCCATGACAGGTGCCCCGGCACCAAGTATTGTTCTGCGACAGTCGTCGCTGTGCCCTTGCGCCATTCTCATGACGCATGCCCCCGGCATGAAGTATTGCTCCGCGACCTTCGTCACCACGCCCATGCGCCACTTCCATGACAGGTGCCCCGGCACCAAGTATTGTTTCACGACAGTCATCGCTGCGCCTTTACACCGACACCAAGTATTGCTCCGCGACAGTCGTCGCTGCGCCCTTGCGCCATGCTTATGATACTGCCCCCGGCACCAAGTATTGCTCGGCGACCTTCGTCGCCGCGCCCATGCGCCACTTCCATGATAGGTGCCCCGGCACCAAGTATTGTTCCGCGACAGTCATGGCTGCGCCCTTGCGCCGACACCAAGTATATCTTCGTGACGTTCGTCACTGCGCCCTTGCGCCATTCTCATGACTCGTGCCTCCGGCACCAAGTATTGCTCCGTGACGGTCATCGCTGCGCCTTTGCGCCATTCTCATGACTCGTGCCTCTGGCACCAAGTATTGCTCCACGACAGTCGTCGCTGTGCCCTTGCGTCATTCTCATGACGCATGCCTCCGGCACCAAGTATTGCTCCGCGACAGTCGTCGCTGCGCCCTTGAGCTATCCTTATGATACGTGCCCCCGACACTAAGTATTGCTCCGCGATAGTCATCGCTGCACCTGTGCGCCACTTCCATGACATGTGCCCCCAGCACCAGGTATTGTCTCGCAACAGTCGTCGCCGCGCCCATGCGCCACAATCAATGTCTCGTGATGTAGGCATCGCGCCCATGCGCCACAATCGTGTCTCGTGCTGTAGGCACCGCGCCCATGCGCCACAATCATGTTGTATGCTTACGGGATGGGCTCACAACCTTAAAGCCATCGCCATCACAATCACAGGGGGGCTCCAGCCCTCGCAGCGGGATGGACTCTTAACCTTATAGTCATCGCCGCCACGGGATAGGCTCACAACCTGAAAGCCATCGCCGTCACAATCACAGGGGGGCTCCGGCCCTTGCAGCGGGATGGACTCTCAACCTTATAGTCATCGCCGCCACGGGATGGGCTCACAACCTGAAAGCCATCGCCGTCACAATCACAGGGGGCTCCGGCCCTCGCAGCGGGATGGACTCTCAACCTTATAGTCATCGCCGCCACGGGATGGGCTCACAACCTCAAAGCCATCGCCGTCTTCATTCCGGGGGGGCTCTGCTCGTAGTGCTCCAGCACGAGGACCCCTCACAGCGGGATAGGCTCATTACCATAAAGCTATCGCCGTCTTCATTTTGGGGGGCTCCGTTCGTAGTGCTCCTGCACGAGGACCCTTCGCAGCGGGATAGATGACTCCTCCAGGACACTATCTCCACCAGGGTGCCTGCGTGACTGGCCTACGTGCTCTGGCACTGGGGGCTCGCGTTGGCACCCCTAAGGACTATGACCCCTGGGTCACTCCGAGATAGGAACAGGTCTTCGGAAGGGCATCCTACCTAGTCCACCTGGCAGCTGGGTGTTGGGTCTTCCCCACCGCTGCCAGGCTTGTGGGATTCAGTAAGGGCTTGGACCGGTGGCTGGGGCAACGGGCTTACTCTGATCACGCCGTCATGGTGTTCCCAGTCTTCTCAGACAGGCAGAGAGAGGCTGTGTGGGGCAAAGCAGTGCGAATTCGGGAACCGGCAGTCCAACGGAGAACCGGTATTTGTGGACCCCTGGTGATGTGTCAGTCCCAGGGGTGACACGTGTCAGCGGATGACACATTGATGACATCGGCACATTTTTCCCTATAAATAGGGGACCTTTGATTTTGTTTAGGGGGACTCTCTCATTTGTCATTTTCACTTTCTCTCTCTAAAACTCATTCTCTCTAGAATTCTAGAGAGAGAAATACATTCGGACACCTGACATCGGACTCTTGACGCTGCACCCTTGACGTTGACCTTAGCTTGGACTGTCAGTCGCCGGCTCTATTCGCCTTCGCCTTGCCTGCGCAGCACTGTCAGCCCTCACGGCCTATCTGGGGAGCCTTGCCCTCAGCCCTTACTTCGTCCTTGTTGTCTCTCATTTTGCACACTTGGAAGATGACTCGGACTGCAGCCTTTGTGGCACCTCCACGTAGGCACTAACCCATATTCCCCTGGCAACAAAGGTATACCGAGCGTCGGACATCTGTTACTTCGGCGGAAGCAAGCCTGGATAATGAATCTGCCTCAGTATTCTGGTCTCGGGGGATTTGATGAATGGTGAAGTTTTTAAACTTCACAGCTGAAGTTTTAACTAACTCGAGATATTGAGCCATTCTTTCGTCTTTGGCCTCGTAATCTCCTAGGACATGATTGACCACCAGTTGGAAATCACTATAAATTGATAGTGAGTCCACTTTTAAAGCATGTGCTAGCCTTATCCCGCGAGAAGAGCCTCATATTCTGCTTCGTTATTTGAGGCTTGAAAACCAAAGCGAAGTGCATACTCGATTGTAAAACCTTCTAGACTTATAAGAATGATTCCGGCTCCACTACTTCCAACAGCTGAAGAACCATCTACATAAAGATTCCAAGGATCTGTAACCTCAGAAATAACCAACTGAGGGGGGTCTTCCGGCAATGTACACTCGACGATGAAGTCTGCTAAGGCTTGAGCCTTAATTGCAGTATGAGGTTTATATTGGATATCAAATTCTCCCAACTCAACGGACCAGTTTACCAACCTTTCTGATGCCTCGGGGCTCAGTAAAACCTTTCTCAGTGGTTGGTCCGTTAGAACGATAATGGAATGAGACTGGATATATGGTCGAAGAGGCATAGCCAAAATGATGAGGGCTAGTGCAATCCTATCGATCTTTGGGTATCTTGTCTCTACATCTTGTAAGACCTTGCTGACGTAATAGATGGGTTTCTGGACTCCATCCTCTTCTCTAACTAAACAGCGCTGACTGCGACTTCGGTGACCAAGAGGTACAGAAACAAGTCTTCTCCGGGGAATGGCTCCGAAAGCAAGGGTGGAGAACTCAAGTAGGTTTTGAGTTCTTCGAACGAGGTCTGACAATCGTCCGTCCAAGCAAAAATTTTTTCTTTTCTGATCGCCTTGAAGAAGGGCAAGCATCGTTCAGCTGATCGAGTCATGAACCTTCCCAAGGCTGCAACCCTTCCTATTAACTCTTGCACTTGTTTGACGGTTTTTGGGGACGTCATACGGATGGCTTTGATCTTTTCTGGGTTTGCCTCAATTCCTCGTTGAGAAACAATAAACCCCAAAAATTTCCCTGATGCAACTCCAAAAGCACATTTCAGTGGGTGGAGCTTCATTTTATACTTTTGAAGAATGTCGAAAGTTTCTTTCAAGTCTTCGACGTGGGATTCGGACTTTATACTCTTGACAAGCATATCATTGACATAGACCTCCATGTTCTTTCCAATTAAGTCTCGAAAGATCATGTTCACCAAGCGTTGGTAAGTCGCCCCGGTATTCTTGAGTCCAAAGGGCATTACTTTATAACAGTATAACCCTCTCTCCGTGATGAACGAAGTCTTGGAGACGTCATCTTCATGCATCATGATATGGTTATAACCAGAATATGCATCCATAAAACTGAGCAGTTCGTGACCTGAAGTAGCATCGATCAGAAGGTCGATCCTTGGAAGTGGGTAGCTATCCATTGGGCATGCTCTGTTAAGATCTGTATAATCAATATAAATTTTCCATCTGTCGCCCGATTTGGGAACCATGACAACATTGGCAATCCAATCTGGGTAGTAGATTTCTTCAATAAAGTTTTGTAGTAGATTTCTTTTGCTTGACAGGTTTTTTTTTAGGGATCAACATTTAACCTGTGGGTAATAACTTCGGGATCAGTCCCAGGCATGTCTACGGCTGTCCATGCAAAGACATCCGCATAGGTTCTCAATAGGTTCACCAGCTCAAGCTTGGTGTCTTCCTTAAGATTCGAACATATCCGAATATGTCTTGTCTTCTTCTCCGGGATACACTTCAATGCTTACAAGATTTTCAACCGGTTCTCCCATTTGCATCTTTGTATCTTCTCGGAGGTCTTCGATAATGAGTGCTTCCTTGTTCTTCAATCAACATGAAGTCACGTAGCACTGATGGTCTGTAGTCTGGTCTCCTTTCACCTCTCCGATCCCTTGTTCCGTAGGGAATTTCATCTTGAGGTGGTAAGTCGACACCATAGCCTGTAACCGATTGAGTGCTGGTCATCCCAATATGGCGTTGTATGCAGAGGGGACCTTTACCACCATAAAATCAAGCATGAGGTTGGCTTGTGTTGGAGGTGTTCCGATCGCGACTGGGAGTGCGATGATACCTTTGACAGCAACTGGGTGATTGGAAAATCCATACAACGGTGTATCCATCTTTCGAAGACGATCCGTCGGAAAATTCATCTTCTTGAATGCTTCATAAAACAAAATTTCTGCCGAACTTCCATTATCGATCAAGACACGTTTCACCTGAAAGTTCCCGGCCTTGATTATGATGACTAATGGGTCATCATGAGGAGTCTTCACATCCTTTAAATCTTCATAAAAAAGAGATCGTAGGTACAGGCCCAGTCTTCTGTTTCTTACTCGGGTTTTGGCTTGTTACGCATACTTATCTGGCGTATGCTTTTCTTGACTTTCACAATGACCCTCCTGCGGCTAATCCTCCAGATATGGTATTGATTGTCCCTGCATTCTCCTCTCATCTTCTCTTTCTTCCACTGCCGGAGGTGTTTGTGGTCGTCCGTCTTTGTACGCTATAAATTTTCTCAACTAGCCACGCTTGATAAGGGCTTCGATTGCTCACTTAAGTGACCCATAATTGTCAGTTGTGTGGCCATGATCGTTGTGATAATGGCACCATAAGTCCTTGTTTCATTTATTTGGCCGGGATCTCATCTTGTCTGGCCACTGGAGAGCCTTATTGTCTTTGATCTCGTGAAGTATCTGTGATGGTTTGGCATTGAGGGGTGTAAGATTTTCTGAAGTGAATGGGTCTTTGGGACGCCGTTCATCATGTTTGGAATGTTTTGTCGGCTTTCCTCCTTGTGGAGTTAATTCCTGAGATCGTTTCTTCTGCTCTTCCTTCCCTTCTTCCCGCCGTCCTCATGTGTCTCCAGGTATTCTTCAGCTTGAATGTATTTGTTAGCCTTCTCGAGAAGGGCTTTTATATTACCTGGAGGACTTTTGTTCACAGAGAATGCAAACTTGGATGTGGATTGAAGGCCGCGGAGGAACGCATTATACTTCACGGACTCGTCCAAGTTATCGATTTCCAAAGTGGCTGCGTTGAATCGTCCGAGAAAGCACGCCAATGACTCGTTTTTCTCTTGCACAACGTTCAGCAGACTCGCCGAGTTTTTCCTTTGGGAGCGACTGCTTACAAAGTGCTTCTAAAAGAGATTCGATAATTGGCTAAACGAGTGGACGGATCTCGATTGTAGATATTTGAACCATGCATGGAGCCTTCCTCAGAGTGGTAGGAAAGGCTCTGCACATGACAGCATCTAAGACCTGGAGGAGGAGCATGTTTGTTTCAAATTAGTAGACATTGTTTCTCGGATCTCCAGTTCCCTCGTAGAGATCACATTGAGGCATTAGAAAATTGGGAGGTAGCTTTGCCTTCTCTATGGCCTCGAATAAAGGATATCCAGATTCTTCTCTCAAGGGGGATTGTTCTGGACAATGATCTCTAGGGACAATCTTCCAGGGGTCCAGTTCTCGAGCACGAAACTCAGGCGTCCTCTTTCTGTGGATAGATCTTCAAGGTGTCTCAGCTTTGGCAGTCTGTGCTGGAGAGGAGTCGATACTGCCTTCGACTGAAGGATCGTGACAGTAGCATGATCCACTCCTGGTCACATGCTCTCTGCCCTTTTCTTTGGAATCAAAAGTCAGATCGGCCATTGACCTGTATTTGCAGCCGTTGCTCGATCTGGAGGCAAGACAGAGACAAAGGTCGCTGGGGTCAAGATGAGAATGGTGAGTGGACGGCAGAGCCACTGCCATGTCGAGCTTTTGTTGAAGAGTGTTCACGACATTTTTCAGTTCGTGGATCTCTTTCGTAAGGTCGGCATGGGGTGTTTTGAATAGCTGACAGTTTAGGCGATGGCGAAGATCCCCGTTTTTCAGAGTAGACGTCGGAGATCGATTTCTCTGAGGTCTGATTTCTGATTCGGGAGTTGCAGATGTTACGTTAACATATGCATCTTCCGCAGTGCCGGTACGACGACGTGAAGGTGTCGAACGTTGGTCATGACTAAGTTGACGAGAGCTAGTCGTCTGGGCGTGACGGTGTTGAGAATGACTATGTGAAGAGTCGCTGGAAGAAGAATGATTGGCCATATTCCCTGTAGTGGTCCCACGGATGGCACCAATCTGTTGAAGCTGAAAACTGGATCGGGAACCACACCAGAGATAAGCCTACAAAAGAGAACACGGAGTGACCGCCAGGTGGGGTTCCGGCGGGGAACGCTCCGATGCTTAAGTCAGAGATGACTAATGATGTAGAACTCTGAAGAAGCAGTAAGACACA
This sequence comes from Escallonia herrerae, assembly GCA_033070095.1. Classification (NCBI taxonomy): domain Eukaryota; kingdom Viridiplantae; phylum Streptophyta; class Magnoliopsida; order Escalloniales; family Escalloniaceae; genus Escallonia; species Escallonia herrerae. The sequence continues at coordinate 278,382 of JAVXUP010000547.1, forward strand.
ATGTGTAATTGTGTGTGTGATTGTTCATACCTGAGGGGTTAGACCCCTTTATATAGTAGTAGGAAGAAAAGCCCTAGTAGAACTAGGTCTTCCCAAACTCTAATCAGAATCGAATTGAGATCCTAGAGGATCACGTGTCAATCCTGGCTGATAGAGTTAGGGCCTATTTAGGATTCTGCTTGGTGACTGATATGGCAACTGCTTAATCAGCAATAAGCCAGCTTGGACTATGTGTCATAACTGCCACGTGTCGTCCGTAGATAGGAAGTGTATTTTTAGCTATATCAGTTGTCAAGCTGAGCATGACCTTCCTGGGTGAGTAGTACTTGTTTACTTAGAGAGACACGTTTATCCTCTCCATCCAATCATCATTTCATCTTCTTGGTACTTGGGATCGTCGGCTAGGTATTAAGTAGTTTCTTCCATTCTCGTCACCCTGGTTCGTGTGGATAGCCTTTATTTGGGCGGATTCCTTTACTTCCCGCAATCTCTGAGCCACTTCTTCATCGTGCATCTTTCTTTCTCCCTGGGAGGGAGATGTTTGTCCTAATAAGAGTATTCAAGAATCACTTTCCGGATCAGGGTGATACTAGCCTGTCGTGATTGTTTGGCTCCTTTCTTCTTGGGAAGCTGCATTTATTCATCTCGCTAGATTCTCCTGAGTCAATCTTGTTTCATTGGTTATAAAACCACAATGGTCTTTATGGAGATACGCCTGTTGTTCATGGACGTCTGGAATTGATCAGTGTTGATTTTGTGCTCCTTCGCCTTTGATATAAATTTTACTAAGCTAGTCCCAATCTTCACTTGTATCAAATTGAAACAAAATACAATTTTTATTTGGTGTGAGTCCACTTCTCATAATATTAGCAGTAGGTTGTATTTCTTATATCTTTAGGTTTAGGCATTTTCTGCTCTAGAGCTAGCCTTAAGACTCCATCATTCAGCATATGATCAAAAAATCAATCGGCCTTATTGATGTGTAAACTTTATTTCCATCTTGCACCTCAGCCGAACTAAGATTAGGGCCTTTTCCAGGCTGAACTGTGCTTTTGCAAGTACAAGGCTTCATGGCAATAATCTCTGCCGGTTCAAGCTCAGGCTAGTCTTCTACAGTATAAAACCTTATTTGTGGATTTGGATTTGCTTAAAATAGGTTCCCTTGTGGAGTTCATTCTCTCTTCCTCTGAAACAGTTCCTCATATCTTGAGGTCGTGTCACTCAGCTCAAACATGTCAGAAAATGCCCCCCCCCCCCCCCCCCCTCTCAAATTTGATATTTTGATCAAAATGAAGGTCGTTTAAGGCTAACTTCACAAACTCAAATTCTGGCAAATAGACACTAATTTCGTTTATGGCTTGTTTAAATCGTTCCAGGAGATCGGCCACCGTTTCTCTATTTTCTGTAGTTTGGCCAGATAAGTAATAGAGATGTCCAAGGTTGTTTAGTAGAATTAAACATGGAAAAGATCTTCCATTTTGGTCCAAGTGAATAGAAAGTTAAGTGGTACACAAAGTCAAGTGATAGGTAGATATACCAAGTGAAAGATGTATCAGAAAATGAGTTAGGTTATAATCTCAACTTAAAAACCTCAAGTCCGAGAAGCTCTCCACATTCGATTGTCAACCAGCCTGTGTCCACTTTAGTGGATTGACTGGTTTCACCAGCAAAGGTAGCAACGTCCGTGGTTGTAACCTCTTGGAAAGGGAAGTTTAAATCAACCTAGTCAGGATAAGATTTAGAGTAGCAAGGTCGGCCTACACATCCGAGGCCTAGGGCAACCTGCTCTCTGAAAAGTTCTATCAGCTGGTCTCTGTAACCGTCATTTGGCGATTAAGAGGGGGATAAGTATTAGGATAATAGTTCTGAGAGTAAGGCTGGTCCTCCCATTTTGCCCCCCGAGGGTGTCAAGATGAATATAGTGATAGTTTCCTCCTTAGGGTCTTTAACCTTGGTTATTACTTGTTTAAACTAGTTAGTATGTGGATGGCATTCGCTTGAAATTGCATAAGTTTGATTTGCCCCCTACGGGCAGTTTATTCTCTAGATTGGCCTCTGAGTCCCCCGCTCCCTGGCAAGGCAACTCTGCTGTTAGCTTGTGTCTCTTAGAGTTCTTACCTCTGTTTAGAATGTCTCTAAACAGAGCTAAACCTTCAGACATGCACCTCTGGATGTTCTTGAACGTGCTCATCATCCTTTGCTCATCATCCTTTGTATATATTCATCGCTCAAAGTGTCCTTCCCAGCGATGTTCTCCCTTTGATATCCAACCGGGTTTAACTGATCTTCCTCCACTTCATCTATCATCATCGCATAGTCCTCAGAGTTAGATATGCTGGCCATATTAGGCTTCTGGGGTTTAGGTGTTGCAAACTTTTGGCAGGTTGTTTCTTAATAATCATCTTCACAGAATATAGCACAAAAGTCTCGCAGTGGGTGGGTGTGCCGAAGGGGGGTGTTCACTTAATTGACGCTCAGCCACGTGCGCTTGGGTAAAAATGTATACTTTAATGGTCAGTAGGCATGCCAGGTCCTGATGGGGTCATGTGAAAAACACAATTACCAAATAAACAAACGGTTTTGGAATTTGGTGGAGTATGCCTAACCTGACTAGTTTGAAACGATTTTTAACTTTAGAATATCCTCAGAGGTTTTTTGGCCTACCGCCTTAGGAGTTTTTCAATCTATTTATGTTATTGCCACTCCTACCTGATATAATGCTGCTCTTGATCAAACCAACTATCGTAATACAACAAATAAAGGCAGTTACCTTCATAACATTTGCAGTGAAGCACTTTATCAAAATGATAACACTCTGGGTATGCGAAACACTAATTAGAGATTGGATGCACTTTGGGGAATGTTTGGACGAGACAAATAGTTGGTTTAATGGTCCTAACTATCTTAAGATTTACCTATTTACTAAAGGTAAATGAAGGTTGAGATATCGTATCTAGTGTGATAAGTTGTGCTCGGTCTTGAAGGGGAATAATTGAGACCACATTTATGACTGTTATAGCTAGGTTGTAATCATTTAGCCTCAAGTCGATCCACTCTGAAGCTACCACATGTCCAAGCATGCCTGCTTTACCATTTTGCTCACGCTAAGCTTCCTTGATAGATCTGACTATGCAGATGTCGGGGCTAATAGTGCCTTGTTGTACCCTCTTGACTAAATTTTTTTCCAACCCTTGTCACATTTTCTGAAACTCTTCTCCTAATGACACGTAGCACTACTAAAACTTCGGGCCTTACATGAAAAAGTCGTGTGTCTTTCTCTTCAGAACTCGCCATGTGTCGCGAAGACATTGTTGCATTCAATTTGACTATAACCAACTTTTTCCATTGGCCCTAGGACAAATCGGCCTTAAGTGGAGACCTGTTCTCAAGCCGAATCCTCGCTCATTGATAATGTGACATGGTTGATGCTCTTTAGATGAATTGGCCCTACTGGCCCGATTCATTGCAATTTTACATGGTGGAAACAGATAACAGTCAAAAACATTGTTTTTGCTAAATCCATGTTCATTTGAATCCGGAGCTTAGGCCTAAAGGCTAAAGGAACCAAAGTTAATAAAAACACTTACCAGCATGACAAATAAAGTGCTTTTAACACTAATAAAATATATAACGACATTTTTAAAATTCGTTTATGCTGCATAGCTTTGTCCTTAGTGAGACTCTGAAGCTCGAAAATGCAACCTTGCTCTTGAGATCCTTTACTTATTCAGCTAAATTACGTCTTTTAGGCAATACATGCAAAGAGTGGGCTAACCTGGGCTATTGTGCGTTTGCCCAAGTTTTTTACAAGCATGAAAGAAGTTCTAAAAATGCCATAAAGACGCAATATCTTCTGAGTATAATTATTCTTTAAAAATGCCATGAAGAAGCAATATCTTCTGAGTATAGTTATTCTTCAAAGGAATAATATCACTAAACTCTTTGAGTTTGTGAATCAATTACTGTCAAATACCAACAAGAATGCTAATGGCGTTTGTGTCATAGCTGGACTTGAAGAAAGAAAAAGAAGTACCATTATTACTCTGGTTGTAGTGAAAGCGATTAAAGTATAGCTATGCTCTAGCTAAAGGGTAAAAGTTATATGGTGTAGAGCCTGACGAAGGCAACGTCATTAAAGAGAACATTCAAAACATCAAAGCCGATTTTGATGGTAATCTCAGAAAGAAAAAAATTTCAAAAGACACTTGCACTCTTCTTTTTTCTTTCTCTCATACTTAGATCACCACCACCACCGCCATCCTCCACCACTAACGACATCCATAACATCACCCAAACACCACACCACCAGCTACCAAACAACTAACCCTCCCTATCACACCTCTCTCTCTCTCTCTCTCTGCCACAATCACACTTAAACCACCATAAGCGCCACCATGGCCCATCATCACATCTTACACGGCCACCACATGAAAACCACACACATACACAAGGGGGAAGCCAATGCAAATCGCATAAATGAGCTAGCCAGAGTCGAAGTAGTAGCCATGGGTCATGAACATTGTGGTGCCGCCCTGCTGTTGTTGGTGGTGACAATGCACTCGTGGTGGGTCTTGCCCCTCCATTGGCGATAGCGACGACGGCTGCATATGCGTGTAAGTCTGTGCGTGGAGATATCTATGTATGTGCAAGTGTGGGTGTGTATAGTTGTGCTTACGTGCACGCACGCGCGTATGCAAATTGGTGGTGATGGTAACATGATGGCTAATGGTGTTTGGGTGGTACGGTGGTTGTGGTTGGTTATGTTGAGATGATGCCGTGGTTGTTGAGATGGATCGAGATGAAGGGAGAAAGGAGAGAGAGAGAGAGAGAGAGAGGGGGGGGGGGGGGAGAGAGGGAGAGTTGCATATTTAATGTCAAAATGTGTTAAAGGTAGCATCGTTTTTTCCAAAATATAAAATTATCATGTTAGCCAAAATCCTTAATTTGGGTCACGGAACCCTGATGTTAAAAAGATCTTATGCAAATTTTTCACAATGTGGATTTGGATTTGGATGTCCGCTTTATGAAAAATGTATCTTAGACTCGGATTTAACTATGAACTCAGCTAGTTTAGTAACATTATCCCTAGTTCCAAAAAATGTCAACCTTGCGCATTCTTCACCATACGAATTGCAAGGCATAACAATTCTTTTGCACCAAAATGTCGGGATCACTGACGTAAAACCTCACACGAATTCAATGTAGTAAAACCGTATCACATGGCATACCCTAATCTAGTATTATCCATAGACGGTCCATGAAGGAAACCTCTCTCTCTTACGTACACACGGACGAATTCAAGTCTCACGCTTTTCTCTGGCTCGTGGAACACACTTCCTCCTTGGCTCTGTGCTGATCGACGTGAGGCGGGCATGCAAGCCTATTTAGGTCCCACAAACCTGAAACTTTGCACCATTTGCCATCACACGACAAATAATTCATAGGACTTCTTTCCATATTTACGCACAAAAAGCTATTTTGGATCACTATCCGTTTTTACATAAAAATAATGTATCTATACATATAGTTTCCCTCCATTCATTGTAACTGTACATTGAACTAGAGAAAGTTTCCGGCTTATAAATAGAGAAAGGTTTAACAGACCACTCTATATCCCCAAACAGAAAAAATGATTATGAGTACAAGTGGTGAGAAAATGCAAGAGACAGGTACCTCCGAGAGTTCATTTACTAGTGCAATGACACTTGACCAAATGGGGCTACCCAGTGTCCCTGAACGTTATATTCTTCCTCCATCGCAACGGCCAAACCCTACTCTCTCCCTATATCCCTCCATATTCTTGCCTGTCATAGACCTTTCCTCTTTAAACAACCCTTCTCTCAGGTCTGAAACTATCGACAAAGTACGCATTGCCTGCAAGGAACTCGGTTTCTTCCAGGTATCGTCCATGTCTTTGACGACGTCCCTGCCATTGATTGTCATGTGCAACACAGGGTTCCAAAAATATATATTTTTGGTATGTAAACATGCATCTCTAGATTCTCTTACTTGAGCATTCCGCATTGGGAGGAAAAGCGGGGACAAAGATCTAGGAAGCAACTGTACGTACGTACCCTTGACATGCAGAAAAGATTCAGGTCGACTGTGAGACGCCAGATATCATGCTTCCCACGTCGTAGGCCTCATGTCTATGAACTGCTTGACAAATAAGTGCCACTACGAATCATTCACATAACATACTACCAGTTGAGATATTAACGTTAGTTTGTACGTAATGCATGATATGCATGGTTACATTACTATTTAAATTTACGTACAATGTATTTGCAGGTAATAAATCATGGAATACCTGCTTCGGTCATGAATGATGCCTCAGATTCTGCAGCAGAGTTCTTTAACTTGTCCAGTGAAGAGAAGATGAGTCTGGCATCATCCAATGTTCATGAGCCCGTAAGGTATGGCACAAGTCTGAATCATGTTAAGGATAAAGTGCACTTTTGGAGAGACTTCATCAAGCATTATTCTCATCCAGTTTCAAATTGGATTGATCAATGGCCATCGAATCCACGGAGTTACAAGTAAGTAACCATTGTATACACCTTTTTACTTTCAACGGAAAGGTGGTTAAGAAAGGAATGAAATGTAGCATTTTTCAGCGAATTTACGTTTTCGGACGTCAATTAAAGTAAAGCTACTTCGTGTTCAACTTCACAGTTCAAGATTTGGAGAAGCTCATACAATAAGATTCTTCTAAAAGATGCATTTAATACTTGACGTTAGGGTTAAACATGCCATTAACTCATTTAGGTATATATCTTATTTTCTGTAGGGAGAAGATGGGGAACTATGCAAAGGCTGCATACAAATTACAAAAGCATCTAATGGAAGTAGTTTTTGAAAGCTTAGGCCTCAATGCTAATTACTTACACGATGAAATTGAAAAAGGCTCTCAAGTCATGGCTGTGAACTGCTATCCAGCTTGCCCAGAACCACATCTTGCACTAGGCATGCCACCACACTCTGATTATGGATCTTTAACCATTCTTAATCAAAGCAGCACTGAGCTGCAAATCATGGACCATGGTAAGAACTCGCATTCTGTTCCAGTCATTGAAGGGGCCCTTGTAGTTCAGCTGGGAGACCAATTGGAAATAATGAGCAATGGCCAATACAAGAGTGTTATTCATAGAGCAACTGTTAACTCGGAGAAGAAGCGCCTCTCAATTGCTAGTCTTCACAGTCTAGCTTTAGAGAAGAAGGTGGGACCCGCACCAGAGCTCGTGGACAGCCAGCACCCAATATCCTACAACGAGGGCAGCTTTAGTGGTTTCCTTGATTACATCTCTGGTAATGATATCATGGAAGGCAGGTACATAGACACATTGAAGAAAGGTCCATGAAAGTGGTAAATGCAGTACCATAGATGGACAATGCAATAGTCAACCTCTTGATTACTGAAACCGCCCCCCCCCCCACCCCACCCCACCAAAAACCACCCCAATCACCACCACTCTCCGGCAACAAAAAATACAGACCCATGGTGCTAGGAGATGTGCTTTTGCGGAACTATGAAGAAATAAGTGTTATGTTCTCAAATAATGCTGTTGGTATAACCAATACTGATCAATCATACACATCTAGACTGGCTGATAATGGCCACCACACAATATAAAGCTACTATTTTAGTCAGCAAAGAGTTTCAAAAAAAGCTTATATCCTAAAGGTAAACAAAATACTTAGGATATTTGCATAAGAACAGAGAAGAGGAACAAAATGCGAAAGTCATTCTGTTTATATCTTTTTTCGCACTTTCCCCAAATCAATCGGAACCATCACCATCATCCAAAAATTATACAGCAAGCATCATTATATGCATGTATTCTTGTTGGACAGGCCAAGTTTCGGTTCTTAATCATGGTACATTGGCAGGAACCAACGTGCCATTACTCTCATTCTCCCCCGGGCATGTATCTTATGAAATGTTATTCTGAGCTTTACGGAGACATATAAATTGGATGGTTGATTTACATGTTCAGAAAAAGGTAAGTTCAAAGTAAGAGGTATAAAGTCTGGAGAAATAGCCCTTCGATAGGTGTGGAAAACAGTTAGGGCCTTCAATGCCCTATCCGTTGTAAGAACTAATGCAAATGTGTTCGAGTAGTGTGTCAAAACTGAAAACTATCAAGATAAACCAAAGTAAAGCTGAATTTTGGAAATCAATCGCTTGAACTTTAAATTTGCTATTCAATGGTGATTTGCTTTATTAGTATTTTGAACAAGTTCCATACAATGCCCACGTGATTATTGACTTCTAATAAACTTCTTACTCTTCTATTATTTGATAATCCATGATGGAAAATATCTAATTATATGTTTTAAAACAGAATGCGGGTGCCAATATTGCACTGGAGCACTTTCGCTAGTTTTATTGATGAACAAACAAGAACTACAGTAGTAAAAATAATACTTAAAAATCTGCTCTCTTATAGCCATGAGAGCATTCTTTTTAGCTTCTTTGATTAACCACTACATTGAAATCTTAAATCCGTGCCTCTTCAATTAACGTTCCACGCCAAATTTGTCACAGCTGGATAAAAGTTTCCAAGGCTAATATGCATTTAAAGAAAATGAATTCAACTTACCTTCTAAACAAAAGTCCCTTCCCCAATAAAACATTCCTCTAGAAGTCTGCAGCAAATCTAAATTATACAGTGAGACGGTAATCTGAGATGTAAGGTAAAAAGGGATCAATTATTTGCTATTGAGATGCTCAAATGCAAAAGAAGCTAGCCAAGCGTGTCAAGCAACTCCTTTTCATTTCAAAATTCTTTCAGCCTCTAAAATGCAGCACCAAGGTGGCCGTCCCCGCGTTTGTGTTTACCCTCTTGGACATACATCTTGCTATATTACAGTAGATTAGAGTATTTTAGGTTTTGGAAAAATATGCAGTTAGACAAGTTATGGTTTGTTATCGAAAAAGATGATGGATTTAAGTCTCATTTTGTTTATCATCTAAACCCATGGATACTCAACCAATCAATAAATGAAATCCTATTATATGTTTTTATACACTATATATATGCTAGGCTCATTTTAGGATTATACAGCTCAAAATAAGATCAAGCCAGTGCCCAATGCCTCCATCCTCGGCATTATGAGTAAGAACAAGTTATAAGCTCAATTAACCGTTTGAATGCAAGGTGCGGTAAAATAAAAAACAACTAAAAGTTAGCAAATGAAAATTAGACGCAACTACATAAAGCCAACTTAGAATAACAAAAACCTACCACATGAACTAGTAATCGACTGAAAATCTAGTACACCACCTCAGATAATCATACATGTTATTGATGTTAAAACCGAGAATGGAAGTTCCTTAACTTGGTGATCTGAAGTAACGCTTCGAATTAATCGGAACAAAGAGATTAAAAGCCCTAGAGCTTCCACTTCAAGCAAAAATCGCGGAGCAAAATCACTTACTGAATAAGGGAATAACGCGATTCGCCCACTCTCAATTGGAACGTCTGGCTCTGGCGCACGAGATCTTCCATTGGAGCGCCTTGTTTTTGTGCAGAAAGAGAGATTGGGGGCTATGGAGAAGGAGCGGAGTCTTCCTTTTGATGTTGGGTGGGGAGATGGATTTACAAGTTGTTAATAAATTGGGTTAGTGGACCAATAACGTGTTAGTCTGAATAATTACAGTTAATTAGATAATATTTATCTCTTAAGTGTTTGAGGTAAATATATCTTTATCTCCTAAGTGTTTGAGTCTATATAAAGGCCAGAGATATCCCAATAAGTCAGAAGGAATAGTAATAACCCTCTTTCTAGAGCAATCACCAAGCTCTAGGATTTGGTTCGTGGACGAAGAACTCGACTCTAGTAGTTATTTTCGTACCTGCAAAAAAGATCAAGCGTGTTGGAGGCTCGTAACAACAAGGATCCATCGTCGAAAAATTCGGAGACTTCATACGGTATGTTTCCTAACTCACTACGTGTTATGTGGTAGCGCATTTCGTTTCAACATTGGTATCAGAGCATGATTACTTGTTGATTCGCCTTTAACATGCTAGAATAAGTAATGTGCATGTTGCAATTTTTTTCGGATACATGAACGAGACCCATTACAAAAATTCGAAATTTATTGAGCATGTTTTTTGAAAAATAATTATATTTTTTGTTCTCATATGGTTGAGGATGAACTCCGTAAAATTTCGTGATTATTGGATGCATGATTTGTGAGAAATCACGATTTTATTTTTCAAGAAAACTGTGATTTTTTTGAGTTTTGGGACTCAAATTCGGAGCATGATATTCAGTTTTTATCATGATCGTTCGGAACATAATTAATCTATATCGCATAAGCTTTCCAACGATATATCGTACGCATTATTTGGCTTAAAAACGAAAGAGATATGGCCTTCGAAAGTTGGCATCGCCACGTGGCGGCACCGGAAAAAATTAGGGTTTAATGAAGAAGATGAACAGTGTCTCCACGCGAGCCACGCGTTCAAGCCGAGCCGCAGACGCGCGACACGCGCCAAGCCTAGCCGCACACGTGGGCCGCACACGTGGGCCACGCGCCAAGCCAGCAGAAGGTGCTGCACTCACGCGCGCCACGCGCGAAGGAGCTGCGCAACGCCACACGCGCCAAATGAGGCTTCTGACCCACGCGCCCACGTGCTCCACACGCACGTGCTTCACACGCGCCTGCCTAAGAACCCTAGATGCTGCCCTACTCGCACTGCAGCGCGTGGAGACGTGTGAGGGATATTTTTTGGTCAGTGTTTGTCACCGCTGGTGAGTGAAGCTCCAGATTAGCCAAGAAATTGTTTCTATGGTGTTAAATTTACCTTTATACCCTCTATAGGTGTTCTGTTTATTTTTTAATTCTATGAAGAAATTAGTTTTAAAAATTTGTTTTGATGCTCACAAAATATTTCTTTAATTCCAGAGGGTATATAAGGGTCAAATTTACTGTTTGTCATCTTTTAAGAATTTATCTCTCGATTTTTGGTCATTTGTGAGTATTTTTGTGGTACTTTTGTGGTTCTAAAAAATACGAATAATGCGTAAATATTATTTTTCGCACTTCGTGAGCAGATATAAATATTTTGGAAAGTTATATGACATAGATAAATTCTGTCTTATTTGTTACATGCTTGCCTTGATTTGTGATATGGTTTAAATATACTTTTGAGGTATATTTGTTGAGTTTTTGGTAAGCCCACACTTATTAAACCAATTTTTATTTTCAAGGCCTTAATGCCCGTTTTCCTTGGAAGGAGAATGTGGTTTATTCATCCATTTTATTACCCTTTAACTTGTTATTTGAGCATGCTAGTTTTAGGTTAAATAGATAGATATTAGATTGGCATTCTAAAGAAACTTATATTTAATGTGTTTACTCTTATTTTAAGAAAATTCTTTTGAGAATAATAATGTGTTGTGCGGCATCTCCATTTGTTTTATTGGAGTAGTTTGTAGTAGGATTTTCAAAGATGTTGTATTCTATTATTTCCCTGTATATTTCAAGAAAGACTTGTACGGGAATGTAATTTCGCACGCACATTATTCAAGCCAGAATTTTCTTAGCATAAGTTATTAGAATGCCAATAGGGCTCAATGGAGTCCTTGCACACTTAATTGCATGACGTAATTTTATATTGTTATAAATTATTATATGGATGATTTATTATATTGTGACTTATATGATGATGAAATTTATTACAAAAAATTACTTGAAAAATATTTTTCCCAACTCACATACATGGAAGATGATTACGAGCTTAGCAGATTTTCGATTTCATGATATGAAGAAGGATTATGTTTTTCATTTGAATTTTTTGAAATAAATAAAATGATGTATAATTAATGTCTTTTCCTTGCGCAATCTAATGTAGTGAATATAATGGCCACCAAGAATGTCATATATGATCTCGTTAAGGGTGAGAAACTTAACGGAGACAATTATGACGTTTGGCACAAAAAGATGAAATTCATGGTGAACGAACAAGAGCTCGAGGAGCACTTGACCAAGGAGATGGTCGCGCCAACTAAGGCGCAACCCCTAAGAGACCACACTGCCTACCAGAAATGGAATAAGAAAGATCGTAGTGCGCGCTACACCTTGTTGAGCAGCTTGCAAAATGATCTAATTGGGCAGTATGATGCAGCTCAAGTTCTCTTTTGGTGGAACCTCAACTACGCGGCTTCGTAGCCTTGTGATTAAGTTTGAAGAGTACATAAAAGACCCTAAGCATACCATGAGTGAGCATCTAAGGGTGATGTCCAATATGATTGGTAAGCTAAGGGATGCTGGACATGCGCTCACAGATGAGCAGCAAGTCAGAGCTGTCATAAGGTTCCTTCCTGCCTCATGGGCCAATATGAAACAGATATTGACCCACAGTGAAAACGTCAACAACTTTTCTGATGTTTCACGGCATGTCATCCTTGATGCTGAGACTCGAGACGCTGACAGGGCCCTCGCTTATGTCGCCCAAGAGGGATCGCGCAATGCAAATGGTAAGCGCGGAAGACAAAGTAAGAAAGGCGAGGCTGGCACTTCTGCGCCAAAGGAAGGGAAAATAAAGAAACACAAGGGGGTTCCCCCAATGCAAATGGCAAGCGCTGATGTTTTCCTTTGTTTTTAAGGGTAATAAGTTGGACATCTTTTTGGATGATGTTTTGTTCGGACATGGTTTTCGCATGGATAGTCTTTTTCAATTGGATTTAATTGATTCTTAGTCCTCTTATTCTTATATTGTGAATGATTCTACCACCTGGCATGCAAAACTGGGCCACATAGGCCAAGATAGAATGACTCGTTTGGCTAGAGAAGGCCTTTTTAGGCCCACTCGCAAAAGTCAATCTACAAACTTGTGAGGCTTGTTTAGCTGGTAAAGCATGCAGGAAGCCTTTTGGGAAGGCTGTGAGAGCAACTCAACCACTTGAGCTGGTTCACTCTGACATATGTGGACCTATGAGTGTAAAGGCACGCCATGGCGCCTCTTATTTCCTTACACTAATAGACGATTATAAGCGATATGGTTATGTGTATCTGATATCTCACCGCTATGAAGCTTTGGACTGTTTCAAACGCTTTGTAGCAGAGGTTGAGAATGAGAAAGAGAAGAATTTTAAAAACTCTTCGCACTAACCGGGGACGCGAATATTTGTCAGATCACTTCAAGAAGTTTTGTGAGGAAAAAGGGATACGCAGGCAACTTACTATTCCTAATACTCCACAACAAAATGGTGTTGCGGAAAGAAGGAATGGAACATTGTTAGACATGGTTAGGTCTATAATGGCGCAAGAAAACCTTCCAATATCTTTTTGGGGGGATGCTCTTTTGACTGCAGCCTATATACTTAATCGAGTGCCTTCACAATCAGTCAAATCCACCCCATATGAGCTTTGGATTGGCCTAAAGCCAAATTTGGATAACTTGCGCCCATGGGGCTCAGCAGGTTATGCTCACAGTACTTCTCATAAGTATGGGAAACTAGGGCCTAGAGCAAAGAAGAGTATCTTTCTAAGGTATTCTAAAAACTCTAAAGGCTATGTGAAGTATGGTAAACATCCAAATGGTGGAAGGACTGAAATAGAGTCTCGTGATGTCGATTTCATAGAGAATGATTTTCCTAGCGTTGGAGACGCGAGTAAGAATCTTGACCTCTATGAGTTAGAGGAGGTTGAAACCACTTTACCATCTCCAAGCGAAGGTGGGGAATTAGTTCCTCATCCGGTTGTCGCTGAAGATAGTGAAAGTGACCTTCAACCTAGTGGGAGCACACCACAAGGACCATTAGGTCAACAAGATTCTCAACTGCGTAGAGGTGCACGAGGAAGAGTTCCACGTCGTCGCTTTGAGATTGACGGAGAAATTCTTATGTGCACTCCAAATGGTGAAGACGAGCCTACTTCTGTGGAAGAAGCCTTATCTTCGTCTGCTAGTAATGAGTGGATGGCTGCAATGAAGGATGAGTTGAGCTCAATGGAAAAGAATCAGGTCTGGGAGTTGATTGACCTCCCGCCAGGGCGCAAGACTGTTGGAAACAAGTGGGTTTTAAAAGTCAAGCGCAAGGCAGATGGGTCAATTGACAAGTATAAGGCACGTCTTGTGGCGAAAGGCTATACCCAACTGCGGGGAGTGGACTATGAAGACACTTTCTCCCCAGTGGTGAGATTTGCTTCAATTCGCTTGATCCTAGCTATTGTCGCCCAACAGGATTTAGAACTTTTTCATATGGATGTTAAGACTGCATTTCTCAATGGAGAACTAGACGAAGAGATTTATATGGCTCAACCTGAGGGTTTTGAAGTCAAGGGACATGAGCGCAAAGTTTGTCGGCTCAAACGTTCTATATATGGTCTCAAACAATCGTCTAGGCAGTGGTACTTTAGGTTTCATCATGCCATTACCTCTATAGGTTTTGAAATGATTGAACAAGACCATTGCGTTTACGTAAAACGATCCAAGAAAAATATTCTGATCCTTTCTTTGTATGTGGATGACATTCTTTTAGCTGGGAATGACATGAGTTCCATTGTTGCCACTAAGCAGTGGTTGTCCTCAACTTTTGAGATGAAGGACATGGGAGAAGCTAATTATGTGCTCAGGGTTAAAATCATACGTGATCGTCCAAAGAGACTTCTCGGTTTGTCTCAAGAGACATATATCAAGAAGGTCATTGAACGATTCCGTATGCATAACTCAAAACCCATAGACACTCCAATGGACAAGGCGTGTACTTTAAGCACAGACCAATGCCCAAAGAATGATGAGGAAAAGAATCGAATGTCCAAAGTGCCTTACGCGGCTGTAGTTGGGAGTCTGATGTACGCTATGTTGTGTACGCGTCCAGACATCTGTTTTGCCGTTGGAATGGTGAGTCGTTATCAGAGTAATCCTGGACCCACTCATTGGAATGCGGTGAAGAGGATTCTTCGATACTTACGTGGAACCGCTGATCTCGTCCTGTGTTATCATGGTGGAGACTTGAGATTGAGAATATACAGCGATGCTGATTGGGGCGCTGATAGAGATGAGCGCATATCCACTTCAGGTGGAGCTATCTCTTGGTACAGCAAGAAAAAGTCTTGCATCGCCCTATCCACGATAGAGTCGGAGTATGTTGCTTGTTCAGCAGCAGTCCAGGAAACTGTTTTGTTGAGGTCATTCTTACAGGCTCTAGGGGTTACAGCTCATGCAGATGAGTCTGTCACTGTTCACTGTGTCAATACAGCTACCCTAAATTTTGTAACGGACCCCAAATATCAAACACATAGGCTTTCGTTATCACTTCATTAGAACTTTAGTTGCGCAAGGAGAGGTGACCATGAAGCATATACCTACTGGCAGAATGGTGGCTGATCCTTTGACCAAGCCTATTGCTAGAGATGTTTTCCTTTCTCACATTAGGAGTATGGGACTACGTAGGTTTTGATATGTTTATGGCATCTTATGTACTTGACATTATTTATTACATTAAATTTTTGTTCCTTGATTTGAGTTTATTTTGGAATGAATGGATAATCTTTGTGATTACATATACATCCTTATTGAGAGTGTCACCAGGCTCGAATTGACCCACTCACACGGGTAATTCACCTTGGCGCTAAGATAGCGAGCAAGATGAGACATAATTGTCTTAAGCGCCAAGTGGGCGAATAAGATGATACAGCTTATAAAGCAAACATGTCGCCTTAGTTGGAGCTAAGATGAGACCTATAAAGTTAGGTCGATCATAGAGTATCTCCACAACTCTATGTAGCCTGCTTACAGCCGAATGTGAGATTTCAGGCAGGCACTATGAGAGTGACTGGGCTGAAAAACTCAGGTTAGGCGCTTGTACAGCGACTAGACTTAGATTCGTATGGCGTATTTTATTATACATTTATGTGACACGCCCTTGCGGGTTACGCCATAGCATGCAAATCATACTGCATGTGCTAAATGCAGACCGACAGTGGGAGTGACGAATGAATCCCTGCTTCGTCACTGTGTGAGCCACTTGGATCAAAATTTTTGATCCTATATGGTACCCTTTTCACCTTAGACTATGTCATGAAGAGGATACTCAATGTCGCTACTTTAGCATATACCCTTGGATCATGGATGGGAAAAAAGTTCAATATTACATCATGTTGTGTGATTCATAGCCCGGGCGACTTTGTCGATTTTCGTTTCGATATGAGTCATGAATACATAACATATGAGAGGTTTAACACTGCTCACTATGAGGGATTTGAGAGTGTTTAATCTGGTGTAGTTGAACTATCTGGGGTACATACGAGATTTTTTGGGAGTGATGTATTGTGTTAGTTTGGTGATAACTTAATACAATACTCCTCAACTGGACATCCTTTCTTGTAGGTCGCACGTTCCATTTCCTGTATGAGGAGATGAGTGGACGAGAGATAAAGAGGGACTGTACGATTTATTTGCCCTATGTGTGGGCGAGTGGGAGCTGTTAATAAATTGGGTCAGTGGACCCATTATCCGCCCACTAACAGATAATGTGTATTTGTTAGTCTGAATAATTATAATTAGAAGATATTTATCTCTTAAGTGTTTGAGGTAAATACATCTTTTTCTCCTAAGTGTTTGAGGTAAAGCCAGTCTCTAATTGTATCTCTATATAAAGGCTAGAGATATCCCAATAAGTCAGAAGTAATAGCAATAACCCTCTCTCTATAGCACTCTCTCTAGAGCAATCACCAAGCTCTAGGATTTGGTTCGTGGACGAAGAACTCGACTCTAGTAGCCGTTTTCGTACCTGCAAAAAAGATCAAGCGTGTTGGAGGCTCGTAACAACAAGGATCCATCATCGGAAAATTCGAAGACTTCATACGGTATGTTTCTGAACCCACTACGTGTTATGTGGTAGCGCATTTCGTTTCAACACAAGTGAAGTAACCTTTGAGTGATCGGAAAGTTGGTCGGCCGATTCAGGTGGGGCCTAGACGGAGATCTTTTCTCAGCCGTAATATGCATGGGAAAGTTTGACATGTGGCTCTCTTATACGTGTTCTTTCCCTTCTTTTTTCCCCCATTTGTGTGTGTCTATATATATATATATATATATATATATATATATATATATATATATATATATATATATATATATATATAGGATCGTGATCCATTGCTAGCGCTAGCAGCGCTAGCACCGTCCGCTATATAATGTAGCGGACGGTAAGTTATCGTCCGCTACATTATGTAGCAGACGGGAAAACAGCGCTAGCAACAGTGCTAGCGCTAGCAATGGATCACGATCCATATATATATATATATATATATATATATATATGGACCATCCAGGGAGAAGATTTAATTTGAACCATCCATAAATCACGGATAGAGGGTCAGATCGCGTTGGTAAGAAAATTAATTTGCTTGCGCGACAGCGTCCATATATATATATATATATATATATATATATATATATATATATATATATATATGGACGCTGTCGCGCAAGCAAATTAATTTTCTTACCAACGCGATCTGACCCTCTATCCGTGATTTATGGATGGTTCAAATTAAATCTTCTCCCTGGAAAAAGGGAGGGGTACATATAGACTATGAGATTTTAGTCGACTGAAATGTCATTTTCAGGCGACTGAAAAGATGTTAGTCAAATGAAAATTGACTTTTCAATCGACTAAATCCAACAAATTGTTAAAGTTGAAAGAAGAGTTCAGTCAACTGAAAAGATTTTAGTTGAATGAAAATTGACTTTTCAGTCGACTAAATCAAACACACTGCCAAAGGTGAAAGATGTTTTCAGTCGACTGAAAAGATTTTAGTCGAATGAAAATTAACTTTTCAGTCGATTAAATCCATCAGATACAAAGATTTAAGATGAAGAGAGAGATTTAGCTAAGATCACACATTCCTAAGAAGCGACGAAGAAAACAAAAAGAGGATTCAGCTGGAGGTTTGGTAAAGATATCTGCGAGCTGATCTTCAGAACCAACTTTCTTGAGTTTTATTAAACCTTTCTGAACATTGTCTCGAAGAAAATGGTAACGAATATCGATGTGCTTAGTGCGTGAGTGTTGAACATGATTTTTACTAATATCAATAGCACCGCTACTGTTGCACACAATGGGAATATGGTCGATTAAGACACCAAAATCTCATAAAGTTTGACGCATCCACAGTACTTAGGCACAACAGCTTCCAGTCGCAACATATTCTACCTCAGTTGTGGAGAGAGCCACAAACATTTGTTTCTTATTGTGCCAGGACACTAAAGCATCTCCAAGAAATTGACAAGTGCCATTGGTACTCTTGCGATCGACAAGACATCCCGCATAATCAAAATCCAAAAAACTTACTAGATCTAGCGAGGAGTTACGCGGATACCAAAGTTCTAAATTTAAAGTCCCAGAGAGATATTTAAAAATACGTTTAACTGCAGTAAGATGAGATTTTTTGGGACAAGCTTGAAAACGGGCACAAATACATACACTAA
The DNA here is from genome assembly GCA_033070095.1 of Escallonia herrerae. NCBI lineage: Eukaryota > Viridiplantae > Streptophyta > Magnoliopsida > Escalloniales > Escalloniaceae > Escallonia > Escallonia herrerae. Next base: position 296,831 of record JAVXUP010000547.1, read on the forward strand.
ATATTATGTCAGGTTGAGAAGCAGTAAGATAAAGCAAACTACCAATCATACCACGATAAAGTTTGTTATCTAAATCTTTACCATTTTCATTTTTGACAAGATTAACGCTAGGAGAAATAGGGGTCCCTCTAGGTTTAGCATTATCCGAACCAAACCTTTTCAAAATCTCCGTGTGTACTTCGATCGACTTATAAAAATTCCTTCTTTTGACCGCTTGATTCGAAGTCCAAGGAAAAAGGTAAGTTCTCCCATCATGCTCATCTCAAATTCCTTTTTCATACTCTTAGCAGACTCTTGGCATATATCATTGTTAGTGCCACAAAAAATAATGTCATCAACATAAATTTGAACTATTAAAATGTGCGAATCAAATTTTCATAAAAAGAGTAGTATCGACTTTGCCACGAGAGAATCCATGATCAACGATGAAGCTGCTAAGACGATCGTACCAAGCTCGAGGAGCTTGTTTAAGACCGTACAAAGCCTTTTTCAACTTAAAAACATGATTGGGGTATTTTTCATTTTTAAAAGCAGGAGGTTGTTTAACAAACACCTCCTCCTGTATTACCCCATTCAAGAAGGCACTTTTCATGTCCATTTGAAAAAGTTTAAAGTTCGTATGACATGAAAATGCCAAAATCATTCGGATAGCTTCAAGTCGAGCGACTGAGGCAAAGGTTTCATCAAAATCTATCCTTTCAACTTGATTGTATCCTTAAGCAACTAGTCTAGCCTTGTTACGAACAATATGACCATCCTCATCAAGTTTGTTCCAAAAAACCCACTTGGTGCCAATGACCTTTTGTTGCACAGGAGGCATTGCTTCTCTCAAATTGATTTAATTCATCTTGCATGGCAAGGATCCACTTAGGATCTCTTAGAGCTTCTAAAAAATTTAGGCTTTATTTGAGAAAGAAAAGCAAAATTTGCACAGAAAAGATTTACCGTAGATCGTGTTGTAACTCCGCATTCCACATTACCTACGACTTGTTCTAATGGATGACTGGAGGAATATCTCCAGCTTTTTTGGAGTGGCTGAGTCTCATCACTATTGTTGTGAGAGGATGTTGAACACTCACCCTCAGTTGAGGAGACATTAAGTTTGTTGTTCAAGTCCAGGGCATTCTTCCTTGGTTTTTCAACGTTAGATTCTTCAAATACTACATACATAGATTCTTCAACAGCTAGAGTTATATGGTTATAGATTCTATATGCTCTGGTTTTTAATGAATAATTAAGAAATATTTTCTCGTAAGACTTCACATCAAACTTACCTAAGTTCTCATGATTATTCAAAATAAAACATTTGCAATCGAAAACTTTGAAGTAATCGATTTTTGGTTTTCTATTTGAGAATAGTTCGTACTGAGTTTTGTCAAGAATTGGTCTGATGAGTACTCTGTTCAACACATAACAGGAAGTGCTAACGGCTACGGCTAAGAAATATTTTGGCAGAGAGTTTTTATGAAGCATGGTTCTGGCCATTTCTTGCAGAGTACGATTCTTTCTCTCTACAACCCCATTTTGTTGGGGGTGTCTGAGGAGCAGAAAATTCATGTGAAATGCCATTTTGAATACAAAAAGGAAGAAAATATTTTTCAAATTCACCTCCATGATCACTTCGAATTTTTACAAGCTTCAACTCCTTCCCATTTTGAAGCTGCTTAACAAGACTAAATTTTTTTTCAAACACTTCATCCTTATGAGTTAGAAAAAGTACCCATGTGTATCTTGAAAAATCATCAACAATGACGAAAGCATAAAATTTTCTACCTAGGCTGGCATTTCTCGAGGGCCAAAAAAATCTAAATGAAGGAGTTGAAGAGGGCAAGAGGTGGAAATGACATTTTTTGCTTGAAAAGATGTTTTTGACTGTTTACCATATTGACAGGCATCACAAACCTTATCCTTGACAAACCTTAACTTTGGTAAGCCTCTGAAAAGCTCTTTCAAGAGAAGTTTCTTGATTAGATACAAGTGAACATGACCTAATTTATGATGCCACAACCAGATATCATTATGTTGAGCAGAAAGACAAACTTCATGAAAAGAGTCAGATGCATCAAAAGATAGAGTATAGATATTACCATCTCTCTTACCAACCAAGGTACCTCCATCTGAGGCATGACTGATTAGGCATTGATCGCCTTCGAATTGAACTTTGTGTCCACTATCGATGAGTTGACTGATACTTATCAAATTGAACTTCAAACCATCAACTAAGGATACATTATCTATAGATATGGAACCAGTGCTAATTTTACCTTTACCGATGATCTTCCCATTCGAGTTGTCTCCGAAGGTAACAAGTCCTCCATTCTTCGGAGTGATATGAAAGAAAAGTGAGCGATCACTGGTCATATGCCTTGAACATCCGCTGTCAAGAATCCATTTGTTGGAATCTACCCTTGCTTTCAAGCATACCTACAACAGATTTTGGTTTCGTTCTTTTAGGTACCCATACTTTTTTGGGTCCGGAAAGATTAGATAAACAAGATTTTGGCACCCAAACTTGTTTCATTTTATTTTTTGTAAAGGAAGGGAATGACTGATTTCTGACAGCACAAAGAGGACAATTTTTAACTAAGTGCCCTTTCTTATTACATGTTGTACAGAGTGTGAATGGTGAGCAAGAAGCTAAATTTCTGTTAACGAAAATTTTGTAATCTTTTTGCCTCTTTGAAGGATTGTAACCAATTCCACTTTTCTGAAAAACACATCTTTGTCTTCCCAAAAGAATATCCAAGTTCTCTCTTCCTTGGGTAAATTTTGAAAGAGTAAAATTCAGATCTTCAACCTCATTTCTAAATTCATTTTTTGTGTAGAAATTTCTTCCAGTTGAGATTTTAAGGATTCGTTTTCAAGTGGAACTTTTAATGCTCTGAGAGATTGCATGGATCTCTATATTTCCTTCATAGCGATCATGAGAGTGGCTTGCGAGTCCTGTATGCTGGCTATAGTAGGAGTGAATTGCTGAATGGCCGCATTGACTGCAACTTCTACGTCAGACGTGGGGTGGCCTTGGGGACGCAGGGCACTAGTCCCCTCTTGCTCGACCGGGTGGTCCTCTTCTTGCACGGGATGGATAAGGCTCTGGCTAGTAGCCCTCGTAGTTCACCGTTACATAGGCATGATGCCTAAGTGCAGCAGACTGCAACACGATGTTCACCTCCCCAGCGAAGTCGCCAAAATATTGATGCTGAAAAGGGTTCGATGCTACGTGGAGGTGCCACAAAGGATGCAGTCTGAGTTAGCTTCCAGGTAGGCAACGCGGGAGATAGCAAGGACGGCGTAAGGGCTGAGAGTAAGGCTCCCCAGACAGGTCGCGAGGGCTGGCAGCGCCGCGCAGGCAAGGGGACGACCAACAGGGCTGACAGTCGACGGTCCGTTGCGAGGGTGCAGCGTCAAGGGTTTGGGGACGGGTGTCCAAGTATGTTTCTCTCACTAAAATTCTAGAGAGAATGTCTTTTTAGAGAGAGAAAGTGAAAAGTCCAAATGAGAGAAAGAAAGATCATTGGAAAAGCTCCAAAGTCCACTATTTATAGGAAAAAATGTGCATATAAGTTGACATGTGTCACCCCCTGTGAACGACACGTCGCCAGGGGGGCCAAAGAATTGATTCTCCGTTGGGACTGCCGGTCCCTAAGTTCGTGCTGCCCTGCCCTTGCAACATCTCTCTGCCTGTCTGAGGAAACTAATCATGCCGCGGTAGCATGGTCAGAGTAGCCCGTTGCCCCAGCCTCCAGTCCAAGCCCTTACTGAATCCTACAAGGTGCGTCAACAGACACGCAGAGAACTTGACAGCGGTGAGGGTTCCCCTATAGCCAACTGCCAGGCGGACTAGGCGCGATGCCCTCCAAGGACCTGCTCCCGTCCTGGATTGACCCGTGGGTCATTGCTCTGGTGGTGTTGACGATCAACAGCAACATGAGTAACATGAGTGACCATGGTCACCGCTTGGTGCTTAGGGTCCGTTGCAGTAAAGTCTTCGCGTAGGAGCTCCCTGCAAGTGTGATGTCGGTGGCTTCAAGGTTGTGCCGACGATGGTTCCAGGGTTGCGAGCCCACCCTACTGTGAGGACCATAGTCCCTGGTGATTGACCCGGCGATGGCGCTAAGCCCGTGATGGCCTTAAGCTCGTGATGGCGCTCAGCCCATGCCGCAGTTTGATTGAGTCGGTGACGGCATACAGCCCGTCCTGCAGTTGATTGAGCTGGTGATGGCACTAAGCCCGTGATGGCGCTCAGCCCATGCCGCAGTTTGATTGAGCCGGCGATGGCATACAGCCCATCCCGCAGTTGATTGAGCCGGCAATGGCACTGAGCTCGTGATGGCGCTCAGCCCATGCCGCAGTTTGATTGAGCCGGCGACGGCATACAACCCGTCCCGCAGGTTATTAAGCCGGCGATGGCACTGAGCCCGTGATGGCGCTCAGCCCATGCCGTAGTTTGATTGAGCCGGGGACGGCATACAGCCCGTCCCGCAGTTGATTGAGCCGGCCATGGCACTGAGCCCGTGATGGCGCTCAGCCCATGCCACAGTTTGATTATTGCCGGCGACGACATACAGCCCGTCCCGCAGTTGATTGAGTCGACGATGGCACTGAGCCCGTGATGGCGCTCAGCCCATGCCGCAGTTTGATTGAGCCGGCGATGGCATACAGCCCGTCCCGCAGTTGATTGAGCCGGCGATGGCACTGAGCCCGTGATGGCGCTTAGCCCATGCTGTAGTTTGATTGAGCCGGCGATGGCATACAGCCCGTCCCGCAGTTGATTGAGTCGGCGATGGCACTAAGCCTGTGATGGCACTCCGCCCATGCCACAGTTTGATTGAGCCGACGACAGCATACTTCCCGTCCCGCAGTTGATTGAGCCGGCGATGGCACTAAGCCCGTGATGGCGCTCAGCCCATGCCGCAGGGAGAGGTCCTCGTGCCGGAGCACTGTCGCGGAGCAATACTTAGTGCCGGGGGCACGTATCATCAGCGGGGCACAAGGGCGCGGCGACGACTATCGCTGTGCAATACTTAGTGCCGGGGCACGTATCATCAGCGGGGCGCAAGGGCGCGGAAACGACTGTCGCAGAGCAATACTTAGTGCCGGGGCACGTATCATCAGCGGGGCGCAAGTGACCATCGGTGTTGAGCGCGGACGGTAAAGAGCGCGATGAGTGATGTCGGGGGTTTAGGAATGACTCCTGCAAGGGAAAAGGGTGGTCGACCCCCTTGAGGAAGGGGCGGCCGACCCCTCGGGTTGGAAGAGGGGCCGACCCCCTTAGGAAGGGGGTGGCCGACCCCTTCCTTTTTCCAACAGTTTGGCTGTTGATGTCGCTGCACTGGTGATGCCTATGGATCCTCGAAAGGAGATGCGCTTTGACCTGGTTATGGCGTTGAATATTTGACCATTGACTGGATGATGTGTCGCACGACGCGGGCCCCTTAGCGGGCCCCCGGGGTCTGGCCAGAATAGGGTATGAACACACGATAAACAATTCAGGATCAGTTAAAATATTCGACAATCAAACAGTCAACACAACCGTGGCTTATTACCCCAAAAAATTAGTGAACCAGTTCAATTCAATTTGCACATCAAACATAACACTTCAACATCTTGCTTCCGGTATTCTGAAAGGGGTCTGCTAAAGCTCAGTTGTATTATAATCAGAATGTATCATGCACATAGACAAATCACTAGAGCATTTTCATTGATCAAAAGTACTTAAGTCACTTCAGATTAACATATTTCAAAACCAAGATATTAATCAATATTCAACATAGGCAATTGAGCAAGATTTTAGAACAATAATGTTTTAAGAATATGATGAACGTTAAGAAACAACAACGTGGTGTAAAAGAATAGTGATATCAAATTCTTCTTACCTAAATTATGCAGAATTCACTTTTACAATTCCTCCAAATTAGGGCCCTATGATTCATCTCCCATAATCACGGCTAATTTTCTTCTCTCACTCTTTTTGCATTTGTCTATTGATGAAAGCCAAAGATAACTTGAAATAATTTAAAAACAAATAAAATGCATATTTGTAGAATTTTCTAGGAAGCATGAGGTGGGAAGAAACACGAGGTGGCGAAATAAGTCTGTGCCACCTAGCAAGTACGATAAGGCTAAGCAAAGCAAGGCGAGGCTTGAAGAACGAGGTGGAAAAACCTAGCAAGGACAACAAGGATAAGTAAAGCATGACCAGGCTCGAAGCATAAGGTAACTAGAGAAGGCTGTGTCATCTAGCAAGCACAACAATGCTAACGAAAGCACGACAAGGCTCGAAGCAGATGCGTCATGAAAGTATGTTGACACGTTACAAGCATGACAATGACAGGTAGCACAAGATTCCTATTAGAGAAGTAATCAACACTGATTCCTCAATAAGCACAAGGTATCATAATGGCACGACGACGCCTAACAAGCACGATAATGACAATCCCAATTGTCACTAAAAACATCATCTTGGTTGCTTAAAACCCACCAGTAATTATTTTGGACACCTCTAAAAATTTGAAGCGTTACATATATAAAAGTAAAAAATTAAAAAGAAATTAAATAAGAAAAAAATTTGACTTTTGCTGTGATCTCTGTCACGCTCCTATCCTTCTAGACTTTGTGATAGAGTCAACTTCTCTCTAACCCTTCACCTGTCATCTTCTCTCCAGATCCAATTCAAACTACTTTTGGCTTGATCCCTTCCAGATGAGGGTATGTAGGCAACCTTCGTAGGGTGCAACATTTTTCAGTCTAGATATATTAATGTCAGTACGGGGGAATCATGTACATTTCCTATTTTCTTATACAGTTCAATGTCCGGGGATATTTGACCTTCATTGTAGGTCTGTACATGAAAGTCATGTACATTCTCCTTTTGAAATCTGGTTCGAACTACATTTAGCTTGATCCCTTCAGAACGAGGGCATGTAGGTAACCTTTGTGCGGTGCAGCCATTTTTTAGTCCAAGTCAATGGTCGATGGTACTAACCTTCAGTCTTTAGTACGTGAAGGTCTTGTGCAACCTTCTTTCTAATTCTAGGCTCAAAATACAAATCCATGTCTAATGGTAAACCATCAGAACGTAGGTTGGCACGCAAATATTGTGTACCTTCCTCTGTCTAGTCCTCATTCAATCTCGATCCCAATCCCCATCTAAATCTGTATTTAGGAGTAAAAACCCTCAATCTATGTTGGCATGCAGATCAGTACCTTTCTCTGTCCGAGCTTCGACCAGCCTCAGTCCCAGTCCTGGTCTAAATCCATGTTAGAGGGTGGAAATCCTCAAACTAGGTTGGCACATGAATATTGCGTACCTTCCTCTGTTTGGTCCCATTCCAGTCTCAGTCCAAGCATGTTCCAGATCCACGTTAGAGGGAAAAAAATCCTTAATTTAGGTTGACACACAAATTCACGTACGTTCCTCTATCCGGTCACCCAGTTCCAGTCCTAATCACAATACGGATCCATGCCTGAGGGTATTTAACCTTTAGTCCAGGTTAGTATGTGGAAGTCACATAGGTTCTTCTTTGTAGATCAATTTTGAACCATTTAACTTTATCCATTTCGGATGGGGATATGTAGAAAACCTTTGTAGGGTGTAGCCATTTTATAGTCTAAGTTTATGTTTGAGGGTAGAATTCTCAATCTAGGTTGAGAAGCGAATACTGCATACCATCCTCTACCGGTCGTCGCCCACTTTCACTCCTAGTCTCAATCCAGGTCTACGTCTGAGGGTAAAATTCTTCAATTTGGGTTGATATGCAGACATCACTTATAATCCAGTAGCTTTCTCATCCCAGTTTCCAACCCAGTCTTTGTCATAGTCTACTTCAAGTCCTATTCCTAGTTCCAGTACAGTCCAGTCTTAGTCTAGTTATATATATATATATATATATATATATATATATATATATATGCATGCCTTTGTGTGCTTATATGCTTGTATGCCTTGCATGCTTATGTAATCTCTCTTTTCAGAAGTTTGTATGTTTTGCTTGCTTTAGTTGTTTTGCATGATGTCCAGCTTATTTGCTTGAGCATTTTTTTCAAGTTTTTGTGTGCTTGCATGCTCTGATTTTGCATGTATACTCCCATATCCTAAGATTGTTTTTCAATCCATATTCAAATTTGTTGCTCAGTGTAGTGACTGTAAGGGCCAGTGCAGCATCCCATGCTTTGTTGCCAAAAGCAACACTTTTTCCATATCAATTTGAGAAGTGCATTGACATATTCGGCACTCAGCGACCAGATGTCCTTTGACATTGTCGGCTCTAGCTCAAGGTGATATTTCTGAAGCTCTTAGTGATATTTAAGCGATCAACCGCTTCCATGCATTGTTAGCTCTAGCTTTGAGATATAAATCCATATGTCCATGCAACCAACTGCTTCCATGTGTTTTTTTTTTTTGGATTCACCGCTTTCACGCATCTTTTTTTTCTCTTAGATATAATTCCATACGTCCAGTAGATCAATCGCTTCCACATGTTTTTGGCTCTAGCTCTTGGATATACTCTAGTGTACCTATGCGACCAACCGCTTTCACGCGTCGTTGGCTCTGACTACTAGAAATAATTTCATATGTCCAAGCGACCAACCGCTTCAATGTGTTGTTGGCTCCGACTCTTAGTGTAATATTCGGTACATTTCAAGCGGCTTAACATAGTCATATACACTTCAAAAAATAAATGGCCGATAACTTTGAGCAACACTCGAGTATTAGTAGAGTATGGAAGTTTAAAATCATTTTGAGGTTAAAATGTAATTTTAAAAACTTCTGGAGTCTTTTTGTAAATATGAAAAAATATGGGGGCTTTCTGCAATTTCAAAAATTTGGTACTTATGTGTGAAAAGGTTAGAAAATCTATTTTTAGAATTGATGCCGCCTCCGTCTTCTTAATTTGGTGACTAATCCCTTAAAATATAAATTAATAGATCATTTATATCTTTGAAAGATTAAAGAAAAATAAAACCAAAATAGAAAATAGAAACAATACAGGAAACAAAGGAAAGAAAAAAAATACAGAGAAGAAAAACAATTTCGACTAGGAAGAAAAACACACACACACGTGCGCACGCGCGCGCGCGCACACAGAGAGAGAGAGAGAGAGAGAGAGAGAGTTGAAGAGTTTCCTTTAAGGTAAATTCTTTAATTTGTTTCGCATGTGTTTTAGTGTGTGATTTTAGTTTTTTTGTGTGTTCACTGTGTGTGTTTTTACATGTGGCGGGTTACGGGTGTAGTATTATGGGGGAATTTAGGAGTGTAATTGTGTGTGTTTTTAGCTTATACGTATGTGTTCAATGTGTGTAGGGGTAGGGGAATGACTGTGGGTGTGTTCAGTGCGTGTTAGTGTGTGTTCACTGAGTGGTTGATATGTGTGCATGCTTGAGTAGGGCAGGGGAAGGAGAACAACTGTGGCTGTTTGTGTGTGTACATGGGTAGGGAGGAGGGTAGCAATAGGTGTAATGTGTGTTTTCAGTGTATACTCATGGGATTATATGTGTGTTTTACTTTGTGTGCAAAGTGTCTGTTCTTTTATGTGTGTGATTCAGTAAGGCTGTGTGTGCGCGCGCGAGCGTGTGTGTGCGTGTTCGTGTGTATAGGTGTAGGTATGTGTGGTTGTGTATAGCAGAGTGTGTGTGTGCACGCACGCGTAGTCGACTGGGGGGGGTTGAGGATATGGTTAGCATTTTGTGCAATTTTTTATAAATAATTTGGATCAGAATCTAGCAAAGTACAAAACAATGACTCCTAATATTTTCACAAGACGTCTACTGTAAAAAATTTTGGGATTTTTTCGTTATCCGCGAAGGATACTAAATTTGGGTATCAATTAAAAGAAATTCTCGATATCTTTGGCATAGCAAATCAAGTTGTTTTAATCTAAAAATTTTAGAAAAACTTTATTTTATTAAGATGTTTTAGTATTTAAAATTTCGTGCCATCCGAGGTTGATAGCTATTTTTAGCATAACCGGCTTTTGAGCGCTCGATCCGGACATCGGTTCAGGATTTTTGAGCAAAAGTTTTTTGAGACACTTTTTGGCCCAAAAATGACTTCAAGATACTTAAAATAGTATTTTAATGTTTTTTTAGATTTTTTCTATACGGGAATCCCCAGGGGGTATTTGGTAATTTTCCACATAGACGGTATTTCTATAATTTTACCTATAAGGTACTTTTGGGTAAGCTCATATACGATAGGGATATTTTAGTGAATTTACTTATGGGAAGGATATTTTGGTAATCTAAGTATGAGAGGGGTAGTTTTGGTAATTTTACAAAAAGGGGGCATTTTGGTAATTTTACCTACCCGGTCAGGGAGTTCATTCTGGGAGTATGCATGAGTCAGTATTGAGTTTATAACATCAGAGTGTAGACTAAATTCTGATCATTTAATTGTTCCATATAGGTTAAAACAATAGACTTTCTGGATAGAATAATTTAGCTTCAGATCTAGGTAAGGGCTTCTATCTGAACCCTGGGTAAGAGCTTCTGTCCGAATCCTAATTTTGATAAATTGTATTCATAAGTATTTTTCGATTTACTTATGGCTATTATCAAACACTGAGATATGCAGTAATATCAGCATGTGTTGCCAACGAAACCATAACATTAAACCTGAATCGGTTATTTAGAGATCTTATTGATGCTAGCCTTTTATTGCATCCTGACTTCTAATTGCAACCTGAATCGGTAACAATAATTAGTCATTTTTATATGACTAATTATTGTTACTGTTGGCTCTGACTTCTAGGAATACTCCTCTCGTCTGGCTACCAGTCGTTGTTACTATTGGCTCGAGCTCTATATAAGATCTGACTTCACTTTCCCTTTTGTATTGCTCAACGGCTAATCATTGTTACTATTGGCTCCGACTTCGAGTGATATCTCCACCATTTGAACTACCTTGGTCTGTTCCTTTTTTAAGGGTACATAGGAAACCTTGCAAAGATCCGACATCATATATGTGTGAGTCTTTGAGTCTGTCTTAGGTCTTGTAGTCTTTTCCATATTTTTACTACAAAAATCTGTTGTTTATAGTGATGTTCGCCGGCAAACACCCTCCCTCACCGAGGACCCTGTAACACCCAATTAGCGTAATCTTTTCATTCATTAAATAATTATTGGGCTTTATTGTTAATTATGTTCATTATCATTATATTATAGGTTTAGGCTAATAATATATAATAACTACTATTCACTTTAGTCTAATCCGATTTGAGTCCAGTCCAATTAGGTTTAACCTAGGTTAGGGTGGTTCTTTACCTCTTTAAAAAGGATAATTGGCTGATTAGAAGGAGGAAAAACCCTAGGAGAAGGGTGGCTAGGTTAGATATCCCGTATCAAGCATACACCCAAGCTTTGACTGGTCATCATCTGCTTATACAATGCTTGATTTAGGTGATTCAAAAGTAATTCAAATCCATTAAAAATTATCTTCAGGCTCAAAAGAGAGTTTCTTTAGTCATGCAGATTCCCTTTCTATGGTTTTCATTGTCTGACTTCAATCTGCTCGTACGATGCCTGTTTACGCTATTCAAAATCCCAAATTATGTGTCTTTTCAAGATCTATAACTTTGTGTAAAAAGTCAAATCCATTTAAGAACTTCTTCAGGTCAAAATAACTTTTTTCTAAAATCGGACAAATTTACTTTTTAGGTTTTTGACTAGCCTTAAATTCCTTATGCAACATCCGATTTAGGTAATTAAAAAGCCTAAATCGTGTATCTTTTCAAGAGATATAACTTTGCAGAAGGACTCAAATCTGTTTGAGATTGTCTTTAGGTACAAAATAGCATTTTGCGATTTGGGCAGATTGTTGTTCTTGCTTTTTGTCGTATAATCGATTGTTAGATGGAGCCATTGGACAATCCTGACCAAGGTATAATCCTCTATCCTTCTTTTTCTTATTTTTATGTCTAGATAGAATCTAGATTGTTTCTCCCTCTCTATAATTGGATCTCGGTTAAAAAAATATATAAAAATTAAGATCAAAGTCTTTCATTTTAGTTAGAATTTTATACCACTATAAGAGTGGTAAACTAGGAGTTCTAAGTCCACTCGACTAGAAGAAGCCGCGTCATCATCAGAGTCAAAGACCGAGATCTATGTCACATCCCTTGGTTTGTCTAACCACATACGTAGGCCATTTGACCCCTGTTATCGAATTCAAACCAATAATGTAGAATTAATCTTAGGGCTTATTTTATGCATATTTAGGTGTTAAAAAGGCCAAAAACCAATAGGAATGAAGTAGAGACGGAAAGGTATGGCGGATGCCTAACACTTTCTCGTCGTATAACTTAGTCCCTAAACCCGTTACTTTTTTTTCAATAGATAAGTAATCTTTTTGGACAATTTCAGAGTCACTTTCAGGGTTTTCTCATTTTCTGTGTTTAATAAATAATAAGGTGACTCCTAATCTTTAGATCCCGTTTTTTGGGGTCCCATGAATTTTTACGAGGCAGGTTAACTACACCTATCCCGCTTATTAACTGTTAAATTAGCACCCTACAGTTTTAAATGGTACTGACTTTTGTACAGGAAAAATTATGAGCACTAGCCAAATAGGAGTGGCAGAGGTTAGGATGCGAGGAATTATTTTTAACTTATACACACTTCTCCATAATAAGTTCATTGGTACAAGATTTACATTCTGTTGTCTTCCTACATGATCATTCATTCACTTTATCCCAACTCTCGTTCTTGCAATTTCATGATCTTCTTTAGCAACATCCTTTCAAGTACCATTCTTCTTTCACAAACCTCTAAATCAACTCACTCAAGATATGTGCACGGTCTCTCCTAAATCAAGAAGGGTAGGAGCTGAACATTGGTACATGTTGATAACTAATTGGTGTCATTTGTATTATTGATATGATAGTTTTCACAACCTACAAATATTTTGCCCAAATTCTTGTTGGTACATGAATGTATCACAAGGGATGGCAATCCATAGCATTTTATCGACCACTAAATCTTCTCTTTCATGGGCATTAACCACCTTACTTTTTTCCAAATGCGAAAACCTACTTCAAACTACTGGTCATAAATAAATTGGAGTTAGTTGTTGCAAATGTAGGATATGATGTTATAGCCACTATTGTATGATTTGTTGGTGGATCCTTGTTCCCAAGCCAATCAATCCTTTACATGTGTCTGACATAATAATCCTTACTTGCGTTGCACAACTTCAATTTGAGTGATTATCTTAACTTGAGAATGGTGGGTAACATTGAGTTAAAATTCTTGGTTGCCATTGCATTATCGGTATAAGTTATAAATAGTAGATATTTTTGTTACTTTAGACTCACTGAATGTTTGGCAATGGCATCGTCGTTTAATATCATTTTGGGCCAGATCATCTTTCAAAATAAAAATTACATTTTATTTACAATGAACCCTTGGTGAAAGTGTAATTGTTTATTATGTACCCAGAGTCAAAATATACACCATACCAAAGCGTGCACTATAGTTAGAGGAGATCTCGTTCACGTCAAATGTATCGGCATCTAAACCTAGTCCTAATAGAATTAGCAAATAATAGGGGAAGAGAAAGCTATCCCATTGCAAAACCAAGACTTGTTTGCTCGCTTATATAAGTTAGTGCTCGTAAGGTTGCAGAACATGAGCAGTTATAGCTCGAACAAGAAAATGATGAGATCTATTTGCTATAAAAGTTAAAACATGTATAAGCTTGAACACTATTGTTATTATCGCAATGAGAGTGAATGTTAAGAAGTTGAATGACGGTAAATGTTGGTTATACATGGGACTAGTGTCATACAAATGAAAAATGGTCCATGAGCTCTGTTAGCCCAGCGCATATTCAATATAGGCTTGCATCTGATTTTGATGTTTACAAGCATTGACGCTTAATTCGCCTAGTATACAATTGAGTTCATTAAACTTTAGATTCTAATCTTGTCTTCATGCAATTGGATAGGAATATCGATTATGTAGAAGCATAGACATGTTTTTTAGAATGCTTCATCATCTTTTAAAGACTAATCAAAGTTGGATAGTGGATTTGTATGTCAATCTTTACTTCCTAATTAGAATTAGAGATATCATCGCATTGATGACTGTGATTAGAAATTGATGCATAAGTCATCATCACCATTCAAAAGATAAGAGAAGTGCAGTTCTAGGCTGATTGTCAACTGTAATGGAGGATGCAGTTGAATGCAATATGGTAGTTGTAGTCACCCTATTTTTGTCATCAGTTTTAGTTAAATAATTATTTGGTTTATTATTAATTGAAGTTTATTATTATGGGTTGGGCCTAATAATATATGAAACTTAATTAACTTAATCTAGTCCGATAATCAAGTCTAATAGTCCAATCCAATCAATAATTGGGTTTATTCTAGCCCATATAGGTGAGTCCAATCCACATGTCAAGAGTGTGATTTACTTAGAAGATTTTTAAAATTATTTGTGGTTTATTCTAGATGTAAGTGATTTGATCCTTGATTTACATGAAATATGGAAATAATTTTTGAATCAGCTAAATCTCATCTAATAAAATCAGAGATATTTACTGAATTAGGGGTAGATAATGTCTAGAATTTGAAAAAAAAATATTATGGAATGAACTGATCGGTTTTCAACAAACTCGCAAGTTAGTTGACTTTTCTCAGTTTGCAACTTCTTATTAAATATTCTGTCTTATCACGAGATCACAGACTGAGATGATCATCTTTATCATTTCTGGTGCTCCAGACCTTTATAAATAGGGCCCTTGGCCTACATTTTCAGGGATCAGCTTTTCCTCCCTATAACTTTTATAACATTTCTCGTTCAAGTGGTATATCATCTCTTAAGAGAAACTAGCTCTTCATATCTCATTTCTATATTATATTCTCAACCCACTTGCATCGTGGATCCTTCACAAAGTATTCCGAAGTCTTTCAGGCAAGCAGACTCGCGGGTAGAATTTATCGTTTTCTAGGCTAGTTTATGATATAATGGTCTAGGAGTAATTTCTTTCTTGCAATCAAATTTTTTTTGTACAAAAATTATTAAAAAGAATCTTTTTATTTCTTAGTTCAATTATAAGACTGAAGTATAGGTCACCTCCCATAGGGTCCGAGTCAAACTATGATGGTCTGGATTCTGGTTAGTCCGACCGGATACATAGGCCATTCAAGCTCTGACGTTGAGTTCAAACCAATATTTAGAAATAAACTTAGCATTTGTTTTATTGCATATTTATGTGTTGTGTTAAGAAGGTTAAAAACCAATAGAAATGAAGTAGAGACCAAAAGGGTATGGCGGGTGCCTAATACCTTATGTTGTATAACTTAGCCCCTAAATCCATTTCTTTGTTTTCAATAGATTAATAATCTTTTGGACTTTTTCATCAGTCATTTTCAAGTTTTTCTTATCTTCTTGTGTTTAATTATAAGATGATGACTCCTAAAACCTTTCGATCCCATTTTCTGGGGTCCCCATGGATTTTTTCGATGCGGTTCGATATAGTGGCGACTCTGGTCGAGGCCCAAAAAAAAAAAACAAAAACTAAGAGGACTAGACTTGAAATTTTTCTATTGGTTTTTTTTCTTTTAGTATTTTATTAGGTGGTATATAACATGTAATGTATTATAACTATGGTAATTGCGTTCTAATTTCATGCCTCAGACACCAGCTTAGTTGCCCTAACCCTCCCACTCAAGGGCAATGGTTGAAACCTCCGAACCTCCCTAGTTCTGAGGCAAACTCGATTGTACTCTCAGCTCCTAGGCATCGTACTAAAGGAACCTTATGGTTTTTTTATATGTTAAATGACTTGTACACGTACTGATGATCACCCATTATTAATTGTATGAGTTATGGGTGGGAGGTATATGGTACAAGTCGAGTAGAAAGAGTGACCTTACACAAGCTGAGAGAGAAACCACACACCCAGACTATTTCAGTGTTCTACCATTTTTTTGGAAGAATATTTATTTTCAGTGGGAGGTATATGGTACAAGTCGATATTCTATAATCTAGCTGGTAATCTCGCAAAAAAGGGGAGATTCTAACTAACGGGGCAGTTTATCAACCTAGTAACCAGACGGTTAGTTAGTAAATGTTATGCATGCAAATTTGAACTGGCTGGCTTATACCTTAAATCCTAAACCCACTGACCAACCGGCCAGTTAACCTACCAGGTTATTGGACGGTTAGTCGAAAACTTTGACTGTTCAGAGTTGACCAACCTTCCAAATCCCAAGTCCTCTGACCAACTGGTCGGTTAATCCACTAGGTATTCAGATGGTTAGTCAGCTCCATAACCTCTCTACCATTCTTCAAAAAATCTAAAATAACTCACTAACCAATGGGCCGGTTAACCTGCCAGATTATCGGATGGTTAGTCATACTCCCTGCAATTAGTCCTCCATATTCCCCATAGGGTATAAACCTCCCAATTTTATTTGTGGTCTGAGGGATTAAATTCTCAAAATTCTCTATACAATTAAGGCTAAAAGAGGTTTGTATCGAGGTTCATCCGGGAAACTCACTCGAACCCCAATGGCCAAAGAATAGCAACAGTTGACAAATTTGTTCTGCATCCTCGCAAACTACAAAAGAATTTTAGGTTCATTTCATAGCCCTAGCAGAACAACAAACAAGGATGTCTGAGAAAATGAAAACATTAAGAAGAGAGACAAGAGAGAACACGAAGATGAGTCTAAGGTTGAGAAGAAACACAAGAAGAAAAAGGCTGAGTTTGAATGTCAATATGAGTCTGAAGATGAGGAAGGAAAACCAACTGCCCCTGAATGGAAGGATAAACTGGATGCACTCGTGTCTCAGATTGCCCGAATAAGAAGAGTAGATAACCCATTTGGACCTCAGTGCAATCACGCTGAATCCAGAGGACAGATCGTCGCCTAAGATGCCTAATATGGACAAGTATAATGGAACCACAGACCCCAGAATCCATATCAGGATGTAATGCATGCATTGGTCCCCTATGGGGTCAATCAAAATCAGTTAATCTAGCTTTTTTGCCTCTCAATGGTTTTTTACCTTAGAGGAAGCCGGAGTTTGAACGTGAGAGATGTGGTAAGGGAGTTTGTGAATCGATAACAGTACAATGCTGATTTGGACATTACTCATGGAAACCTAGAGACTACCAGGCAAGAGCTGAGGGAGTCAGTATCTGCTTTCATCATATGATGGAGAAACAAGGCTGCTCCGATGGTAAAATGCCCAACAGAAGAAGAACAAGTGAAAATAATGAGGAATAATCTACTATCGTATACCATGAATACATTTGGGATCCTTAGTACAGATCAAAGACGCCATCAATAAGGGGACCATCTTCCGAGAGACAAACTCAAAGTTTATTAAGCAGGCACCAGAAATCCATTGCCCAACCTAAATCCACTAATGCCCATAATGTCCAAGCACCATAGGTAGTGTCTTGGGAAGCACGTAAAAAGAAAGTTTACCTCATTGAATACCCCACTTCCGAACGTGTTCGAGCAGTTGTTAAGAAGGGACATGATCACCAAGTTGCCTCATACCTCCACACCAGTTGTGATACCCGAAGGCTGTGATGTTCAAGCTTTATGTGCTTGTCACCAGGGGAATGGACACTCTACGGAGAGATGTATCAGCCTCTGACATACCACTAAAGATCTTATTGACAAAGGCAAAGTCTCCCTTCCTGCCAAGCTCAATGTCAGTAAGGAAGCCTTACCGGATGATAGGGCTAACGCTATCGATACTATTCTGCAAGTGATAGATCCTTCTACACTCATTTCTCATGCCAGTCAGTAGTGAATGTTCCTTCAGATCCCGTGTTGGATAACTTACGAGAGTTTTGTGATGTTATCTCGTTGGAAGGCGAGGCCTTCACTATAGAAGAAGATTACGTTGAAGACACAGGCTTCGTGTTTGGGCCCAATAACGTTGTGTCATATTTGACAAGATCTGGTTGAGTCTAGAATGGATTAGATGAAATACCTATTTAAGAAGCCGATCTTATCCAATCGCACAACAAAGTGGCTCTTGCTACTTTTCGAGTCTGACATCACCTATGTCGCCCTGAAGTCCATGTATGAAAATGTCGTGGCAGACATGCTAACTGATTGTCCAACAGAGGATAGCAGTGGATGGGAGACAAAATTACTGGGCAAAGATGTTTGTGTCATAAAACTGGAGACCAAATGGCAGTTATACTTTGATGAAGCCACAAACAAAAAGGGATTCAGACTAAGGATAGGTTAATCTCACCAGACGGGACCCATACCTTTATAGCCATCAAGTTGACTTTTGATGGCACTAACAACACCGCTGAGTACAAAGCGATCGCTCTGAAAATAGCCCTGAGCTGAGGAGTCAGCGAAGTTACAGTGTACTGTGGTTCAGCCTGATCATGCATCAGATAAATGGGATGTGGAAGTTTAGAGATTAACGTTTACAAGTATACCATGCCCATTTGGAGAAGATTGTAGTCCAATTCAAAGATGTGGAATTCCATTATCTGCTTCAACTCAAGAATAACTTTGTCGATGCCTTAACAAGCATGGCATCAATGGTTGAGATAGCAGAAGAGCAGGAGGTGGAGCCATTTATATTCAGATGAGGGACTGAGCAGCTTACTATTTCATGATTGCGCCATAGAGCAAGCCAGGATAATTGAACCATGCTACATGGATTTCTAGATTCTGATCCGATATGGTAAGTATCCCGAAGGAGCTTCTGTGAAAGATCATATGTCCTTGAGAAGATGGGCAGGACAATTTATCATGCGCGACCGAAACCTGTACAAGAGACATTACAGTGGGAAACATTTACTGTGTGTTTCAGAGAGGGAAGGTTATCAGAACATAGAAGACATACATTTAGTCAAGTGTGGGCCGCATATGAATGCTCGGATGCTAGCAAAGAAAGTGCTTTGAGAAGAATTCTATTGGAGTACAATGGAACAAGATCGCATGAAGCATGTGAGAAAGTGTTACAAGTGCTAGGTGTATGCCAACTTTGAATACCTCCCTCCTCGAGAGTTGTACAACATAACATCTTCTTGGTCCTTCTCAATTTGGGAAATAGACGTGTCACGCCCCCAAACTGGGAGGCCGCGACTTCAAAACATACCTCAAAGATATACCATTAAAGTTCCAAGATAACAGTATAAATAGAGCAACTAAAAACCTCCAAAAATGAGATTTATGTAAATATCCATGGAACAAAAGCTATCAAATCTCAAGTATTTCTTCCACTGAATATTCTATTACAAAACAATTTCTAATCGTAGCGGACAAATAGTCATACAAAACAATTCTATCAAATTATCCCAACCAGGTAAAGTTCCCAAAAGAATATAACTACAAGGTTTATCAAACCAAAAGCAAAATCTTATAGCTCCCAAAGCTGCCACAAGAATCAAGAGTCACTTCCTTCACCTGTGGCAAAGGCAAGGTAAGAAGACAAAGGGGTGAGCTCAAATAGCCCAGTAGGGTAAGCAAATGGTAAGAGGTCAAGCAATAATGACATAATCTAATAAATATATTAGATGAAACAGACCAATCATGTCTTACTATCAAATATTGAAGTATCAAAGATTAGCATTTAACCCAAAATACATTTCAATTATATGTAGGGTATGCTACAAACATGCGATGACTATGGTGGTCATAAGACCCAAATGTCAAACCAACCATACAAATATCAAACATGTGCTCTGGAACATACTAGGTGGCTTCGGCTCTCTAGTATAACAAACATGTGTCCAAAGGATCCTCTCAATTTGAGAGTTGCTCAACATAGCCAATGTCAATCTTAAATTGACGATCACAAATGTACAAATGCAAAGGTGTGCTCGTCAAGGTTCAAATAGAGGAAGGTTAACAATGTTATAAATGAAAGCAAAAGTTAAACAAACCAATGGCGGACCAATAAAGATGACCGATATTAGACAAAGCGTAAGCTTTCGGATTTCGAAATTACGTTCCCACAACAATAAGCAATAATATCCCTTACCTCAATAAGCTTTCGAACAAGGAAAAACTTCAAAGCACCACCTTAATACCAGAGAAGCTTTCCAAGCCTTCTAATCTCTATCTATTTCTCTCTCTCTCTCTCTCTCTCTCTCTCTCTCTCTCTCTCTCTCGTCGAGAAGAAAAGAAATAGGGAACAAAAGGAACAGGGAGTCCAAAAAGCTAAAAAGGAAATAAGCCAACCATTTATAGGAGACATAATTTTTTTTTTAATTTATAGGAGATAGAATTTTGTTTTTAAGTTTTCATTCGAAGGAAAAGACTTTCCTTCAACCGAATCCAGCAGAGGGCGAAAATGATTCAAATTTTTTTTAATTCGACCGAAAACTTATAATTCGACTTAAAACTTTTAATTCGGCCGAAAATAAGTTTTCATTTGAATTAATTTTTTTTAATTCGACAGAAAATGAGTTTTCATTTGAATTAAAACTTTTAATTTAAATTAAAACTTTTTTTTTTGCATTTGATCGAAAATGAGTTTTCATTCGACTTAAAACTTTTAATTCGACCGAAAACTTCAGTAGCTCATTACACACGAAAAATCTTTTCATTCGAAGCAAAATTCATTTTCATTCGAAGCCAAACTATTTTCATTCGACCAAAAACTAGTTTTCATTCTAATTAAAACTTTTAATTCGACTAAAAACTTCAGAAACTCCAAAACATCATTTCCCTTCATTTTGATTTGAATGAAACCACTTTTCATTCAACCGATAATTTCATAAATAATCCCAAACCATTTCTTAATTTAACAAAAGAACACAAACTTATTTATTCAAAAATACTAATTTTGCTCAAGAAAAAAGAAAATTTTTGGGGTATTACAAGATGTGATAGGAAAGACCAGTCTGAGAGCTTCTGACATACATGGATTCATACTCGTGGCCATAGGTTACTTCATGAAATACGAAGAAGCTGCCTCGTAGCTGTGCTAAATGCCAAGAAGGTGGCTCAATTGATTAGGACTAACATTATTTGCCTATATGGTGTTCTCATGAATTGTATACCAACACGTATTACATTTCAAAAGGGAGGTCACAGATCTAGCTGAAGAATATAGTATAGTCCGACATCGATCTTCACCTACCGTCCAAAGACCAATGGGGTTGTAGAGGCTATTAAATGAGCATCTTGAGTATGATGATGGAGTCTTGTCGGAGTTGGCCAGATTCACTCCATCTGCCCCATGGGGGCTATAGAATATCAGTCAGAACTTCCACTGGGGCTACCCCATATCATTGGGTTATGGCATGAAGGCACTCTTCCCAGTAGAACTAGAAGTAGCCACTGTTAGGGTACTGCTAGAGAATTAGATAGCCGAGGAAAATTGGGTACGAGATACCACTTTAAAGAGTTCGCGTTTGTTGATGAGAAGAGATAAAAAGCCCTTTTATCACATTCAGGGTTACCAGAAGCGAATTGCCTGAGGGTCCAACAAACGTATAAAAGGACGTGGCTTAAAAGAAGGATATTTGGTATTAGAAGAGAATTTCGGACAAAACCAGAAGCCGCGAGAAATATTTGAACTTGACTGGTCATGCCCCTATATGATCAGGAAAATCATGAATGGGGTATAGCCCTATCAGTCGATTTAGATGGAATCAAATTGTCACAGTTAATCAACCTAAACTGACTGAAGAAATACTATGCCTGAATAAGAATTGTAAATGATTTATAAAGACATGATCCTCCTTTAAGAACACCACTCAGCACGCATGTTTTGATGTTACACTTTAGGTGGAGGTACATAGGCAGCCTGTAATAAAAAAATCTTTATTCAACTGGCTATGAAGTCGAGTATATTCTCGAGAAAAATAATAAAAAAAGCCCGTTAGGTTGAAAACCCTGCAAAGGCCAGCCTAGACAAAAATTAGGTCAAAACAAAAATATAATACTAGAACAAAACAATAAAACCAAAAGCCCTCTAGGTTGAAAACCCTACAAAGGGTGGCCTAGGCAAAAGTTAAAGCAAAATAAAAACTTATAAGTCCTATAAGCAACGTAAGAGTAAACTATTGTCATCACATCCCTTTCTTTTTTCTCAAGAAAGGACGATCATCCTCATTCAGAAATATAACCTAGCTGAACTTTCGCTTATCCTTCCTGAAAGTTAGCCTCTCCATTACTAAGACCCTCTCCTCTGCAGTCGATGCTTTAGTCATTGAATCGCTCCCTGCTTTTCCAATATTTACTCCAGTTACTGAGACCTTCTCCTCTGCAAGCCCTGCTTCAGTCATTGAACCACTTCTTGCTTTTCCAATTTTTACTCCATCCTATGCCTTTGATCAAACTCACCTTGGACATACGCATCTTCACCTTCTTTAGAGTCCGGAGTAGCCTTGGCAGTTAGTCGTCATTTTTGGTGTTTTAACTTAGCTGGGAGATCATCTCATCCGAGGTTCATCAAATTGTAGATCCTGTATCTGACTCTCTTCCACATCGAACTTTTTTCAAACAACTAAGAGCAAATCCAAGATCGACAGATCTATATGATTCAAGTCTCCTCTTCTGTCTAAGGTCGATGAAATCCTGAACTATCCTTTGTGATGATTTATGAGAGTCTTGTGGTCAGGCCCTAAACTTGCTTTGTAACAAGTTTCGTCCTTAGCTCTTTCAAGAAACTTGATCTCACTACCACTTGGAAAGTTCCAGTTTAACTCGGCCCGCAGTTTGTTCTCAATAGCAAATACCTTCTCTCGAATGCCAGGCCAGAGCTAACTGATGTAAAAATCTGATAGCAATGGAGTAACCGAGTCTATATCAGTTACAAATGTCTCAGCTACTATGGAACGATGCCAATAGGGAAGGATACCCCAACCTTGAGAAATAGTCTAAAGTCAATGAAGGAGTGAGGAATAAAGAATCGTTGTAAGATGTTGGAACGATTGCTCATAGCCAAACTGCCTCAAAATCCGACAAGAGAAATAAAATGATGAAGAGCATAGTTCCAGAATGTAAACACAGTGATACCCAGAAGTCTGCAAAATGGGTCCATAGGGCCTCCACCAGTTGCAATACTAACATATATGCTTGGATTCTCCAACACGGAATTATCGGGTCCAAGCATCTATAGTCAAACGGCCCTTAAAGAGCAAATGCCTAGATTGGAAAAAGCGAGGGCAATACCTCACCTCAGTAGATACAGCTATCAGCTGCATGTGATCCAAGAGCCACATGTAGAGAAGTAAAAGGCTACCCCAAAACATTGCATTAGGATCTCTATGCACTTGGTAATAACATTGAGGTTATCCCTCACAAAGACATCTGAGATATCAGCTCATCTAACCTCACATCAGGAACCCCCATGCCCAAGATAGTACTCGCGTCGTCCCTAAGTAACTGATCATATTTTCTTTTTGGGCTGTCCCAAAAAAATGATCACTTTTCATATTAAGATATATTCTGTAGGTTTTTTTTTCATGTTTACCCTTCTTATCCTTTTTTTATTCTATTTCTCTCTCTACGTTGAATCTTTCACCAACTCATTTTTCTCTGTTGGGGTAGGATAGGAAACTCATAAAATAGGATTCATATCCTAAATAAGCGCACAAGTCAAACACAATCAATTAATTAGGGATGGAGGGAGTAAAATACTTAAAAACCAGACATCATGCCATAACAGCCACTCGCATATTGCATATCACAATTGTTCGGTTTAGCAGAAAAATACTCAATCACAGGAGAATACAAAATGTGCTCACCTCAAACGAAAGACCTAGCCCACTCCGTGCAACTTCCAACAAGCTTAAAGGGCACAATATATATGTCTTGGATAACAAAAACAAGAATGGGTAAGTTTGCAGGGATATCCAACAAAGCTAAAAATTCTTGATATGGCTCAGTGGCCTCCTCATCCTTCTTGCCCTTCCTCTTTCTATCCCAAGTCGCCCTTGACCACTGGATCCTCTTCACCTATTCCATCATATGAAGAGGGGCTAGATACTCTGAAATGAACGCCTCATAGGTATGAGTGTCGTTCAACCAACGGATGGAGGACACCGCGATCCCCCGAGTCAAATTTTGTCTTAATAACCGGTCCAGGGTCCCTGCCCGATACATCTCTAAGGGGTGAGTAGTAGAAATTCGGGGTTCGACATCTAAGTGATGCTGAAAAAGCATCCTCTCACCAGGTAGAACTCCTCCTGGGAGTACCCTACTAGTAGAGCCTGACATTGGGTGAGCTCCAACTCCTCGGGTAAAACTCCTCCCCCTGCGAGGGATCCCTAAAAAGAAGAATGCATGTGAGTAGCGGTAAAAAAGGGTAAAAAAAGAGGGAAATTTAAATGAAAAAATCTAAATGAGAAACTCACAGAGCGCTGAGTGAAGCCATTAAATGTAATACCCCGAAACCTTAGAATACCCATAAATTAAATAGGTATAATTAGCGACAAATTTAAACATCTTAACGTTAATATAATTTTTAGCGACGATAAACGTCGACGTGTAAATTAGCGACGGATTTAAATTTTAGCATTGAAATATTTTCTTTTAGTGACAATTTAAAATTTCAGTAGCGGCGTAATTATTAGCAACGTTTTAGCAATCTACTTAATAGCGATGTTTTGTCAAACGAGATAGTGTAATAACTAGTAGGTAAATTTCTTTAATGCATAAATTATTGTAACAATTAATTTGGACCAATTTAATTTCGATAATAAGTTGAGTAAGAACATTTAGCGACAGATGAGGAATAGGGTTAATTTTTCTTGTCAGATTAGGGTTTAATTTACACACACACACACACACACACACACACATATATATATATATATATATATATTGTGGGGTGTGGGTATGGAACGAATAAATGTGTTTGTTATGAATCTGTGGCGTATGATATGTTAGAATTCAGAGTGTAGAACATAAAGAAGGTTGAAAAAGGAGCAACCATGGCTGCCGTGAGAGAGAGAAGAGGCTGGCAGCCATGGGCTACCGTGGTGCGACATGTAAACGAGGGTATTGAGTGGATCGGGGTAGTGTATTGGTGGGTTTCAAAATGAAATGGATGCAAGAACAACAACAGGAATTGGAGCAAGACCACTGCCGCATGGCAGTGGGTATGGTAGGAATTGTGAGTGTGTTTTCTAGAGTGTTTGCATGTAAATATTACGGGTGAGGCTGCATGGAGGTAGGCCTATCGTGCGCGCGAACTCGGTGGGTTATGGCAAATGTGTTTATAACTTATGTTTTAGAAGTGATGTAAGTCGATACATAGCTGTTGTGTTTATACATGAATGAATGTGGGCTGTTGAATGGCTGAAAAAGGTTAGCCGTGAGGTGTTCCTGTGTGCTGGGATTTATGTTTATGAGTGTATAACATGTGGGTGTGTAAGTAATGAAATGGGCTGCCATAGTTGAACTTATAATGAGGAGTACCCATGTATTTGCTGAGTATATAGGTGTGTGTTTGGGTGAGTGCCGTGAAGTGTGAGTTTGTTTGTGTGAGTGCCGTGTAGATGTGGTATGTGAAAACTGTGTGGCAGTGTGTGGGAGGAGAGAAATGGAATGGAGACAACTTGTGTAGAGTAGTGAGGTGAAAGTAGTGTTGTCAAAGGGCCGGGCTTGGGCCGGCCCAGCCCAAGCCCATCGGGCCTGCTGTGGGGCCGGGCCGGGGCCGGGCCAGTGGGGCTGCCAACCGGGCCGGGCCGGGCCGGGCCTGCCGAAGGCAAACCTAGGCCCAGTCCAGGCCCTGGCCCTAGGCCCAATAGCTAGGGCCGGGCTTGGGCCGGGCCCGGGCCCTTTTTTTTTTTCTTCTTGTTATTCAATTTTAAATTTCATCTCTAGGCAATATTCACAATTTAACGAACCTAATCTTTATCCTTTTATTTCATTATAAGTAATATACATATATATGTATGTATGTATATACATATTTATTTGTTAGCCATTATATTTTTTATTATATGTTAAACATTTTCATACTCTTCTTGGTGAGCTTTATTAATAAAATCTTAACACATAAAAATTTATATAGAAAAATAATAAATGTATTCATAGGCCCTCCTCCTTTTATCCGGGCTTGGGACCGGCTGCTTGTAAACAAACAGGCGAAGTTACCTATTTTTTTATATATACGAAAAAATATATATCTTGCTTGTAAAAATTTATTTTATATATATGGAAAAAAAGTATATTTTGTGAAAAAATTTATTCTTAAAATTCTAACAATCAAAATAATAATGCATGTCTATCCAAAATATCAGCAATCAAAGATCAAGAAATCTGCAACGTCAACCAAAAGGATCAAAAGAGGAAAATAAAAACAAATTACCTAATCATCCAGAAGTACTTCAATATCCGAGTCACTGCTCTTCCTATCATCAATCGGTTTATCTTGCTCGCGGTATTTCGCATCAAGATAATCCTTCCAACATACACATAGCTCGAGCGACTCGGGGTTAAGACGACTCCTCCTGTCATCCAAAACCCTCCCGCTGGCTGAAAATGCCGACTCTGAAGCAACCGTGGAGGCTTGCACTGGCAGTACATCCCGTGCAATTTGGGATAAAGTTTTATACATGTTTTGATTTTGTTTCCAAAAATTTAACAAATTAAAATTAACCTGTTCTTGCCTTGATAAATCAGAATAATGATCAGTATTTGCATATACACCAATCTCATTAAAAGAGGAAAAAGTATACGAACCTGCCGAATTAGAAGTACCTTCACCTGGTAGTTGTCTTGCTACTAGATGTTCAAAGCCCTGAAGGTATGGCGCATAATACCTCTCAACAGTGGATGATGATGTAGCTCGCCCGCGCACGTCAGCAGAATTACGATAGACGTTGAACAAGTCCTCAAACCTCTTGCTCACTTTTGCTGTGAATGCGGTTGTCTCCTCTGCTGTGTAGCACATTAATTTCGATATCTCTTGTATCGAGGCGTTCACGCCATGCAACTTTAACCTAGGATCTAAACAAGTAGCCACAGTAAAAATAGCAGGCAGTTTACTCCAATATTTATTAAATTTTTGATCCATCACTTTTACTATTTCCTTAAAGGGTCCTATATATCTCCATTTTGTTAACATTGTAGCCATCTTCAGAATTTCTATTACAGCGAGAGGAGAGGTGGGATAGTACGTACCAGACAATAAATTGGTAGACGTGTAGAATACCTCCAAAAATTCAGCTAGGTATGTGGCCATCTGCCATTCCTCTTGAGTTGGCAAGCCGGCTGGGAACTGGGTTAGTAGAAAATGCGTATAGACTTCTCGGTATGCCAGAATGTGTAAAAGCATGTGGTATGTAGAGTTCCACCTGTGGACCACATCTGTAACTGCTCTCCTGCGAGGCATATTATATTGAACACACAACGTTTTAAATTGTTGTGTTCTCGGACTCGAGCTATTAACATACGCTGTCATACCCCTCATTTTGAGAAGAATATCTCCTGCAGCAGCTAAACCATCTTGAACAATTAAATTAATAATGTGACAAACACAGCGAACATGAAATAATTCACCATTAAGTACAGGTTGAAGCGTCTCCTTTAAAGCTGCAACAGCAACTTTATTATTAGAAGCATTATCAAAACTAACACTCATAATCTTATCCTTAATTTTAAATGTGGTGCATGCTTTTAATATAAGAATAGCAATGTTCATTCCATCGTGCGGATAAGGGAAGTGCTCGAAAGCGATGATTCTCTTGTGCATAACCCAATCTACATCAATCCAATGAGCGGTCACACAAGAATAACTAACAAAAGTATAAGGAGATTGCCAAATATCAGAAGTAAGACTAACTTTACCTTCAAATTTATCGAAATAATCGATAAGGCGTGCTTTAGCAGCATTGTACTGTCGGAGTGCATCGGATCTAGTTGTGTTTCTATGAACCTTTTTGTACAAAGGTTGAACGTATGTGTTCATATATCTAGAGTGCTTAGGATTATCGGCAAAAGAAAAGGCTTGTTCATCATGAATAACAAATTCAGCGAGACCGTCTCTTTGCTCTCGCTGATTATAAACAAATAACTTACCGTCAAAAGATAACTGCGTTTGGGTAGGTTCGACGTGGCCTTGTCGAGGTGCACACAGAGGGTAATGCCTGTTAAGATGTCCATTACCACTACCAGACGAAAATAATTTAGCACAGTACTTACATCGAGCTTTTCGGATGCCGTCCACCATAACTACATCGAAATGATTCCAACACTCGGCTTTCTTTTTTTCCCCTTTTGGACTTCTGGCTCATTACCGGAGGCATTGCTCGGCCCTTCTTCATCATGACCAGGCATAGGGTTGAGATTATGCCACGGAGTAGTAGCTTCGCCAACCGAGCTGCGTCCTTGACTATAATGCGGGGGGTCTTCATCAGGCGTGTATTCAAAATCTGGAATGTTTTGATTGAACTCCCAATTGGCTTGGGTATCTATCATACAGCCTGTACTCATTCGTCCAGGAACGAATGGTTGTGTTGGTGCTTGGATTGGTGTTTGTGATGGCCGTGGCGCTGGCGCTTGTGCTGGTGGTGGTGCTTGCGATGATGATGATGTTTTTCGTGATGACGATGCACGCCTCATTTTCTTCAATAATCCAGCCATATTTCGAGCTAAACTTTGTAAGAGTAACTAAATACACAAGTATAAGAGTAGTAATAAGAAATAACAATTAAAAGAATGAACGAGTAACAAATATTAGAGAGTTAGTAATTAAAAAGAATTTAGCAAGACTAGTAATTAATAAACAAGAGTACTAATTAGTAAATACTAGTAGTAATTAGCAAGAGTAGTAATTGGAGAGGAAAATAGTAGCAAAGCTTGTAGAAATATAGAATGTTTAGGTAAGAGAGAGTAAGAAGATTGGTGTGAAAAATTAGAGAGAAATGGTGTGAATTTATAGATTTTAGAAACTTCACAAAAGACCAAAATACCCCTACAAACTATCCGTTTATAGTTGTTGGGGAGGGTAAGAGTGTAAAGGAGTTGAAAAATATAGGTTAGACTAAAATACCCCCCAAACTAGCCGTTATATTGCTGTTGGGGGGGTAAAAGTGGAATTTTGGAAAAGGGGTGGAAGAAAGGGGGGAAAAACAAAAAAATTCAAACATGTGGGGCCGCAGACCGGGCCAGATCCGGGCCGCCGGGCCAGACCGGGCCGCAGACCGGGCCACAAACCGGGCCAGACCCGGGCC
Source organism: Escallonia herrerae (assembly GCA_033070095.1). Taxonomy (NCBI): domain Eukaryota; kingdom Viridiplantae; phylum Streptophyta; class Magnoliopsida; order Escalloniales; family Escalloniaceae; genus Escallonia; species Escallonia herrerae. The sequence continues at coordinate 325,962 of JAVXUP010000547.1, forward strand.
GACTTCGGGCCGGGCCAAACCCGTTTCCGGGCCGGGCCGGGCCGGGCTTTTTCGGAGCAAATGAAGGCCTGGTCCAGGCCCAGGCCCCAAGCCCGCTGTGCTGGGGCCGCTACTGTTCATGCACGGGGCCGGGCCAGCCCGCGGGCCGCCCGGCCCGTTTGACAACTCTAGGTGAAAGTATATATGTGTGTATAAGAGTGTTCCCAACCTAGTTTGGTCGGACCCAATGGCCGGCTAGGGGTCCCGCTTTGCGCAGATACGTCAACATAGTCAACGGTCAAATTTCCAGCGCATCAAACCGGTCAACACGTGCACGCTTAAGTCACGTGCATTTTTTGCTTCGCGTGCTTTGTGCGCGACTTAGGCGCCAAATATTTCACGTTAGTGTGACTCACGAGAGCAAGATCGTCACACCGAAACCACCCAAACACCTTTTCACCAAAAACATCGGTCGATGGCGCAACTGGAGCAATGGGGTCAAGAGGCAAAGGCCTTGGCCAACCCCTTGTGGTCGGCCTCCCCCAAGGCCATGGGGTCGGCCTCGACCTCCATGGGGGGTTGGCCTTGGCCTTCCCCCCCCCCCCCCCCGATTGTTCACTTTTCGCTCAAGGTCCTTTTTGCGCTTTGTTCACTTCGTACGCTTCGTATATGACTTTGGCACCTTGTTCGTCACATGGGTACGACTCACGGCAACACGCTCATCGTAATGCAACTTTCGGATTCGCCATTGCCCATCAAAACACCAGCCATCGGCACGCCCAAAGTTTACCTAAAGGAGGAAGGTGGCCTTGGCCCCCCTCCCGGAAGAGTGGCTTTGGCCTTGGCCACCCCTAGGGTTGGCCTCGGCCTCCCCAGGCAGTTGGCCTTGGCCCCCCCCCCCAAATACCCGAATCTGTCCCTTTTTTGCGCACACTGTTCCGAACCATATTTTGTGCTTCCGCAAAGCCCACCAATGCGCATATACCAACCTCGTGACGTCCGTCATCTGACATCTGCGACCGTGCGTCGCTCTCGTGATGTTCATTGCTCAAAGTCGCACGCTACTGCTGAATGACCCGTTGCCGACAAACCCCTATCACCATTCTCAACATTGTCATTCCTACATATTGTATTTATTATTTTGGTATAATAGGCACACTCAACTCACGTCCCGTCTCCGAGACACCCGACCCCCGCCCAAGCTCCATCTTCATAATATGTGCCTCGGTACCAAGTATTGTTCCGCGACATTCGTCGTCGCGCCTGTGCGCCATCTTCATGATACGTGCCCCTGACACCAACTATTGCTTCCCGATGATCGTCGCCGCGCCCGTGCGCCATTGCCATGACATGTGCCCCCGGTACCAGGTATTGTCTCATGCTGTTGGCACCGCACCCATACGCCACAATCATGTTACATGCTTCAGGGGTGCTCCGTTCGTAGTGCTCCGGCACGAGCACCACTCATAGCAGGATGCACTCACAACCTTAAAGTCATCGCTGCCACGGGATGGGCTCACAACCTTAAAGCCATCGTCGTCACAATCACGGGGGGCTCCGGCATGAGGACCCCTCCTAGCGGGATGGACTCACAACCTTATAGTCATCGCCGCCACGGGATGGGCTCACAACCTTATAGCCATCGCCGTCACAATCACGGGAGGCTCCAGCAAGAGGACCCCTCGCAGTGGGATAAACTCACAACCTTATAGTCATCGCCGCCGCGGGATGGGCTCACAACCTTAAAGCCATCACCGACACAATCACGGGGGGCTCCGGCACGAGGATCCCTCACAGCGGGATGAACTCACAACCTAATAGTCATCATGCCATGAGATGGGCTCACAACCTTAAAGCCATCACCGTCACAATCACGGGGGGCTTCGGCACGAGGGCTCCTCGCCACGGACTCTGAGCACTGAGCCGTGAGCATGTCCACTTATGTTACCATTGATCGTCGACACGACCAGGGCAATGACCCCCGGGTCACTCCAGGACGGGAGCAGGTCCTCAGAGGGAATCGCGCCTAGTCCGCCTGTCAGTTGGTTACAGGGGCAACCTTCACCGCTGTCAGGTTCTCTGCGCGTCTCTTGAGCATCTTTTGGGATTCAGTAAGGGCTTGGATCGATGGCTGGGGCAACGGGCTTACTCTGATCATGCTACCGTGGTGTGGTCAGTCTTCTCAGACAGGTAGAACAACGTTGTGTGGGGCGAGGCAGTGCAAATTTGGGAACCGACAGTCCAACGGAGAACAGGTATTTTGGGACCCCCTAGTGACATGTCACTCTCAGGGGATGACATGTGGCATTTTATGACATAAGCATGCTATTTACTCTAAATAGTGAACTTTTGGACGCATTCGGGGCGGATTCTCTCATTTGACAAAAAAATTACTTTCTCACTCTAGAACTTAAGAGCTCTTGGATTCTAGAAAGAGAAATACATTTGTCTTGTGACTTTGGACATAACATTAGCCGTAACATTAGACCTCGACTTGGACCGTAACTTGGACCTAAGCTTCTTGGATCATCGACTGCCGGCCCTGTTCGTCTCAGCCTTGTCTCCGTTCATAAACTTATAGTCATCGTTGCCACGAGATGGGCTCACGACCTTAAAGCCATCGCCATCACAATCACGGGGGCTCCGGCACGAGGATCCTTCGCAGTGGGATGGACTTATAACCTTATAGTCACCGCCGCCATTGGATGGGCTCACAACCTTAAAGCCATCGCCGTCACAATCACGGGGGGCTTCGGCACGAGGACCCCTCCCCTCGTAGCGGGACGAACTCACAACCTTATAGTCATCGCCACCATGGAATGGGCTCACAACCTTAAATCCATCGCCGTCACAATCACGGGGGGCTCCGACACGAGGAACCCTTGCAACGGGGATGAATTCACAACCTTATAGTCATCGCTGCCACGAGATAGGCTCACAACCTTAAAGCCATCACCGTCACAATCACGGGGGGCTTCGGCACGAGGGCCCCTCGCCACGGACTCTGAGCACTGAGCTGCGAGCATGTCCACTTATGTTACCATTGATTGTCGACACCACTAGGGCAACAACCCTCGGGTCACTCTGGGACGGGAGCAGGTCCTCGGAGGGCTTTGGGGCCTAGTCCGCCTGTCAGTTGGCTACAGGGGCTACCCTCACTGCTGTAAGGTTCTCTGCGCGTCTCTTGACGCATCTTGTAGGATTCAGTAAGGGCTTGGATCGGTGGCTGGGGCAACAGGCTTACTTTGATAATGCTACCGCGGTGTGGTCAGTCTTCTTAGACAGGTATACCAACGCTGTGTGGGGCGAGGCAGTGCGAACTTGAGAACCGGCAATCCAACGGAGAACCTGTAATTTGGGACCCCTTAGTGACGTGTCACTCCCAGGGGAAGACATAAGCATGCTATTTATTATAAATAGTGAACTTTTGGACGCATTCGGGGAGGATTCTCTCAATTGACAAAAAATCACTTTGTCACTCTAGAACTTGAGAGCTCTTGGATTCTAGAGAGAGAAATACATTTCTCTCGTGACTTTGGACATAACATCGGCCGTCACATTAGACCTCGACGTGGACCGTAACTTGGATCATCGATTACCAGTCCTGTTCGCCTTAGCCTCGTCTCCATTCACAACTTTATAGTCATCGCCGCCACAGGATGGGCTCACGACCTTAAACCATCGTCGTCATAATCACGGGGGCTCCGGCACGAGGACCCCACGTAACATGTTGAACTCACAAACTTATAGTCATCGCCACCACGGGATGGGCTCACAACATTAAAGCCATCGCCATCACAATCCCGGGAGGCTCCGCACGAGGACCCCTCGCAGCGGGATGGACTTACAACCTTATAGTCATCGCCGCCACAGGATAGGCTCACAACCTTAAAGCCATCGCCGTCACAACCACAGGGGGCTCCGGCACGAGGACCCCTAGCTGCGGGATGAACTCACAACCTTATAGTCATGGCCGCCACGGGATGGGCTCACAACCTTAAAGCCATCGTCGTCACAATCACGAGGGGCTCCGGCATGAGGACCCCTCGCAGCAGGATGAACTCATAACTTTGTAGTCATGGCCGCCACGGGATGGGCTCACAACCTTAAAGCAATCTCCATCACAATCACAGGGGGCTCCGACACGAGGACCCCTCACAGCGGGTTGAACTCACAACCTTATAGTCATCGCTGCCAGGAGATGGGATCACAACCTTAAAGCCATCGCCGTCACATTCACGGGGGGCTTCGACATAAGGGCCCCTCGGCACAGACTCTGAGCATTGAGCTGCGAGCATGTTCACTTATGTTACCATTGATCGTCGACACCACCGGGGCAATTACCCCCGGGTCACTCCGGGACGGGAGCAGGTCCTCGGAGGGCATCCGGGCCTAGTCCGCCTGTTAGTTGGCTGCCGGGGCAACCCCCTTGCTATCAGGTTCTCAGCGCGTCTCTTGACGCATCTTGTGGGATTCAGTAAGGGCTTGGGACAGTGGATCAGTGGCTGGGACAACGGGCTTACTCTGATCATACTACCGCGGTGTGGTAAGTCTTCTTCGACTGGTAGAACGACGTTGTATGGGGTGAGGCAGTGCGAATTTGGGAACCGGCAGTCCAACATAGAACCGGTATTTTGGGACCCCCTAGTGATGTGTCACACCCAGGGGACGACATGCGGCATTTTATGACATAAGCATGCTATTTATTATAAATAGTGAACTTTTGGACTCATTCGGGGAGGATTCTCTCATTTGACAAAAATCACTTTCACACTCTAGAACTTTAGAGCTCTTGGATTCTAGAGAGAGAAATACATTTCTCTCGTGACTTTGGACGTAACATCGGCCGTGACATTAGACGTAGACGTGGACCGTAATTTGGATCATCGACAGCCGGTCCTGTTCGCCTCAGCCTCGTCTCCGTTCATAACCTTATAGTCATCGCCGCCACAAGATGGGCTCACAACCTTAAAGCCATCACCATCACAATCACAGGGGGCTCCGGCACGAGGACCCTCCGCAATAGGATGAACTCACAACCTTATAGTCATTGTCGCCACGGGATGGGCTCACAACCTTAAAAGTCATCGCCATCACAATCACGGGGGCCTCCGGCACTAGGACCCCTCGCAACGAGATGGACTTACAACCTTATTGTCATCGCCACCACGGGATAGGCTCACAACCTTTAAGCCATCGCAGTCACAATCACGGGGGCTCCGGCACAAGGCACCCTCGCAAAGGGATGAACTCACAACCTCATAGTCATCGCCGCCACGGGATGGGATCACAACCTTAAAGCCATCGCCATCACAATCACAGGGGGCTCCGCCAAGAGGACCCCTCACAGTGGGATGAACTCACAACCTTATAGTCATCCCTACCACGAGATGGGCTCACAACCTTAAAGCCATCGCCATAACAATCACGGGGGGCTTCGGCACGAGGGCCCCTCTCCACGAACTCTGAGCACTGAGCTGCGAGCATGTCCACTTATGCTACCATTGATCCTCGGCACCACCAGGGCAATGACCCCCGGGTCACTCCGAGGGAGAAGCATGTCCTCGGAGGGCATCGGGGCCTAGTCCATCTATCAGTTGGCTACAATGGCAACCCTCACTGCTGTCAGGTTCTGTGCGCGTCTCTTGACGCATCTTGTGGGATTCAGTAAGGGCTTGTATCGGTGGCTGGGGCAACGGGCTTACTCTGATAATGCTACCGCGGTGTGGTCAGTCTTCTCAGACAGACAGAGCGACGTTGTGATGGGTGAGGCAGTGCAAATTTTGGAACAGGCAGTGCAAATTTTGGAACAGGCAGTGCAACAGAGAACCGGTATTTTGGAACCCTATAGTGACGTGTCACTCCCAGGGGACGACATATTGCATTTTATGACATAAGCATGCTATTTTCTATAAATAGAGAACTTTTGGACCGATTCGGGGAGGATTCTCTCATTTGACAAAAAATCACTTTCTCACTCTAGAACTTGAGAGCTCTTGGATTTTAGAGAGAGAAATACATTTCTCTCGTGACTTTGGACATAACATCGGCCGTGACATTAGATGTCGACGTGGACCGTAACTTGGATCAATGATAGCCGGTCCTGTTCGCCTCAGCCTCATCACCGTTCATAACCTTATAGTCATCGCCGCCACAAGATGGGCTCACGACCTTAAAGCCATCACCGTCACAATCATGGGGGGCTCCGGCACGAGGACCCCTCGCAGTAGGATGAACTCACAACCTTATAGTCATTGCCGCCACGGGATGGGCTCACAACCTTTAAGCCATCGCAGTCAGAATCACGGGGGGTCCGGCACAAGGCACCCTCGCAGCGAGATGAACTCACAACCTCATAGTCATTGCCGCCACGGGATGGGATCACAACCTTAAAGCCATCGCAGTCACATTCACGAGGGGCTCCGGCACGAGGACCCTCGCAGCGGGATAAACTCATAACCTTATAGTCATCGCCGCCACGGGATGGGCTCACAACCTTAAAGCCATTGCCGTCACAATCATGGGGGGCTCTGCCAAGAGGACCCCTCACAGCGGGATGAACTCACAACCTTATAGTCATCCCTGCCACGAGATGGGCTCGCAACCTTAAAGCCATCCCCGTCACAATCATGGGGGGCTTCGGCACGAGGGCCCCTCTCCACGAACTCTGAGCACTGAGCTGCGAGCATGTCCACTTATGCTACCATTGATCCTCGGCACCACAAGGGCAATGACCCCCGGGTCACTCCGAGACGGGAGCATGTCCTCGGAGGGCATCGGGGCCTTGTCCGCCTGTCAGTTGTCTACAATGGCAACCCTCACTGCTGTCAGGTTCTGTGCGCGTCTCTTGACGCATCTTGTGGGATTCTGTAAGGGCTTGGATCGGTGGCTGGGGCAACGGGCTTACTCTGATCATGCTACCGTGGTGTGGTCAATCTTCTCAGACAGACAGAGCGACGCTGTGCGGGGTGAGGCAGTGCAAATTTTGGAACAGGCAGTGCAACGGAGAACCGGTATTTTGGAACCCCATAGTGACGACATATTGCATTTTATGACATAAGCATGCTATTTTCTATAAATAGTGAACTTTTGGACCCATTCGAGAAGGATTCTCTCATTTGACAAAATATCACTTTCTCACTCTAAAACTTGAGAGCACTTGGATTCTAGAGAGTGAAATTCATTTTTCTCTTGACTTTGGACATAACATCGGCCGTGACATTAGACCTCGACTTGGACCGTAACTTGGACCTTAGCTTGGATCATCGATTGCTGGCCCTGTTCGCCTCAGCCTCCTCTCTGTTCACAACCTTGTAGTCATCGCCACCAGGGGATGGGCTCACGACCTTAAAGCCATCGCCGTCACAATTACGAAGGGCTCCGGCACGAGGACCCCTCGCAGCGGGATGAAGTCGCAACCTTATAGTCATCGCCGCCACAGGATGGGCTCACGACCTTAAAGCCATCACCGTCACAATCACGAGGGGCTCCGGCACGAGGACCCCTCGCAGCGGGATGAAGTCGCAGCCTTATAGTCATCTCCGTCACGGGATGGGCTCACAACCTTAAAGCCATCGCCGTCATAATTACGGGGGCTCCAGCACAAGGACCCCTCGCAGCGGGATGAACTCACAACCTTATAGTCATCGCTACCACGAGATAGGCTCATAACCTTAAAGCCATCGCCGTCACAATCACGGGGGGCTTCGACACATGGGCCCTCGCCATGGACTCTGAGCACTGAGCTCCGATCATGTGAACTTAAGTTACCATTGATCGTCGACACCACCAGGGGCGGGACGGGAGCAGGTCATTGGAGGGCATCGGGGCCTAGTCTGTTCGTCAGTTGGCTATAGGGGCAACCCTCACTGCTGTCAGGTTCTCTGCGCGTCTCTTGACACATCTTATAGGATCGGTGGCTTTGGCAACGGGCTAACTATGATCATGCTACCGCGGTGTGGCCGGTCTTCTCAGACAGGTAGAGAGACGCTATGTGGGGTAAGGCAGTGCGAATTTGGGAACCGACAGTCCAATAGGGAACCGGCATTTTGGGATCCCATAGTGACGTGTCACTCCTAGGGGACGACATGGGGCATTTTATGACATAAGCATGCTATTTACTATAAATAGTGAACTTTTGGACGCATTAGGGGAGGATTCTCTCATTTGACAAAAAAATCACTTTCTCACTCTAGAACATGAGAGCTCTTGGATTCTAGAGAGAGAAATACATTTCTCTAGTGACTTTGGACAAAATATCGGCCGTGACATTAGACCTCGACGTGGACCGTAACTTAGATCATCGACTGCAGGCCCTGTTCGCCTCAACCTTCTCTCTGTTCACAACCTTATTGTCATCGCCACCACAAGATGGGCTCACGACCTTAAATCCATCGCCGTAACAATCACGGGGGCTCCAGCACGAGGACCCCTCGCAGCAGGATGAACTCACAATCTTATAGTCATCGCCGCCACGGGATGGGCTCACAACCTTAAAGCCATCGTCATCACAATCATGGGGGGCTCCGGCACGAGGACCCCTTGCAGCGGGATAGACTTACAACCTTATAGTCATCGCCGCCACGAGATGGGCTCACAACCTTAAAGCCATCATCCTCACAATCACAGGGGGCTCTGGCACAAGCACCCCTCGCAGCGGGATGAACTCACAACCCTGTAGTCATGGAGTCATGGAATGGGCTGACAACCTTAAAGCCAACGCCGTCACAATCACGGGGGGCTCTGGCGCGAGGACCTTCTACAGCGAGATGAATTCACAACCTTATAGTCATCGCTACCATGAGATGGGATCATAACCTTAAAGCCATCGCCGTCACAATCACGGGACTTCGGCACAAAGGCCCCTCGCCACGGACTCTGAGCACTGAGCTATGAGCATGTCCACTTATGTTACTATTGATCGTCGACACCACAAGGGTAACGACCCCCGGTCACTCCGGGACGGGAGCAGGTCCTCGGATGGCATCGGGGCCTAATCCGCCTGTCAGTTTGCTACAGGGGCAACCATCACTACTGTAAGCTTCTCTGCGTGCTCTTGACCCATCTTTTGATAATCAGTAAGGGCTTGGATCTGTGGCTGGGGCAACGGGCTTACTCTGATCATGCTACCACGGTGTGGTCAGTCTTCTCAGACAGGTAGAGCGACGCTATGTGGGGCGAGGCAGTGCGAATTTGGGAACCGGCAGTCCAACGGAGAACCAGTATTTTGGGACCCCATAGTGACGTGTCACTCCCAGGGGACGACATAAGGCATTTTATGACATGAGCATGCTATTTACTATAAATAGTGAACTTTTGGACGCAATCGGAGAGGATTCTCTCATTTCACAAAAAACCACTTTCTCACTCTAGAACTTGAGAGCTCTTGGATTCTAGAGAGAGAAATACATTTCTCCCGTGACTTTGGACATAACATCAGCCATGAAATTAGACCTCGACGTGGACCCTAACTTTGATCATCGACTGCCGGCCCTGTTTGCCTCAGGCTCGTCACCATTCACAACCTTATAGTCATCGCCACCACAGGATGGGCTCACGACCTTAAAGCCATCACCGCCATAATCACGGGGGGCTCCGGCACGAGGACCCTACGCAGCAGGATGGACTCACAACCGTATTAATTATCGCCGTCACCGGATTGGTTCACAACCTTAAAGCCATCGCCGTCACGATCACGGGGGGCTCCGGCACGAGGACCCCTCGCAGCGGGATTGACTTATAACCTTATATTCATCGCCGCCATGGGATGGGCTCACAACCTTAAAGCCATCGCCGTCACAATCACGGGGGGTTTCGGCACAAGGACCCCTCCCAGCGGGATGAACTCACAACCTTATAGTCATCGCTGCCACCAGATGGGCTCACAACCTTAAAACCATCACCGTCACAATCACGGGGGGCTACGGGACGAGGGACTCTCGCCACGGACTCTGAAAACACTGAGCTACGAGCATGTCCACTTATGTTACCATTGATCGTCGACACCACCAGGGCAATGACCCCCGGGTCACTCCGGGACAGGAGTAGGTCCTCGGAGGGCATCGGGGCCAAGTCTGCCTGTCAATTGGCTACAGGGGAAACCCTCAATGCTGTCAGGTTCTCTACGCGTCTCTTGACGCATCTTGCAACGTCTCACGAATGGCCCCGCTGGGGGTGGACCAAGTACCTCACGCTGCGGGGACGAACCCACAATAGGTGTGTTTGCAGCAGCAAAAACCTGATGAACTCCAAACGAAGCGTCTGGCTCCCTAACCGTCCACCAATTAGACCCTCGAACATGTGGGAACTGTCCATCTGACCGCCCAATGGGGACTCGACTGCCTCAACTAGTACGGGTGACGGACTCGGACGACTGACTTGCTCCGCCACATAATCAGCCGCATGCTCTGCTGCCACGGCCCCCTCAACAGCGTCAATGTCCATAGAACAAACCTCATCAACTGTCTCAGCACATGGCTCATCGACCCCACGGGTCTCCTCAGCACCACCAGCAACCGTCTCACCATACTCATGGAAATCATCAACAGTCTCGATGCCTATCTCGTCAGCCACATTGGCCGCCTCTACGTCTGTACCATCGGTCTCACCAGGTGTCTCAACATCCATGCCTCTGAACTCGTCAGTCTCTACCTCGGTATCCTCCGTTGTTGTAATATCCCGAACCTAGGGTTAGCCGGTTAATATTACTTTAGCGACAAATTCTATGAGTGATATTCTTTTGAGTCCTTAGGGATGATTAGCTTGAGCAGTATTATTAGTGACAAATGAAAAATACCACTAGCTGCAAATAAGAATGGGTGCAAGAGAGAAATAAATGAAATGTAGCCGGTCAATCTGGAGAGATTATAATTAATTAGAGTTTATTATATAAATATTTAATCTCTAATCTTCGTTATTTAAATATGGCAGATAGGGTGATTCATGGAGAAAGTGTGGCATTTAAAAAATAAAAAAAAACAAGAAGAGAGAGAGGGAGAGAGAGAGAGAGGGGAGAGATTAGAGGAAATTGAGATATATATATATATATATATATATATATATATATATATATATATATATATATATATATATATGGAATAAGATAAAATGAGTAAAAAAAAAGAGCAAGAGAACAGAGAGAGAAGACGGGGAGAGAAGATGGCAGCCGGCCCTAGATCGGCGGCGCCACCCCACCTCGAGACAGCCCCGCTGCCGGCCAGGTGCCCCATCACCGCCGATCAACTCCGGTGCTCCTCCACCGAGCACCATCGCCCAACGCCTCCGGGATCGCCGTGATGACGATGCACGCCTCATTTTCTTCAATAATCCAGCCATATTTCACGCTAAACTTTGTAAGAGTAACTAAATACACAAGTATAAGAGTAGTAATAAGAAATAACAATTAAAAGAATGAACGAGTAACAAATATTAGAGAGTTAGTAATTAAAAAGAATTTAGCAAGACTAGTAATTAATAAACAAGAGTACTAATTAGTAAATACTAGTAGTAATTAGCAAGAGTAGTAATTGGAGAGGAAAATAGTAGCAAAGCTTGTAGAAATATAGAATGTTTAGGTAAGAGAGAGTAAGAAGATTGGTGTGAAAAATTAGAGAGAAATGGTGTGAATTTATAGATTTTAGAAACTTCACAAAAGACCAAAATACCCCTACAAACTATCCGTTTATAGTTGTTGGGGAGGGTAAGAGTGTAAAGGAGTTGAAAAATATAGGTTAGACTAAAATACCCCCCAAACTAGCCGTTATATTGCTGTTGGGGGGGTAAAAGTGGAATTTTGGAAAAGGGGTGGAAGAAAGGGGGGAAAAACCAAAAATTCAAACAAGTGGTGGGGCCGCAGACCGGGCCAGACCCGGGCCGCAGACCGGGCCGACTTCGGGCCGGGCCAAACCCGGGCCGTTTCCGGGCCGGGCTTTTTCGCAGAAACTGAAGGCCTGGTCCAGGCCCAGGCCCCAAGCCCGCTTGTGCTGGGCCGCTACTGTTCATGGACGGGGCCGGGCCAGCCCGGGCCAGAACCGGGCCGGGCTGGGCCAGCCCACGGGCCGCCCGGCCCGTTTGACAACTCTACATTAGACCTCGACTTAGACCGTAACTTGGACCTTAGCTTGGATCATTGACTGCCGGCCCTGTTCGCCTCAGCCTTGTTTTCGTGGCACTGCCACTCTTCATGGCCTGTTTGGGAAGCCTTGCTCTTAGCCCTTACTCCGCCTTTGTTGTCTCTCACTTTGCACACTTGGAAGCTGACTTAGACTGCAGCCTTTGTCGCACCTCCATGTAGGTACGAACCGACTTTCCTTGGCATCAAAGAGTGTGTGCAGTGGGTTATGAAGAGGTGAATAAGAAGATGGAGTTGATGGCTTTGTTGTTGTGTGTTGGATGTGTGAATGGAGGGTGTACTGAGCACATGTGTGTGTTAAGTGCATGTGTATGCTGGGTGCGTGTGTTATGTTAGGCTCGTTACGCACTTTGGATAGCGTACAGTAAATATTAGAACTTGAAAATTTATATTGCAATACCTGAGACTATGCTGGAATTACTAGTAATATTTCAAAATTTTCTGAGATCATATGTATTTTTAATATTTTCTGTAAGCTTAAAATGATAAAATTCTTTTGAAGCCATTATACCCTGAAAATTTTCTAAGAAAAATTATAGTAATACTTTTATGGTATGATAAAGACTCAGTGTATATTTGGTGATTTTTAGAGTTCATTTGTTATCATTTCTCTATCGCATTGAATTTAACAAAATAAAAGTTTTTAAAATATTTGAATACCTTTTTATTTTTTATTTTAATTTCACTAATTTTTATAAGTCTTCTAAAGCTGTTACAAAACTTATGAACCTTTATTTCCAACTAGAAGAAATTATGGCAATTTATTGGTTTTAGTGTATTTAAGAAAATTATTTTTAATTTGAAAATATTCAAAAAAATTATATTTTTCCCATATGCTACATTAAACTGTAAATGATGTTTGATGAATGATTAGAACATTTTTTAGATATTTTTGAGTCTAGGGGAGTGTGACGAATTTCGAGGTAGGTTGGCCGTGAGGGAAACCACTCCGAGTTTCATCATGTCCGGGTAGAGAAATGGGTACACTATAGATAATTATATTTAGATATTAATGTAGTAGTATGAATAAGTGTTTTGATAAATGACTCTGCCAGCCTAAGTTAATCTCGAGGAATTTGGTAGAGAGCATTTTTAGCTTCAGCGCTTGGATTGAGGTAAGGGATTTTCATCTGAACCTAACTCCTCTATTTGAGCCTGACACGTTCATTGAAAATCTCATTCGATGCTCAGTACTTATTTCTCTTTGAGTGTCAATTTATTCATTGTAATATCGCTTATTGCATTCTGCATATTGGCATGAGATAATGTATTGAGGAGTTATAAGGATGGTCTGTATCGGGGGTGATATAAGGATGTTCATATGCATATGTAACCATATTGTTATTGAGCACGGCCTGTGTGGCTTTGCTAAGATTACCCTGCACTGACTATGTGGCTTTGCAATATACACATGTCCAATATCATCTGCATTGTTTCAGTGAAATAGAATGTGTACTCATTGAATCTTTAATTGAGAAATTTGAAAAAATTGTTTCTATCTTGTCATTGATATAATTTTCTGACAAATTCATTTGTAATCCCTACTGAATGTTGAGCGACCTTACTGAGCTCTCAAAAGCTCACTCCCTTTTTCTATTCCCTTCTGCAGGAAAAACTATCAGTAAGATTTTGGGACGGACGAGCTTGAATTTCAAAGTAGTTTATGTTTTTACATTATTATTTATTTGAGCTTTGTTAGAGAACCGTTATGCAACGTAATAATTTAAGTACGTTACTATTGTTTTGGGATAATTTGTTAAGATAGTTGATGGTCTATAGTGCTCTGACATGGATATTGTTGGGTTACCATTATTGGAAATGAATAAATTAGACAGTTGAGGATCTGATGGAATGATCAGATAATGCTCTGGAAATTTCGGGGTGTTACAGTTGGTATCAGAGCTTACTTAGGTTATGAGATTCTGTAGACTCCTAAATGTAAGATAAATTGTGATTGAGATGAGACTTTGGGAAGGTGGATGAGGTTTTGACAAGTTATTTTATGTTCTAATAAAAGGTTGAGATTTTGGGATAAGATTGAGATTCAGGCTGATAGGCAATAGTGGAATGCATGATATTTACCTTTAGAATTCAAAGGTTTAACCAAAGAGGATGATTGAACTATAAGTTTATGATATTTTGGTGTCATTGAGTAACTCTATCAAACCGAGATACAAGTGGTATGTAACTAGAGGACTTCAACTTTGGTGCGCAATATATGTGTGAAGAATTAGATTTTTGGGTACTTTTAAGATAATAATTTTCTCTATGATGGACTTAATAATAGTTTGAACCGGTTACCTTTTAGGCATCGGAGTGTGCAACGAATGCGTGGCGGCTATAGTTCCGGTCTTTGGTGTTAGGTGTTAGGTGTTAGGTGTAAGTGCTCAAAGAGATTGGTTATCCATATTGGCTGAGTCAAAGTGGTACGCTTCGAAGGTTATTCGATGATACAGGTTTCGGTTTCAAACTAATAAATATAGATGGAAAATATATGTATCTTTAGAAGATCACGTAGTTTTGATTGATAAACTTCATAGACGTTGCATCAATACAAGTCAAATAGGGCTTTAGACATTAAGTTTGTGGTCTTGGTATTTAATGGAATACAGATAGGTAGGTTAGACTGGATACTGTTTTGAGTAACCATGTGTTTGAGGTACTAATATGTTTGCGGTGTACGACTCTGGAATTTGATGTCGGCAATTTGAGCAGATATTGTTATGTTTATAAGGTTGATAAGATGGTTGATGCATTAGGTTGGAAGCGTGTCAATGACATGGAAACTTTAGTTTTTAATTAGTCTCATATGTCAGCAAAATGTCATTTGCAGAGTATAAAGATGACTCCAAGTGTAGTTTTGTATAAGTGTAAATTTTGATCACCTATATGATGGTATGAGACTACGAGAAATGAAATTCAAACTTCATTGTAATCTTGTCATGAGGTTCTACGACCATTAAAGCATAAGCGATGAGTTGATAGGTTAGCGCTTAGCATTACCTAATTAATAAGAACAAGGATGTTTGGGATTTCAGGGAACATGTATTTTGGTGCGGAGAAGTTTCGCAATAGTTAGAGTGCTAAGTGAAAATTTTCCTATCTCATCATGGCTTATTTAGAACAAGATTTCTTTGAATAAGAGCACTTTTAAGTTGCAATTGATACTTAGGAAAAATAAAGTTGCGTGATGAAGTATAGAGGGTCACTTGCTGACATTGTTTTGATTGGATACAAAACTTATGGAGCATTTGAGTTCCGAAAGTTCTTTATAATAGCTGAACTTTATAGTTTTATTTTTTGAACTTTATACGTATGTGAGTAATTTGATAAGATTAGGTTTGCGTAATTGTTTTAACCGCTACGTTTGAGTTTTTCTTTTGAAGGGGATTATTAAGAGGATGAGATCTCTTTAATTGTGGTTTTATAGAGACTATTCTATTATGAATTTAGATTCTCTCTATATATCTGGTGTTGCTAGTGCTATAGTAGGGTTAATAATCATTTTTAAGAACTTTGATAGCAGTTACGACTTTTATTTTAAGTGCATGACAAGGTTGGGCCCCGTAGTACTTAGAGCGTAAGTAATGATCTAGCTGATAAGGTTCTGAAAACCTAAGTCATGATCAGAATCCTATAGTATAGTAAAACCTTTGAAGTTGTCGAATTGCGGTTTTGCATTTTTTTTTATTCATGTTGTGGGCGGTTATATAAAACGTCACGGACGTCTTTTTATTTTAGTGAAGTTGACTTATGACGGTGCGAAGGAAATATTTTTAGTTGACTGATAATTTTGGGATATGAATTTTGGTGCAGAGTTTAGGCAGTGCTTCGCTATTATTTATTTATTTTATTTTTTATGGAAGTTACATAGCAAAAGTCTAGTGCCTGGACATTGTAAGTATTATGAAATTCAAGGCCGATCTTCTTTTAACTAGAGGAGAATGTAATGCCCCAGATTTCAAATTGGGTTTGCGGTGAATTTGAAATTTACTTGAATATTAGTGACCATTGCTTGTTTGGTGGAACTCTACCTTTTAGCGTCAATTCACGATACAAATGGAGATAGGGAAAACATATAAATAGCATTTACAGTCTGCCGGAGCTCATGATTGAAGAGTATTGATATTTTAGATAAAAGTTATCGATGAACTAAATTGTTTCAAATACTTATTAGACAGCCTTATATGTTGAGGCCTTTAGTGCAAATACTTTAGAAATTGCTCGAAATTGTATTTAGTGCGATTGTTGACCGTTTGAATGGATCTAGTTAAATACGCACTTAAGGGGTATGTCGATGAATATCTGAGATTGGACATGAGCAACGATTTAAGGCATACAAAATATTCAAGGACGAAATTTCATAAGATGGGAAGAATGTAATACCCCGAAACCATAGAATACCCTTCATAAATTAAATAGGTATAATTAGCGACAAATTTAAACATTCTTAACGTTGATATAACTTTTAGTGACGATAAACGTCGACGTGTAAATTAGTGACGGATTTAAATTTTAGCATTGAAATATTTTCTTTTAGAGACAATTTAAAATTTCAGTAGCGGTACAATTATTAGCGACATTTTAGTAATCTACTTAATAGCGACGTTTTGTCAAGCGAGATAGTGTAATAACCTATAGGTAAATTTCCTTAATGCATAAATTATCGTAACAATTAATTTGGACCAATTTAATTCTGATAATAAGTTGAGTAAGAACATTTAGCGACAAATGAGGAATTGTCAGATTAGGGTTTAATTCATATATATATATATATATATAAACATACTGTAGGTCTGCACAACCACCCAAAGCTCTCTAGCCGACAAACCATTCCTTCTTCATCTGTCAAAACAAACGAGAGAGGGAGAGGGACACCAGGAGTGAGGAAGGACTTTGGCTAGGTATACAATACGGGAAGGAAAATGGGTCTCTGTGAGGGTGTGTTGTCTAGGTATATAATTATGGGGTGTGGGTATGGAACAAATAAATGGGTTTGTTATGAATCTGTGGCGTATGATATGTTAGAATTCAGAGTGTAGAACATAAAGAAGGTTGAAAAAGGAGCAACCATGGCTGCCGTGAGAGAGAGAAGAGGCTGGAAGCCATGGGCTACCGTGGTGCGACATGTAAACGAGGGTATTGAGTGGATCGAGGTAGTGTATTGGTGGGTTTCAAAATGAAATGGATGCAAGAACAACAATAGGAATTGGAGCAAGACCACTGCCGCATGGCAGTGGGTATGGTAGGAATGTGTGAGTGTGTTTTCTAGAGTGTTAGCATGTAAATATTGCGGGTGAGGCTGCATGGAGGTAGGCCTATCGTTCGTGCGAACTCGGTGGGTTGTGGCAAATGTGTTTATACCTTGTGTTTTAGAAGTGATGTAAGTCGATACATAGCCGTTGTGTTTATACATGAATGAATGTGGGCTGTTGAAGGGCTGAAAAAGGTCAGCCGTGAGGTGTTCCTGTGTGCTGGGATGTATGTTTATGAGTGTATAACATGTAGGTGTGTAAATCATGAAATGGGCTGCCATAGTTGAACTTATAATGAGGAGTACCCATGTATTTGCTGAGTATATAGGTGTGTGTTTGGGTGAGTGCCGTGAAGTGTGAGTTTGTTTGTGTAAGTGTCGTGTAGATGTGGTGTGTGAAAACTATGTGGCAATGTGTGGGAGGAGAGAAATGGAATGGAGACAGCTTGTGTAGTGTAGTGAGGTGAGAGTATATGTGGGTATATAAGAGTGTGTGCAGTGGGTTATGAAGAGGTGAATACGAAGATGGAGTTGATGGGTTTGTTGCTGTGTGTTGGATGTGTGAATGGAGGGTGTACTAAGTGCAAGTGCGTGCTAGGTGCGTGTGTTCTGTTAGGCTCGTTATGCACTTTGGATAGCGTATAGTAATTATTAGAACATGAAAATTTGCAGTATAGTACCTAAGACTACGCTAGAATTACTGGTAATATTTCATAATTTTCTGAGATCATATGTATTTTTAATATTTTCTGTAAGCTTAAAATGATAAAATTCTTTTGAAGCCTTTAAACCCTGAAAATGTTCTAGGAAAAATTATAATAATACTTTTATAGTATAATAAAGACTCAGTGTAAATTTGGTGATTTTTAGAGTTGATTTGCTTTCATTTCTCTATCGCATTGAATTTAACAAAATGAAAGTTTTTAAACTATTTTAATACCTTTTAATTTCTGATTTCAATTTCAATAATTTTTATAAGTCTTCTAAAGCTGTTACAAAAATTATGAGCCTTTATTTCCAACTAGAAGAAATTATGTCAATTTATTGGTTTTTGTGTATTTAAGAAAATTATTTTTAATTCGAAAATAATAAAACAAATATTCAAAAAATATATGTTTTTATCCCATATACTACATTAAACTATAAATAATGTTTGATGAACGATAAGAACATTTTTGGGATATTTTTGAGTCTCGGAGAGTGTGACGAATTTCGGGGTAGGTTGGCCGTGAGGGAAACCGCTCCGAGTTTTATCATGTCCGGGTAGAGAAATGGGTACACTATAGATAACTATATTTAGATATTAATGCAGTAGTATGAATAAGTGTTCTGATAAATGACTGCCAACCTAGGTTAGTCTCTAGGAATTTGGCCGAGAGCATTTTTAGCTTCAGCACTTAGATTGAGGCAAGGGATTTTCATCCGAACCTAACTCCTCTAGTTGATTCATATGTTGTTCTAATTTGTTATTGTTATTTCTTTGGACTCAATTATAATTGTGATGAAATTGTATCGATTGTCATTAATAACCTTTGTTTGAGCCTGACACGTTCATTGAAAATCTCATTCGATACTCAATACTTATTTCTCTTTGCGTGTCAATTTATTCATTGTAATATCGCTTATTGCATTCTGCATATTGGCATGAGATAGTGTATTGAGGAGTTATAAGGATGGTCTGTATCAGGGGTGATATAAGGATGGTCTGTTATTGTCGGGAAATGCTAGTACCTTGAGGGTCTAGCTAGTGTTCATATGCATATGTAACCATATTGTTATTGAGCACTGCCTGTGTGGCTTTGCTAAGTGTTACCCTGCACTGCCTGTGTCGCAATGCAATATACTCACGTCCAATATCATCTGCATTGTTTCAGTGAAATCGAAAGTGTACTCATTGAATCTTTAATTGAGAAATTTGAGAACATTGTTCTACATTGTCATTGATATAATTTTCTGACAAATTCGTTTGTAATCCCTACTAATGTTGAGCGACCTTACTGAGCTCTCAAAAGCTCACTCCCTTTTTCTATTCCCTTCTGCAGGAATAACTGTCAGTAAGATTTCGGGACGGACGAGCTTGAATTTCAAAGTAGTTTATGTTTTTACATTATTATTTATTTGAGCTTTGTTAGAGAACCGTTATGTAATATAATAATTTAAGTACTTTACTATTATTTTGGGACAATTTGTTAAGATAGTTGATGGTCTATAGTGCTCTGACATGGATATTGTTGGGTTACCGTTATTGGAAATGAATAAATTGGACATTTGAGGATCTGATGGAATGATCGGATAATGCTCCAAAAATTTCAGGGTGTTACATTAAAGCTTTCAGGGTTGACCCCATTGAAGCCCCAACTCACTCATCACGGATTTTCATCGGTACATCACCAATCTAGTCTCGTCCATGTGCCCTGTCCCAGTCATGGTGAGCGCGACCCCAAAACCTCAAAAGGCCAAATTTGTGAACAAAAGACATTTACTAAGCGATACATATACAGAGTTCATGGGAGGATAATCAGAAAAATCTCAAGAGTTCAGATATACCTCCCAACATCACAGTATCCCACAAAGCTCGAGGACTGTCCCCGAGATATTGAGACCATCGAGTGATATAGATGGGCCACAGCCGGACTACCCCAGTCGTACTCCTCAATCTCCTCTGAAGCTTTCAAGCACTAGAGCTACACTGAATCGTCCCAATTGCTGAACAATGTCTCCCCTAAGACAACAATGGGAACCCATAGACATACTGATCAATCGACACCTTGTCGGCGTCCTCCAAGGTCATACCCTCATAGAGAGAACGGATAGTACCAAGTAAAATAAAATTTCCCTTTTTGTAGGATGGCTCGAACCTAAGCAACCGGACCACGAGGTTGCGGTCCTTGTCGAGATCATAGGTCCATGTGATAGGCCTTCCTCAAATACGAATACTCATGATATTCATGAAATCGTACAAGCTAAACATAGCCTCCCTAAACGGTAGATATGTTAATGAAATCCCACTAACGCTATGCTAAACTCAATAAATGCTTTTTACTTGGGGAAAAGTATGTAACCCATTTAAGAGTAGGTCAAAGCCGGTCTCAGCTATCCTATTCTCCACCAAATTAGCTACCTTCCCCACCATTCCAGTACCAGATTCTGCCAGCCCTTTCAACAGATATTGAAAAGGAGGGGCTACAAAAGATCAAGAGAAAAGGACAAATTTTCAAAGACCGTCTGGTTTGTGCATGGGATGTATGGAAAACAAATAAACAATATCATATGGGCCCTAGTTTGCATGGGAATGTTTAGTGTGTGAAAAAATGTGTGAAATAGTGTGTGATCAGAAGCAATTAGTAGAAAACATACCTCATCCATGAAAAAGTGGTGGTTGAGATGTGCATCTTGATCTGGTGTACGGATCTAATGGTCTTCCATCCTAATCATCGGTTTGAATTTCGCCCAACTTGGGGGCCATTTTTGTGCATCCTTCTTGTGCATTGAAAGCTCCATCTCAATGTGCAAAATTGATGAAGGACAAGGAGAGATCCTTAGAATTTATAGAGAAGAAATGCAATTAAAAAGGGAATAGAATAGGAGAACTTCTTCTTGGGTTCAAATTTGAGAGAAAGAATGAATGATTTGTAACTGAAGTCTGGGTAAACCCTAAAATTGTGCGCAAAAACTAAACTGAAAAACTGGCCAGTTGTCCTATTTTATCAGTCAAACTCACTGACTAATCGGCCGGTCTTGGACGTTTTATTTATAGCACTCTTAGCTCTCCGACTAATAAGACGATTTTTTACATGTCATTTTGGCCTCCCCTTTCTCTGCTCAACCTTAGGTCCCCTTCAAAAAAAATCTTCTTGCGTTTAGAACTCCTTTAATGGCATGAACCAATGTGCAGATATTTCATCCTTCTATGATTTGATTCCACATCATGTTGGCAAAACCCGACACCTTCGTGAATAAAATACTCACTTATATAATATTGTACACATCAATTTGATTTAATGGATACATTTTACACTCAATGACCAACTGCCCTCGGACATTGTGGGCTCCAGCCTTGAGTGATAATTTCTAAAAATTCTCATCCTTGTATCTAAGTGACGAACCACTTCCAGGCGTTGTTGGCTCTGGCTCTTGGACATATTCCAATATACCCAAGTGACCAACTGCTTCCATGCATCACTGATTCTTGGATACATTCCAATGTACCGAAGTGACCAACCGCTTCTGCACGTTGTTGGCTCCAGCTCTTAGATATATTCCAGTGTACCTAAGCAACCGATGGTCCTACATGTTGTCGACTCTGGTTCTTAGGTTCACCTTTTTATGGCTAAGTGACCAATCACTGTCACTATTTGCTCTAGCTCGTAGTCATAAGCCTTCGGTGTGTCTAGACGACAAATTGTTTTTACTATTGGCTTCAGCTTCTAAATACGTTTCCTTTTCCATATTCCTAGAAGACCAATTGTCATTTGCTCCGGCTTCTAGGGTTACGTTGTTGTTAACGTTGGCTCTGGCTCTTAGTCATAAGTCTTTGGTGCATCTGGACAACTAATTGTTGTTGGCTCCGGCCATTACAAATACATCTTTGTCTTGCGATCAATCGTAGTTACTATTGGCTTCGGCACCATATAAGGTTTGACTTTACTTTCTCTTTTAGTATTGATCGACGACCGATCATTGTTACTGTTGGCTCCAGCTTCGAAAATACCCTCACTTTCTCCAAACTACGTTCGTCTAATTCCTTCTCAGGGGATACATAAGAAACCCTATGAAGGTATGACCTCATATCAGTATGATAATCCGCGAGTCTGTTTAGAGTCTTGTGGTCTTTTTCGTATTTTCAATACAAAATGTGTTGTTTTTTCAATGATGTCCGCCCGCACGCGTGCTCCCTTATCGAGGGACTAAGTAGTCACCCAAATTTTGTTGTTAGTTTTAGTTAAATAATTATTGAATTTTATTATTATTTGAAGTTTATCATTATGGGTTGGCTTAATAATATGTTAAACTTACTTAAATTATCCAGTCCACTAGTCCAGTTCGGTCAATAGTTGGATTCATTCTAATCTATTTAGGTGAGTCCAGTCCTCATGTCAAGAGTATGATTAACTTATAAGATTTACTAAACTATTTGTGATTTATCATGGATGCAAGTGATTTGATCCTAGCGTTACATGCAATATCGAGATAATTTCTAAATCTAGTACATCCCATCTAATAAAATAAGAGATAATTACTAAATTAGGGGTAGATAATGTCTCGAAACTCGAATTTTTTTTCCTTTCTAAATTATAAGAAATCGACAGATTTTCGACAAACAAACCGGTTAGGTGACTTTTTTCAGTTTGCGATTTTTATCAAATATTATGTCTTATCACGAGATCACAATTGAGATGGTCATTTTTATTATTTCTAGTGCCTTCGTATCTCATTTCGATATATAATCTCGACCCACTTGCATTGTGGATCCTTCACAAAGCGTTCTCGAGTCTTCCACGCAAGTAGATTTGCGAAGTACATTTTATCGTCTCCTAGGCTAGTCTACGATATAATGGTCTAGAGTAATTTCCCTTTCCCGCGAATACAATTTTGTTTTTAGTTAAAAAAATTTACTGAAAAGAGTCTTTTATCCTTAGGATGAGTTTAAGACCGAACTGTAAATAGCCTCCCGTAGGATTTGAGTTGAAGTATGATGGTTTTGATTCTGGTAGTCCGACCGGATATGTAGGCCATTCGAGTCCTGATGTCGACTTCAAATCAATGATATAAAATAAACTTAATGTTTGTTTTATTCCATACTTTTGTGTTAAAAAGGCTAAAAACCAATAGAAATGAAGTGGAGACCGAAAGGAAATGGCGGGTGCCTAATACCTTCCCGTCATATAGCTTAGTCCCCCGAACCCATTTATTTATTTTTTTAACAGATTAGTAGTCTTTGGGACATTTTTAGAGTCAATTTCAGGGTTTTCTTATTTTTCCGTGTTTAATTAAATAAGATGGCGATTCTTAAAATATTTGGCCCCATTTTTCGGGGTCTTGAGGACCTTTCGAGGCTATTCGCTACAACGGTCTTCCCCTAAAATGTGATGCAGTCGACTACAATGGTGGAATATAATTGACCATAGTGTTTGAATTTGAATTTCAAAGGCTATATAAAGGGAATGCAGTCAACCGCATTGGCTAGTTTGGCTCATTTACTGCTTTACTAACTTTAAAATGACTATATCTATTCACACACTCATAAAAGTTGATCTGACGTTTCTACCACTAATCAATTAGATTCTAAGCCCTCAACAATTTGAATGACTCAATGCTCTAAGAATTTAGCCAAATTACATAGATATCACATTCAATAAGTGGGCCTTCACTGTGAGCATACACTTGAGAGAGTAGTATGTTCATTATCATCAATTAACTCATCTCTTTTTTGCTCTAAAGCTTTATATTGTATTTATCTCCTTGTAGGAGAATTCAATTATACGAAAAGTTTCAAAAAATTACAATTCCGACTACTCAAAAATAAATAAATAAAGTTTAAACAAACAGTTTCTCTAATTAAAGATTTATCAAATTTTGGGATTGTCAAGCACGAGTTTTAGTGGGCGTATGTTTAAGGGATTTGTACGTTTGTTAGATCTTGACACAGAGGTAAATTATTTTAGTGGATTCTAAGGCTCTTTAGGGACATCTTTGCAGATGTGGATGTATACTTGAGGGTAATTTGAGCCAAACCATTCAAATTGATTACGTCAAGTATCTCTAAACCATCTCTCTCATCGCGTTACTTGCTTTATGAGATTTTTATCTTGACTATACTGTTATATCTACTGATTGTAAAACTAACTTCACCTAGTGATTGATTATTAACTTATCTTTAATGCTCAAGCAACCCTTCCCCTGCCCCACAATGGTTTAATTATTGTTTCAAGATCAATATGATAATTCGGATCCTTGAAAAAGAAATCAAAATTAAAACTTACACGAGCTAAAAGAAAAACAAGTATGATAACATTCACAATATGCGTGCTATAGCAGCATATCCTTCCTCGCCATTGATGGTTTGATAGGTGGACAAAGGATGCAAGCCTTTTCCGGTTGCTCCTAATTTTTAAAGAGCAAAGCATATAAGTGAAATTGACAATTTACAACAATGCATAATATGTGCTACCTTAATACTTTGAAGTGCCTAACGGATGCATCACTCCCTCATTTCTCCGAGCAATTATAAATCAGAAACTTGGTTCTATATAATGAACTGTAAAATTAGAGCATAGGTTACTAGCATATTCATGAATACCTTGCCATTATGAATCATTTGCCCTTGTTCTTATAAGAGTCCCAAATTGTCCCTTACA
Organism: Escallonia herrerae; assembly: GCA_033070095.1. Taxonomy (NCBI): domain Eukaryota; kingdom Viridiplantae; phylum Streptophyta; class Magnoliopsida; order Escalloniales; family Escalloniaceae; genus Escallonia; species Escallonia herrerae. The sequence continues at coordinate 350,683 of JAVXUP010000547.1, forward strand.
AAATAAGTACTCTGGAAGTAAAGTACAAACCTACTAAATGATAAGCCATAAGAAATGCACATTACATGCCCAACTAGGTGCAACAATTTATGCAGTGCACCTTGCCATTTGTGGGAGGCTTCGACTGGTAGAGTAGGAGCAGCTTACTTTACTGCTACACTCTCATGCCTTCTCCATTTGTGTTGAGAACTCTACCGACCAATCCATGTTTGCAGATACAATTAAATATATAATAACAATAATATAATATGATGGGAAAGCGTTTGACGAATGCTATCTTTTAGTCTTGAGCCATGACATATGCTACATTGAGAGTGAAAACGTCAATAATTTGACTGGTGGATGAGAAGACACATTCTATGCTAAGACACTAGATTTGCAAGACGGGAGCAAGTTGTTGCTGGCTCCATATTGATGAGAGAGAGGGGGAAGTATCCATTTCATTATTTCCATCCAAACCCGAAGGTAAATGTCAAGCCATGAAAGCGATCATAACCTTCCCAAGCCGGTCAATTTCCCATTTTAGCCTTACAAAATCATAAATTCTTCAATCCTTCTCTGTTCCCAGAAGTGCTTGACGCCTTACTTCCTCCAATTCTTTTTCAAACTTGTTGTGAAAACGCTAGACATCTCATTCACTCATCATTCTCCGTTTGTTGCTTTAGCTTGCCATAAGCATCATGTTTTAGTTCATTCGATACTCATTTATGAGCATCTTCAGGCACATAATCTCTCCATGAAATCAACAATATCATCATGCCACGCCTTGAGTTAGCACATGAGTTCCTGAGTTTGGATGACCATAAAACTCGGCCTAATCATTCTCATTTATATATTCCTATTTCTCATTTTGCTGAGCTAATAAAAGGCAACTACATCCAAATGTGTGAAAAACATGTTCCTACCCTAAACTTCAAATAGAAACCTAGAATAATTCACTCTTACTCATTACCGTTGTCAATACCAATTCTAATCGTTATAGTTTTTTTGTTAAGGTTATAAATGGTCTGAGAAAAAAAAATCAAAATTCAGGATTTCATGGAGATGCACATGTATTACATTAACGTAACGCCTAGAAACTTCCAAACAGAACAATTGAAGTGACGAACGACAATGGTAAAGAAGACAAAGATGACGACAGTGACCATGGTAGCGGCGATGGAGAGTCTCCATAGCCGTCACCATGGAAATTGCAGCGGCATGGGTAAAGGTAAGCGCAGAAAAACTTATGCGACATCAGCTCATGTTTGAGATCATTATTACAAGGTGAAAAATGATGAAGGTGTAGTTATTGAAGCAGTTTGTAAGTACTATGATAGGTGTCGTGCAATGATAAGGGGAGTTTTGGAACTAGTACACTCATGAGGCATGTTTATAATAGTTGTAAAGAATACCAAAATTGCTTGCATCTCACTCATCAACCGACAATAGTGACCAAAGCATTGTTGGGTCGAGGTCGACTTTTAATCAAGACTTTTGTCGAAAGGAGCTTGCTTGCATGGTAATAATTGATGAATTACCCTTTAGCTTTGTGGAGAAAGAGGGGTTTAAAAGGTTTGTGAATGCATTGCAACCTGAATTTCAGCTTGTTTCATGGACTACAATCACACAAGATTGCATATCCATATATATATGTGAGAAAATTGTGCTCATGAAAATCTTTGAAAATTCTGTTTCGTTAGCGTGTTTCACAACATATTTATTGATTTCTATTCAAACTCTTGGATACATGTGCTAACAGCACATTATATCGACAAGAATTGGACGTTATAGAAAAGAATTATTAATTTTTGTGTACCTCCTACTCCGCATAAGGTTGAAAACATTGCTCAAGCCATTAGGACATGCTTAAAAGAATGGGACTCCGTAATAGAGTTTGTACAAATATTGTGGATAATGCTTCTTCAAATGATGTTACACTTTTGAAATTGAAAATTGAATTTGCTAGAAAGTATCAGTCGTTATTAGATGGAGAATGTATGCATGTTAGATGCTTTGTGCATGTTTTGAACTTAATTGTGAGAAAAGGGATTGAGGAAGTCAAGGAGTTGGTGTTGCATGTAAGAGATTATGTGAATGAATTATGTGAGAACTCCATCTCGATTACAAGTTTTTAAACAATGTGACGAGGAAGAAATGGTTGTAGCCAATAGGTCTTTGTGTTTAGATGTAAAAACACAATGGAATTTGACTTATCTTATGTTGACCACCGCGCTTGAATACCAAAGGGTGTTTGAGAGGCTAGAGGAGCATGATCGCTATTTTATAGTCGAGGTAGGTCACATCGTTATGGAAGAAGACATCGTTATGGAAGAAGATTGGATGACAGTGCAAAGTCTTACCACTTTCTTGGAGCAATTTTATGTTGCTACCAATCGAGTATATGTGGTTAAGTATGTGACTTATAATACTTGTTTTCATGAGATGAATAGGATCCAAGGAGTTATCTCGAGTTGGGCAGGTACTGTTAATGAATTTTTTAGAAGTATGGCTCAGAAAATGAGGAAGAAATTTGACAAGTAATGTAGCATTGAAAAAATCAATCCGTTGTTGATCATTGTAGTGATTTTAGACCCTTGTTATAAGCTAAAATATGTGAAGTTTAGTCTCACGAAGTACTATCCTACTTGTGACCAAAAGAAAGTGCTTGATGGCTATAAGTCTCTCATGGATCGACTCTATGGACACTATTCGTTAGTAGTTGTGGGAAAGAATGTGGACGAGTTTTAAAGTGGCAAGAATGCTCAGATGGAGGACATATGTTCTGATATGGATGTGGATCAGCATACTAAAGAGTGGCAACATTTTTTGAAATAAGAGGAGAGTTTGAATATGAAGTCCGAGTGGGAACGATACCTGGGCGAGGATGCTGAGGCTAGTACTCCTGACTTTGATATTTTGGCTTGGTAGAAGCTAAAATCTCCCACGTATCCTATTCTATCCCTTATGGCTCGTGATATTTTGGCTATTCCTATATCGACCGTGGCTTCAGAGTCAGCATTCAGTACCGGAGGATGAGTCCTCGATTCATTTCATAGTTCATTGACTCCACGAATTGTCGAGTGTTTACTGTGCATGCAGGATTGGTTGAGGAGTCCGTCGACCCAAATTTGTGTTGTACAACAGTTGGAAGAACTTGAAAATATGGAGTCTTATAAGTAAACTACTGTATATGTTTGTTTTCTATAGTTTATTTGTGAACATAAATATTTGTCCTTTTTCTGATATTTATCATTTCTTTTTTTTTTGGTAGCACTTGCTGAAGCGATTGCAACACTCACTCTAGCAAATCAGACAAGTAGTGCAAAAGAATGTTGATGCTAGTTCAAGAGTGTAAGTCAACTTTATTGGTTAATTAAGTATAGCATTTTATTCAACCATTTATATAGTATGCTATTCTTTTTGTGCAGGAGGCTGTAACTATCAAGTTTGGTGGCAAGGCTTGGTGTCTTTACAAAGCGGCTTGGGATTTTATTTCTGCTTTCAGAATACTAGGACCTTTTGTTAATTGTTTTATTACTTCTCATGTGGTTTAAAGAAATGCAGGGGGTCTATTATATTAAGTGTTATAGCTTGTTGCTTGTTTTCCCCTCTACACATATTGATGTTTATTTCTCTTGCTAGTTTAAGGAAGACTACAATATCTTTTTTTATTTGAATGGAGTTTATTACTTGTCTTTAATGTCTGAGTTATGTGTTTGTTCAGTAATTGATGTAGAAAGATTTCTTTATAGTATTGTATCTCATCTTTGACCAAATAAATTATACTTTTCATTTATAAAAAATGTAGTATATCATATAAGTCAAATGCGAGTCATGTTAGTCTTTAGATAATGAGACAAGTTGATGATTATTTTATAAAATAAAAGACAAAAGATTTAACGACGTTAGTTGCACTTGGTTTGTTTGGGTTACCCGACCTGTAGTATTTTTACTTGGGTTGGACTGGGTTGGGTTGGGCTTTTTTTGCAAAAAGCCAAAGTTGGGTTGGGTTGGGACGGGCTTTAAAATGTTGGGTTTTCTCGGTTGGGTTAAAACTCAACCCAACCTGTCTAAGTTGCACCCCTATATGGAGATAGACATTCAGAAAATAACACCGTAACTATTAGTTAAGAGGTGATTTGTATGTAATGGGTATCAAAATAGTATAAACCTTTAACCACAAACTCAAGATGTAGCCTATTTTCTTAATGTTCTTAGTGCAATGAATAACAAGAAAAGTACAACAGCCATTGGCATCAGTCAATCTCATGATCGTAAGGCTAAAAGCCGAGGTATCCATTATTACCAAAAGAGCACAATGGACTGGCTCTTGTAAACATTTAATCAAACTCAAACATGAATCATGAATCAAATAAATATCATTTAGCAAGTCAAGTTAGAATAAAATAAAAGAGTAAAGTCAATATTTAACTGTACAAAAACTATATGCAAAGATCCAAATATCATTTAGTTGTTTCTCCGGTGACATTAAATGTTGTTTCCTCCTTTTCTCCTTCAACTCTCTCATTGACAACGCAATTCACATGCTCACAACTATGGTTTCCACCCTCTCCAAACTCCAATTCGTGGCCCGCCAACACCACCACCTCACTTCAACCCCGTTCTGAAAAACTCTGGACACTAAAACCAACACAAAACTTTATCCATATATGTCGCAAAATTGAGAAAAATGAGGGGTTACAGGTGGGTAGTGGCTATGGTTGATTAGCGATGGTGGGATGGTGGCTGTCGTAGTGGGAAGTTGTTCTTGTTGTAGCTGTGATGTTTGGGTTGTGGCTTTAAGGTTGTTAGATGGTGGCTATGTGGTGGTGCCATGGTGGCTGCTTGTAAAAGGAGGTTTATCTTCTCTCTTGTGCTATCTTTTGCTTTGACATAGTCCGATAACATATATTAATATGTCAATTGCCTATTCCATACATCTAGAATATTCTATAGCTTTCCAAAGTCATGTAGGACTCTTTATTATGTTTCTTGCAATAAAACTCTATTGTACTTAGTTTTATATGGCTCTTTAATATAATTATCTTTCCCATCACATTTTCTATCATAGTCTGCCGTTTTGAGATAATCCAACTATCTATAAAGCAGGCGGACGGCCTTGTACCTTTTACCTTGCCACCTCATGTGCTTTTGTTTCTTTTCATGTTCTTGTTTTCTTCTTGAGTTTAGAATTTTGGTCTTTCTACCCTGCCCTTTCTTTGCACCGATATTTGCTTACTTTGAAACCTAGTGGTTTTCTAGTACCACAACATGTGTTTTAATCGTCATTGATTGTCTTTTCCCTTCTTGTTTTTACAATTTTCCGTCTTCGTCGGCTATTGACATTCTTTTTTGATGGAAAGATTTATAACAAAATTCCCTACCAACCGACGCCAACCACGTTTCCAAAACCCTCCTCACGGGCCACCACACGCTACGAGAAAATTTACCACCACCAACGTTGTTTCCACGCTGATTTGTCTTTTCTGGTCAACTTTGGCTGCCGTACTTCTGGCTTTCTAAAGCCCAGACCAATTGCCACATATTTCAGCCCCAAAATCCTCTCCATGCGCCCTCACGCACTGTTGTCTGTTTTTTTCTTGACAGTATAGTCAGACCGGTTGAGGCTATTTTGACCCGATATTTTCGTGCCTTCTTTGTAATTACTGAACCCATTCCCGGTATCCATTTGCATTGATTCTCTTTAGGTTTCTATTTTTTGAGCCTCCCGTTCTGATACTTTATTACTTCTTGCTTTTGTTTCTTACTCGTGGCTACCATGGATCTTGTTCTTAGTTGCGGGACCTCGCCACGAGACCTCTATGGTCGTCAGACTTCGCCCCCGAACTCCTGCTCTACTCTTAGTCAACGGACCTCATTCCGATACCTCCAAGTTCGTCGGACTTTGCCCCGCAACTCCTGCTTTGTTATTAGTCGCCGGAGCTCGTCCAGAGACGTCCAAGGTCATCGACTTTGCCTCGGGACTCCTGCTCTATTTTTAGTCGCCAGACCTCGTTCTAAGACCTCCAAGGTCATCGGACTTGCCCGAGACTCCTGCTCTGTTCTTAGTCGTCAGACTTCGCGCGCGAGATCTTGATGGTTGTCGAACTTCATCCCGGGACTCGTCTATTCTTGCGTTGCTGGACTCTATACATGGAATCCATCTCAACTTGGACCTCGGTTAATGCTCAGCTAGTATCAAGACGTCACTCCGGACTTAACCTCCAAACTCAAGCTTGTTATTCCCTACCAACTTGAATGGGAGAGATGTTAGATAATACACATAAATATGTCAACTGCCTATTCCGTGTTATCGTACACCTAAAATGCTCTATTGCTCTCCTAAGTCATGTAAGACTCCATTCTGTCTCATGTAGGATAGTCTTCTAATGCCGGTATAAGGACTTCATTAACTTTCCCCTGACCTTTTCTACCAGACAGTTGTTCCCCAACACTCTGGTGTGAATAAACATGCTTCTGCCCGTTGTAGAAAACTAGTCAAACCAGATTCAGATTTGAAGCACAAATTTGGCCACCGATTGATAATCGTTTTCAGGGGGAAAAAAAATTCTCGAAGACTTGCCATGCATGGCGTTTTTCATTTCGAAATGGAAATAGCTGAAAACTGAAGAGCGAAACAGCTTCATTCCAAAACATTATAAAAGGGAACAATACTATTTGTATGGTTTAGAGACATCATGAAGGGAGCAACCCTCTTCAAAACAATATGCAAAAGACCATCATTAATATGTCTAAACCTCCGGACAGTTGAAAATAAAAGAATTCATCGTCCGCCAGAAAAACACACCGGTGGCAAACTAAATCAAGTTCTCATTGAGCTTATTGCAGCAGATACAACAAACAAGTGCACGAGTTGTAAGACCATCTACCAAACCGAATCAAAGAAAATGATTGAGCTGGATTACAGATTTACAGAACAAACCAGCACTGCAAATCCCATGACCATCGGCAGAAGCAAACCCTTACACCACTAAGCTTCTATCTTCTGGAATAGCATCTCAACGTCTGCTATGGTGCTTTGAGCTTCACTGAATTCTGGGCCTTCTTTTTGGTTTAGTTCTTCCAGTTCATCCTGAAATAAATCATTTCTTTCTCAATAATTCTATACACGAAACATGACCAACTCGGACTCGGATACTTAATATAGAGTCCCTGCACCACAGGGCTAGTGAAGATGCAGCAATCATAGCGTTAGTAGAAGTGTACAAGTGATTGAGAAAAAAGAGAATATAATGTTCTTTTCAGCATCAAGTAGCTCGCGAAACTAGATTACTTTAGTCGACCGAACAAATAGGCTCATAAGTGCAATAAGCTCAGAATAGTCTCTTTTAGGGACTAGACAAATCTACGTTCGTATAAATGCACCAGTCCTAGCTTAAATAGGAAAAATTTGCTAGGTACCTCCCAAAACAGGATAAGCAGAAAGTTTAGAATCTTCCAGCAATGAAAAAGGTCAAAGGTCGATTTTGGGGGAATTGCTGTCTCGGCAAGGAGGACAAATTTGGGAGGGATGTAGCGATCAGAAAATGCTCAAATCAACCAGTGACGAATCAAGCGGAGTTCTAAGTTCTCTGAGGTTGTAGGTGATGGGTAGGATTCTCATGCTCACACTCTCCTGATGCTTAGATGCAGCTAGCTAATTGTGAAGTCGGATTCATGGCCGGCCTCCCTCCCTCCCCTCCCTTCCCATCTGCTTATGCCTGCACATTTCAAGCCTCTAATAAGGGGATCCGACAAGGAGAAAAGTATGAAAGATTCGCTTTGTATGCATTAGTAAGCATTGCAGATAATCTTTGTAGATAGTAAAATACCAAAATCCCTTTTAGGTCAGCTAATGTGGCCTCCAGTCGCTTTCGACAATCAGGGATCATCATCCTTGATTCAGCAAGTACATTTTCCTGCCCAGACAGATTCAGAAAGAGGAAAGATTATCAAGTTATAAGATCTAATTAAATATTACGGAATAAACCTTAAAATGGAAAGGATGTCATTCAAATACTTGAGCATGCACAACTCTACTAAAAGAACTATTCTAATGTAGAGGAAACACACAAACAAGGACCAGGTCTTTGACTGAAAGTAACCTAGAATTCACTAGGCAGGGAATAGAAAACCTAAATCCCCTTGGTAGCAAATCTTAAAATGCAAGAAAAATTACATTCCATTGTCTACTTGATAGAGTTACAAAGAGGCCTTTACATAGGCAACCCGAAAATCTACAATAAATGGAAGATTATAACGGCTAACCTAAATGCCTTAGCAAGAAACGATTCTAGATATTTATGCAAGCCAGCAAAAAGCTCATTTGACAAGTGTGCTATAGTGGTGGGATATTGCCTGTTGTTATTACTGCGTGCTTTGAGCCCATCAGTCTCCACCACTTGGAAAGAACTCGTCCTCGAGTTCATAGACGAGAACCGATATCTTCCTTCCCAACAAATTTGAGATTTAGAGTACTTCATTCCTCTCTTATGCAATATTTGTGAACTGATAGTTGAACCACAGAAGCTGTTTGAGCTTCCTTCTCTTTGCTCTTAATGTCGTTGACAAAATCTACTGGATAATAATCTGCAACCACATCAAATCAGTTGATCCCTATATAATCAACATGCTTAGGAGATGAGACTACTGGAAATTTCAGTAGCATTGGTTCCAAATTCATCTTCAGATTTGACCGACTTGGGAGTTTCCAAAAACTCCTCATAGTTGCAGCTCAATTTTTCATTTTGCGACTCCTCAGCAGGCTGCTCTTGCACACTTAATTGACCATAAAGTCCTCAACAAATAAATAAACTTTCCTCAGAGCGAACATCAAACTTTGGTCCAGTTTTTTCTTTTCTTTTGTGTGAATGAATATCAACATAATTGTTCTTGAACCAATCATGTTTCTATAAACTTTAACTAAATCCCACCCTATTCCAAGATAAGATTCTGCCGAAAAGAAACCTTCAACCAACATATGCAACATAATGGGCCATGAACTTATCCTACTCTTACCTTGCAACTCTTGATCCCGTTGCACTCGATGCCACCAAATTGCAGCCAAAGATCCAAGTTTGTTGTAAGCAAAGTTTATCCTTTACTCTCTAGCGATATTCTTATACTCTAAATAATCTACTAGACTAAATACCCAATCACTAAATTTCTCTTTATTTTTGCAATTCAGCAAACCAAAAGATCATTATACTTAGGAATGCTTCTATGCATAGCCCAACTGCGAGCAAAAACTCAAGCACGAACTCCATGGGTTTCACAATCCTTTGATCCCAAAACTCCATTGGAGTGATGGACTCTTTATCCCACAATCAACGTCGAAAAGGCAGTTGCCACCAGCACACGGATTTGTCATTGAGCCAGAAAAGCCAAAACTCTAAATAACAAATAATGAAGCAGAAGCACATAAAACAAGGACCACGTCCTTGATGAAAGAAAACCTAGAATCTACTAGGCAAAGAACAAACAACCTAGAATCCACTAGGTAAGAAATTTCAAAATGGAGGAAAACTACATTTTATAGTCTACTCGACAGAGTTACATAAAGGCCTTTATATGGCAACCTAATCTACGATAAATGAGATAAAACGGCTAACCTAAAAGCCAGAATCATGCGAAACAGTTCTTGATATTTTTTTGAAGCAAAAAAAAAGGCACATATGACATGTGTACTATAATGGTGGGCTATTTTGGTTGCTGTTACTGCATGCTTTCAGCCCAGGTGTGCAAAAACCATGGGATTCTTGTCAAACTACATTATACTCAGAATTGTCAAATTAAGTTAGATGTCTGCGGGCTGAGAAAGGGTTCCTTTTTTTTCCACCCCAGAAAAATCATCTCAATTATTAAATGCTGTCCTTGACTACAGCAACCTCAGTATTCATGTCATTATAAATTTTTGATAGGAGGACTTCAGATCCATTTCATCAGTGCCCATAGAAGCATTAGTTGGCCAAATAGTTCATCCTCCCCCCCCCCCCACCCACCCACCCACAAAAAACCCCCAACACCACCCAAATCCAACAAAAAAGTGGGAAGGGAAAAAAAACTTTAAAGCACCTGCACAGCAAAGATTCATTTTTTTGTTTGACTCCAACATTCTGCTTCATGTCTTATTTCATTAATTTCTGCAAAAAATCTGCAATCATTTGACAACATAAATGACACAAAACACAATATTAAAGACACCACAATATATGATTTTCAGATCTAACAGGTATGCCAATTGATAACACATGTTTTTCTTGGTGAGGGTTTGAAATAGTAAAGCCCACCCCCACTACAAGAAAAAAGGCCTTTTGCGACGGATTTTCAGCGACGAAAGTTATTCCGTCGCTAAATCATCTTTCACTGACGGAAAGTATCGTCGGTAAAACGTCCGTCGTTAAATACTATTAGCGTCGGAATCAGACGTCGCAAAAAGTTTTTAGCGACGGAATTTTGCCGGCGGTCTTTTAGCGACGAAAGTTCCGTCGCTAAAACTTTTTTAGAATTTTTTTATTTCCAAGGGTTTAATAAAACACTTTTAGCGATGGCATAACTCCGTCGCTAAAACGTCCGTTGGTAAAAGTGCGACCATCGACGGATTTTTAGCGACGGATTCATTCCGTCGCTAAAAGTGTTTAATAAATCCCCCCGATCTGGTTCTCTCCGTCCCCATTTCTCTCTTCGAAAATTTTGAGTTATCACCGCCGGCGATCCCACGGTGCCCCACCTCCACTGCCCTGTTCTCACTGCCGTTCTCATCTCCATTGTGCCCCACCGCCGGCAACACCTCATCCTCCCCCTGCCGCGCCACCAAGCCTCCACTGTCGCCGCACCACCAACACTGCCGCCGCTCCTCACTCCGACGAAGCACAAACCGACGGACGCCCTCACGGCGACCTCTGCACCAGCAGCACCGGTCTGAGTTCTGAAGACCTCCGTCCTCCAGTCACTCCACCAGTCCACCGACGCTAACAGGCCACATTCTCCCAAATCCCAATCTTCTTCGGTCTTCACCACCGGCGGAGCAATTGGCGACAAAGGTATGTTCCGATTCACCTTAATCCTACCATTATAATTGCTATGCAATTTGATAACTCTTACCTTTTGCTGAGATCATAATAATCTTCTCAATAAAAATACATCTGTGCTGGCCCTATTTATGGGTGAGTTTTTTTATTGGTGTTAGTGTTGTGGTGGAATAATACGTAAACTATGCAAACATACCCATATACCTAAACCCTAAACCTTGAATCTTGGACAAAGATGCTCAGTTAGGACCAGAAAACATAATCTGATCTTCCATCATCACCAACTAATTCATACTATACTAAACATAGCATAATTAACTCAGCGGGTGCAAACATACCCATATACCTAAATTGAACTAATTGAACCCTAAATTGAATGTCCCAAATCAACCGAACCCTAAATTGAACTAATAGAACCCCCTAATTGAACCCTAAATTGAAGTAATTGAACCATAATTAAATCCTAAATTGAATGCCCTAATCGAATTGACCCCTAAATTAAACTAATTGAATGCCCTGATCCAACCGAACCCTAAATTGAAATACTTGAACCCCCCCCCCCCCTAATTGAACCCTAAATTGAATGCCCCAAATCAACCGAACACTAAATTGAATCAATAGAACCCCCTAATTGAACCCTAAATTGAAGTAATTGAACCCTAATTAAACCCCAAAATTGAATGCCCTAATCTAATCGAACCCTAAATCGAATGCCCTAATCGAATCGAACCCTAAATTAACCCCCAATTGAACCCTAAATTGAATGCCCTAATCCAACTGAAACCTAAATTGAACCCTAAATTGAAGGCGCTGCCCGCGGGTGCCCCGATGACGGACATGGCGAGATATCCCCCACATTGGATATCTCACCGTGTATGGGGGGAGATGATAGATTGGTGGGCTGCGGATCCAGGTTGGGACGCCAAGAGTAAGAGCGGGACTGAGAACAGACAGAACAAAGATCCGACGCACACGGGGGGGTCGGTGCCACACGACATCGTCCGACACAAGAACGCGGTCGAGCACCCGGATCTGGAGGACGATGAGGTCGTAGCTCTGACGTATAATCAGACGCACGTGCGGAAGAAGGACAAGGACGAGACGCACCGGGCGGGCGACTATATTTCAGATATTGCCCGGCGGATCGATGTGAGTCAATTTATTAAAGTTAATGTTTTTTCTTTCTATCCTCAATGTCTGTTTCGTTAATTAATGCCCTAACATATCGTTAAACCACTATTTTTGCAGGCCTCGTATGAACAGCTAAGGGGGTCCAAGCAGCAGTCCGGACAGCCATTAGCGTCCACTAGTACGGCTGCGAGTACTGGGGGGTTGAAGCGATGGCTGGATACGCCGGAGGTCGTGAATCGGCCGAAAGGCCGCATACGCGGCCTGCCTAGCACGACTGCTCGTGCCGTGATAGGAGTGTCCTCACCCCCTGCTGCCCCTCCACAGACACCGGCTCCTCGGCCTCAGTTGGACGACAAGGAGATCCAGCGCATTGCTACAGTGGGGTGCCGGATGATCAGGGAGCAGGGCACTGTTGGACAGGCCGCCCCGGCCCCGGATCAGCAGGATCCAGATCCGGGACTCGGGAACCCCTGATGAGCCCCTTCCTGTGCCCGTTCCTAGCTTCCCCCCCCCCGTGCCCGGCTTGTACTCTTCTCCCCTCTCCTAACCGGCTATATCCGGTTCCCGGCTTGTACATATATGAACTTTTTTTATTATAAATATTTTTTATAATTGATTATATATATTTCTTTCTGTATTGATTATTGCGCGTTGTTGTTGAGATTTGAAAATTGGATTACAGGTCTGGGTAATTGAAAAATAAAAAAAAAATTCAAAAAAAAAATTGACTTTTGGCGACGGAATAATTATTTAGAGACGGAATATTCCGTCGCGAATTATATTTTTTAGCGACGGAATATTCCGTCTCGAAAATATAAATCCGTCGCTAAACAATATAATTCGCGACGGAATATCCGTCGCTAATTAAAAATAAATCCGTCGGAAAAATGACATATTTAGCGACGGATTTAAAACATTCCGTCGCTAAACTATTAGTGACGGGCTTTTATACGAGGGATTTTTAGCGACGGTGAATCCGTCGCTAATTCTTTTAGCGACGGAAAACAGGGTTTTAGCGACGGATTTCCCCGTCGCAAAAACCCTGTTTTCTTGTAGTGCCCAACATCCACAGTTATGGTTGTTTTCAATGATTAGCACTGAGAATCCATTTAAACCACAGAGATGGAGCAATCGAGAAGAGAAGCAACAGACTTTGCATGGTTCAACTATACGCCTACTCCACAACAGGGGGATGCTTTAACTATATTTCTCATAGGACAATAAAGTGAATACGTTTATATGTTATAGCTCTACGCACTACATTTAAATACACGTAAGAATAGGCTGACCTTATCAGAGTCAACAATATTACAGCAGAAATTGATTGTATTGCTGTTTCCTCCAAAAAAAATCAAGAATGAAGCATGTGCCAGTGAAAAGAATACTGGACTCGTGTTGTCACCTAAGATGAGCAATACTTCCATTTTCTGTCCATTATTGATATGTGCTGCTTGCTTGCAAACTGTCTTTCAGGGGACTTTGTCCATGGAAAGCATTTCTTTCAATCTGTTGCAAGCTTGTAGGCTTACCAGGCATAAGACAGGACAATGGTGGGGCTGCTAGTCTTGATATGCATAATCATGATCCAAGGTAGTTGAGGTCGGCTACATGAACCTTCTTCCATTTTCCCATATCTGACACCCACCAGATGAATTCCTTAGTACCCTGTTTGATATCCAAATCTTGAAAACCATGTGAAGATCCTGTCTTTTCTCCATCAGTCGCTTAACAAAGAGTACAGCTTTCAAATTGGATCTCCCAGGCATGAAGCCAAACTGATTTTCAAAGTGGTCCCTCTTTTTACTATGTGCTCAATTACCTTCTCAAAGCTTGATACTGTGACTTATAAGCTGGATCCTCCATAGTGTTGCAATTTTGGATATTTTCTTTATTCTTGTACAGAAGCATCAAAGTGCTCCATTTTTTTTCAGCATTCAACCTAGCATCATAATTAATGAAGCATTAAAGCCTCGTCAAATCTGTCAAAAAAATCGAAGGCTTTTTCCTCATCACCCTCGAATGTCAACCCCGATAACTTGCCATAACCACCCTTTACCAATGCAAAACCGACAACCACAAATTCTGGAATCTCCCCAATCACTAGGCACATGTGCCCAGCGATCATTGGATCAACATCTCCAGAACCCAACTATCTAGGGGATACAAACCAAAACTCCCACAATCTGACTGTAATAAAGGTTGCGCCACAACAAGCCTCAAGTCAAACCCTTCTTAAAGCCATAGAATCATTAGATTTAAATCCTTGGTAGAGTATCAAAACAAATCATGTAGTTACAGAGAAATAGCAGCAGTATGAGAAGAGAAGAAATATGAAGTTACATGGTATGACCATTGGCACACTTCACAGGGGGAAGAACCGGACCGGCGGGTTGAACCTTGAACCGTAGGTCAGGGAGGTTCTATTCTACATATAGAAGGTATTTGCATCTGACATGTTAAAATGGCCAAAAGTTGGAGCAGGATGCATGAAAACCAGGTAAGTTGACTGGTTAAAGAAGTCCAGTATCATGTTACTTATAAATGAAGACACGCCCCCAAGATTCGGACACAATTGTGAGAGAAGCCTGATATGTATCTACGCATTGAAACAAGCCCCCAATGACGTAAAAACTTCCAATATATGAACATATATTACAGAAGCTAAAAGTACTAGAATATCCCCTTATCCATTTAAGAATGGTTGAAAAGGTTGTACCAATGAAATGTGAGCCAGCTCCCAGGATGGTTCAATGTCCGCTTCAGTCTGGTAACTATGCTGACAGGGTTACTGATACAATCATATACAGACCTGGAAAAAAACTTGAACACTTGGGCTAATAACCATACGTGTGCGTGTGTGCGAAATTGCGTTGTGTTATATATTTATCCACACACCCCCCCCCCCCAACACACACCACCCACGTGCCCCCTCCACTCCTTAGGTAATGATTCAGCAGAAAACTAGAAATGCCACCCATTGGAGACTGACGTTCATGACTTGGAGAAGAGAATACAGATTTGATAGACAAAAAGCCTTCAGCAACAATGAACAAAGGAATCATCCAAAAAGAGCTATGAGTAATGGAAGTTAGGGGAAAAAACACCAGGATCAAAAACTATTTTATGACTAATGGCTCTGATACAAAAAGGAGAGAAAAGCATCCAAAGGGTAATTTATGATTTGGCCCTTGCCAAACTCCGTGGGGATAGTATCCCTCACACTAACTAGAATAAAGATACAGCTATCACACAAGTAGAAAGCATCACATTCAAACTGAAAAGAGGTGCACCTTAGCTATTACATCCCAACCATAGATCCATCTAACTACATTCCATTCATATTTCAAGCAGTTACGACTTTATAACCTGGTATAACGATATTTCTTTGAGCAGGGAAACTGAGAATCTAGGAACTTCAAAATGCCGAAGCAAAGGATATGCCTCGTGAAGAAGTACAAAGTACTCTCTTGGCCGGGAAAAAGAAAAGAAAGGTATATATCAGCAGGGGTGGAACAAAGATTTATCCATTACTGGGTACAAAGTTTTTAGTAAGTAGCATCAGGATTGGCCGCCAAGTATCCAAACAACGATGAAGATGTGAAGCCTATGTCTGGATTTTACCAGGAATCCCCGAACACAAAGAAAGAAAGAAAAAGAATTGGTAATAATACACAAAAACGCGCAGGCTAAGTACCACGGACACGAACACCATGTCCGATACTGACACTGACACCGGACACCGCAATTTCCTAAATAACAAATTTTGACACCGCAGAACACTGCTAAATATCTGTATATATATATTATCTATGGGCATGTTTATATAAGTTTCAAGCACATTCCGCCCTCATGACAAAGTAAACACCAACTAATAACTATAGATTAGAGTCCTACTTCAAATCAAGTTACTATCAATAATACATTAGCGCACAACCCCATAAAGACAAGTCAAAAGGAAAAGCGGACCTCCATCATCAACCTCTTCCCTGCACACGCTTATCAAGCGTGAGTTTCGTCTTCTACGTTTGATTGCCTTCGTCGAAGAGCCCTATTTCCCTCTCAGTTAGGCATAAGTCGTTTGGAATACAATCTACCATTGAAGTTTGCCCTAGTCTTCCTATTTATAATACAGCCCCAACTTTCCATAACATTCCATCATTATTACCCTCAATTTAACTTTAAAAGCTCGCAGTTTTGCCCCATAGGTGAAGAACACTCCTGGATAAGGTGTCAGACATTTCTGCGCAAGGTGTCCGACACGGTATCCGATAATTAGATATATATAAACAATATCCGGCCCGCCGAGAGGTGTCGGACACGCGTCCGGAGGTGTCTGAGCTGCAACCGGGTGTCGGTAGGTGCCGGACACGATACCTTGACCCAGAAGAGGTGTCCGTGCTTCCTAGCGCACAAGGGAAGGAGGTGAAAGAAGAAAAAACACGGTCAAACAGAGGGATAACAATGGCATGTTGGTGATTGGCAATGCCTAAGTTAGATTATTTCTGCACTTCCAGTGGGTACATTCATACCTACTGGTGACAGTATGCATCCACTGTATACGTCTGACCTGGAAGGTAAGGATGATACCTGAAACCCTAAAGAGAAACAGTAGCATTTCAAGCAGCCATAACACTTAAACATACAAGACGTAACATACTTAAAACAATATTCAAAAAAGACGAAAAATTTCAAATACCTGTTGCTTCAGATCATAAGGGTCAGCTCCTTTCTCCTTCATGTCAGCTGTCTTCGCGGCTTCCCTCTCAATCTCTCTCTCATAGGAATGCAGCTCCTTAACAATGCGTTTGCAAGAGGATGTCTTGATTTTCAGATTTCGAAGGGTTGCCATACTAACTCTGGAAAAGATAAAGCCTTCATTTTACTGGACTATTATTCACACCAAGGAAAACCAAAATGTAGCAATCATCCTTTAAAGTTCACGTGACCCACATGCTTACATAGTTTCCATGGTACCACTTCACAATATAATAATTTTAAGATATGCTTTAGTTTCACAAAATAGCAGTAAAAGTTGTTTTTCCTTCATTTAAACATATCAGACCACTAAACCAGCAACCAAATTCCTCTCCTATTGTCCTCAAACAATGACTTTTTATCAGAGTTACCAGGAACTTAAGTTCTAGTCCACAATAAGCATTAGATGTCTACATTGTGCACATAGTATTAGGGTTTAAACCAACTATAAAATTTCTGTTACCCCAAAACCATGAACCCAGATCATGAATCCAAACCCTAGGATCTTAAGCCCGCGCCTACCATAGTCAATTGTGAATTACTGTGTCTAGATAGTACACATTTCACTAGGTTTTCAAAGCCCAGCTACAAAACCTCTCTCTTACCCCCAAAACCATGAGCCTAACTTACTAATCACAAAACCTAGGAACTTAACTCTTAGTCCACCGTAATCAATAGTAAGATACCCGTATTTTCATTGCTAAAGGTCCTGGTCCTGTCATCACTTTGTCTAGATGGTACACGGTAACTAGGTTGTAAAACCCAGCCAGAAAGCCTCCCTGTTAAGCAAAAAACAATAACCCTAACTAATAGTCTCAAACCCTAGGGACTTAAGCCCTACCTTAGTCAACTTTGGGATACCCTGAATTTCATTGTTGAAGCTCCTAGTCCTGCATTACATTGTCTAGATAGTACGCATTGCACTAGGGTACTTGCACCAGTGCAAAATCTCTCTCTTTCCCCCAAATACCCTGATGCCACCCACTTAACCACTAGTGACTTGAGCCCTGGCCCACCATATTAAATGGTAGGGTAACCTTAATTTCATTGCCAAAGATCCTGGCCCTTTATCACTATGTCCACACTGGATTTATTAGAATTTTGGGTTGATTTGCAGAACTCAAATACTTCAGGTCTAAACAGCCTAGTTAAGAATTTCAGCGACAAGAATGCGGAAAGTTGTGGAGATGGCAGTTATCTATACATAGTAAGCATTTTGGGATTAAAGATAAGCTAGGAGGAGCAGACCTTAGTTGCACGAGGCGGGGCGGGGCAGGACGGGGCCGGGGGGAGCATAGGCGCCTAGGAGAATCTAAGGTCGAGAACGGCTCGAATAAATAAATATATAGAGATTATACAAAATTATCAACTCTCAAAAGGAAAGAACAAACTAAATGTAGAAATGAAATAAGCAGAAGTGCAGCAGAACAGTCAACAGTCAACACTCGACAGATTAACAACATAGCGTCATCATGTAGTTTTACATACAAAAGGGAACTCCATTACAAGTAGCAAAAGGGATGTTCATTCTAGTTATGCAGAGCACTAACATAGTAACGAGTTGCTGAATGGAGTGGACGACGACTGAGTTACTTAAAGCAAAATGCTAGAGTTCTACCACTTTTTCCTTCATATGTTATACAGGACTTTAACATATAAACCAAAAACTAGAGACTGATAGAGCAACATAGCAGCCTCATTACTTTCGTAGCCTTTTAGTCCTTGCAAGGGGTAGAAGCCTTCGTACTTCTTGATCTTGAGCTGGTGGAGTCAATGAATGAGGTGTTCAGGTGGTTGGCATTGGAGTTATGGGTGCTGAGCTTAGGGATGATGAATGGCTAGGAGTCATAGGGTTTGCGGTGGCATCATCATCATGACGTCCTTCATCAGCAACACCACCATCTCCATAACCTTCTATTGCCTCCAAAGATGCTCCAGATTCTTCTATGTTCGCAATTTCTGGTTTGCATCCCAGTTCTTGTACTTTGACTCATAGTCCTCCCTAACTCTTGTTAATTGTCGCTAGTTATAATGAACAAAGACCAACTTCTCAGCCCTGACAGCACCCAACCTGTTCCTTTTACATTGTGGATGCAGGAGTACGCACCCCAGCACCTTTCGGTAAAAGAACTATTGACACTTTGAGATAAACCTTTATAGCTAAACAATTCAACTCAAGTGCTCCGCCAGCGTACATGTCCCACCACGCCACAGTATCCATTGTTGCTCTATCAGCAACTGCTTGAGGTTGAGAAAAAAACACCTCTGCAACTCAGGAAATCAGATTTTTGCAGCCTCACCAAAGCAGATTCTGTTGGATCAGAAACTAACCTGTCAAGTTCTTGAAAATACCCTTTCTGAACCTCAGGGTCAAAATGAGGTTTCTTCCTCCTTTCACACCCTGGAGCAGGCTTAGCAACGAAGAAGATGTATGGTTCTGAGGGACGAAAACATAAGCAAAACAATGCAATGGCAGAATCATTTTATCCCATCTTTCAACCACAAAATCATGAATTACATTGTAGACTAAAAGATCAATATAAAGTGCATCTTTTCTAGGCCCTAGCATTGTATCCATCTGATCGTATACCTCTCCAATGATTGCTTTATCGGAATCTGGAAACCTTAACATCTTGTAAATAGGTTTGGTGAACTTAACTAATCTCTCACGTTTCCTCCACAGATCATCATCCATAATAGTCTGCTATGTGTTGTCGTGCTCCTTCCTTACCCCACTTTTTCTCAAGTGCTCCCGTTGCTTATTTAAAAACCATAGAACCCAATCCAACTCTAGTTGTTATTAGTCTAGTTAGAACAATAAAGACAAAATCTTATTTATTATTTTTTTTTTATTTTTTTTATTTGAGAAAATCGAAAGAAGAGAATGTCTTGAACAAAGATTGGCAAGAACAGTGGTTGTTAATGTATTTCACAACCAATTTCGCTCTCTTATAGGTCTCGCCGACAAATGAAAGCCTTGAATCTCAGCATTTGACTATATATTTCATCAGTAAGTTTGAAGTATGAGGTAGACACCCTGACTAAAAGATCCAAGGGTATTTCTTCTCAATTATGCTACTTGCAAGCTTGCAATTGGTGGCATTATCAATCACAACTTGAACTACTTTTTCAGGGCCAACACTCTCTATTCCCATCAACAATATCTCGGCTATATTTGAACCACCTTTTCAATTGATGAACAACCATGTGCACTCAGGAACATGGCTTTACCCTTTCAGGCAGCCCTAACATTGATGAGTGATTGCTTTCTACAATTTAAAAGTCCATCAAAGATCATTGACAACATATAGGTATCCCAGTCATCCATTAAAGCCTTAAGATTTTGCTTTACCTTGTTGTGTTCTCTATCTAACAAGGTAGTCTATCCTTCTCATAATTTGGAGAAAGAGATCCTGGAGGTGGTAAACGAATAGCAGAAATCATATCATGCCACAGTGGTGACCTCACAACATTAGAAGGTATTCCATCTCCGTACAAGCACTTAGCAATCTTTTGATTAACATCAACTCTATGGCTAATACCAAACACTTTGTCAATATCATTTCTGGGAGTAGGAAGCACAAGCCATAGGAAGCTTGCGAGCCTGGAATTACCCCCAAGAAGTTACTTTGCAATCATTTCTTCTTGCACCAAAGCCTCTATTTCAGCCCTGGTGATTTCTGAATATATATATTGATTCCTTCTCCTTTTTCAACAGTGTCAGGCTATGTAGTGAGCTTACACCCAGATTCTGAAATTTGACTAGAAAATTATTCAACACATTGTGACACAAATATTAGATTCTATTATATCATAATCCGTCATTGCCATGTCAATGTTTGAGTATAAAAACTGATTCGTATACAATTATTTATATAGGATAGGATTTATATTTTAACAATAAGTGAAGCAAGTAAAAAAAATCTTTCCAATATTGGACTTTTTTTTTTTGGTCTTGGAAATACCACACACATCAAGTAGCCACTTGCTTGGGCAATCACACTTATCAAGAATCGATACTTTCTAAGCTAAAACTCCTCACCCACTACCCATGGGGCTAAGACTGAAATATTGAACTCATATGGGCCAAAATAGAAAGAGAAAAACTAAAAGACCGATGCCCTTTTCCATTCTCTCGCCAGTTAAACACTTGGAGGAAGAAGGACATAGAGGATGGGGAAGGAAGAGAGCAAAGCCAATCCCCTTCTCCGTTTGGAGGAAGGACTTAAAGAAAGGGGGAAGCAAGAGAGCCCAACAGACCGATCTCCTTCTCTGTTCTCTCTCGTCAGTTAAATACTTGGAGAGAGGCTTCTTGAATCGTGATGTCCAAGTACTCTCTTAACATTTTTTTCTTCTTGTCCACTCATAATTCTAAGATATAGATTAACTGTTCATGTGTCGCTTCCGGCCAACAGGATCGAGCTCCAATGTCCGAATGAGACGCTTTCCCAGGGAACTCCTAACTTGAGATTGCGAAACCGTGATTCTAAAAGAGAACCGTCAGCACATGTGGCAAATCCTACAACTAAGGAGCAAACCTCACCATGGTAGTTTGATATCGTCACTTTGAATGGAGAGGGTACCTCAATTGGACTGCAGGCTGTGCAAACATCAATGGCCGTAGCAATTCACAGTGATGCAACAATTGCACTGCAATACTTTCTCAGTTTCATAGATATTAGACCCTTTCATTTTTTCAAAGTTCGAGAGTTTAATTCAAGAATGTAGACTTCCGAGATTATTTTTGTCTTGTTTAATTATAGGTTCTTTTTTTGGTTTTAATCAGGAGAATTGCATTAACAAGAAGATTTATGCAAACATATAACTGACTATAACCAAAATTACAACCCAATTGAAGACAAACTACTACAAGCCTATAAGAACCTAATACAATAAAATACTACAGAACTCTAACCTAGATCCACCACCTCCTATGACAAGTCACTCATGATGGATGGTATCGTTAGCTGTACATGCTACAGCTAACGATAAAAGCAAAATATTTTGCTTTTATGGAGCTCCATAAAAGCAAAATATATAACAAAAATTATTGGGCCTTAGTGGAGATGTTTAATCCTCCCGCAACTCAGTTATGAACACGAGAATTCGAATTTGTATAGATCACAACAGGCATGAAGTTACGGGAGTAAGCCCATGCACATGCCCCGAGAAGTGTGATAGCTTTTGCTGAGTGATCATTGATCGCCTGCTATTTCACTAACAAGGATCTAATGTGAGAGTTGTTCGGATCTGAAGTTACTAAACCAATACCTACCTGCTTACTTCTTACGTCAAACTGACATGCTAGCCAAACACAAGTACCTTGAGGACTAGTACATCTACAAAAATTGGAAGGGCGGACATTTCTAACTCGAGTGCTATTGGGTATTGACCCTGATGGGTAAAGATGCAGATCTGTTGGACGAATTGGACAAAAATTCTAATTAACACAAGTTTGGAATAAGATCTTATTGACATCTAGCCTGTCTTGTTTAAAAATAATCTCATTCCTACATTTCCAGATAGACCGCAAAGCTTTAAGTACTGCAGAACAAGATGAAATAGTTGAAGTCGAGGGAGAGTCTCTTAAAAGCCAAAGGGATCAACAGCCCCAAAAAACTAGTACGCACATTTTCTTGGGAACAGTCGTAGAACGGTTTCAGTATTATCTACACAAAAGACAGCGATGAGAAATGGTTGCAGTATTATTTTCACAAAGGACATAGATTACTACTACTAATACCCCGATAAGTAAGAGAGGTACGCAAGGGAAGTCTATCAAGGAAAGTTTGTGAAAGAAAAACTATAATTTCAAATGAAACAGGAAGTTACCAGACAACTTTACATGAATAGATACTACTTGACTAGAGTAACTTGGATCCCAAACAAGCTGAGCATCTCTATTGACAGGGAGCATCATAGGCTAAGCTAACTAAAAAATCTCCACTCACATAAAAGTTCCAAACCCTCACATATTTGCAACCTAACCTGGATATGCAAGTGTTGAGGATAGCTTTAGCAACGTCTGCAGGAAAAATGGAGTTTACTTACCCAACGTTCCATTCTCCATTTACCATTTATTTGCGACCTTAAGAAGAGAGATGCGATTTGCTTTGCAATCCAGAGAAATCGCAGAGAATTGAGAGAGCCAATTATGTTCCCCCAAAAGTGTTGACTTTACCTTTAACTATTTGCTACCGTACTCCTGAGCGAATGTTCTCCCCGCAAGTAATAATTCCGCACCATGCCCCAGAAAGAGCTAAACTTGCATTATTCAGCCATGTACATTGATGCAATCAAGGAGGTTGATTGTTGAAGAATACTCTAGCCTACATTAGCTAGTAAAGCAGCGTTAAAGAGTGTTATAATGAAATACTAAACCTCCTGAATAAATAGGCCCACACAGACAGGTGCCAATTCACCCAGAAACCCTTTCTTAGCACTATTGCCCGATCACCAAAATCGATCAATAATTGAGTCGATATATTTACACACAAAAGACGGAAACAGAAAGCATTGCATATATCAAATGAATAAACTGGAGAGAACCAACCACTCAAACATGGCTCTGCCTATTCTGTTTAATAGTAACCGTTCCACCATGGTCATCTATCTTGAACCCGATCAACAAAAGAATGAAAAACTCCTTGCGATTGGTGACAATAGATGTTCCTATGTATTTCCGAAAATTCTCTTAAATGTGAACCATGAAGATCTCATGTACTACCAAACACATGTGCCGTGGTGTATTAGGACTACAGAAAGACAAGGTCTTTCAAAGTTGATGAGTTATCCCGGATCCCCACGGTAACAATCTAAGAGATAATTTAAACTTCTACAGCTTGTTTTTTCCACAAGAAAGAACAACAAAGAATCATATGCAAACATAAGATGATTGATTACCGAAGCTGTAGTAGTAGCCAACATGATACCTAGAATAGTTCCAAAAATCTAAGCTATGTAAGAGATGCAGCGAGAGATAGGGAGAAAAACGATCTCCTTGTCAAAGGTCACATATAGGATGGGTTCTCTTTGAGGGGGGACATTGATAAGTAAAAAATAAGACAGTTCTGATACATTGCAACATAAGTCATAATCCACTTTTCAGCAACATTAACCTTCCTTGTAGCCACTTCCAAAGAGTCCCATAAAATACGACCATATGCTTTACTTGTATCAATTGCAACAGCAGCCTTCCCCACTTGACCAGACTTCTGAGATCAAATGATATTTGTGAGTTATTGGGCTACCAAAATGCTGTCAAAAATCGACCCATCCAGCTACATATACATTTTGAAACTGAGACACATTGCTCATTACCTATTTCACTAGCTTAGCAAGAAATTTAGAAATGATTTTGTAGGCATTGTTGTAAAGACTTATTGGCCTGAAATCGCGTAAAGACTGGCACCTTTCCTTTTAGGGACAAGTGTGACGTGTGTATAATTTGTCTTACTAACCAAATACCCAAAGTTAAGGAAAGATAAAACTGCCTTTGTAATGGGAAAGCTCATAGAATCCCAACAGCTTTGGTATACTGTGGCTGGGATTACATCCAGCACGGGTGATTGTAGTGGAGCAATCTCAAAAAGAGCATTTCTCAACCTCAATCCCTCTAAATAATTTACATGGTAAAGCTACCCGGTCTTCAGATAAAGCTATTGAAATAACATCAATAGAAATGAACCGTTGGGATGAACCTGCACCAGATTGATTTGGGGCGAGCATGCAAATGTCAGAGAAATGATTGATGAAGCAATTTATAATATCCGCGCCAGAAGAAACCCACTCATTCTGATAGTTCAATATTCGATGTATTCGATTCACATTTTTTTTTAATTATTGTAGATGTATGGAACAACTTTGTATTTCTATCGCCCTTAATTGCCCACTTAGGTTTGGCTTTCTGTGCCCAACACATTTCTTCGCAGTCAAGGTGCCAATCTAAATGCAGTCTCAGTTGTCGATCTAGACGAGACGATTTTGATTTGGCAAGAGAGATTGATTGAACGTGTTAAGAGTTGATTTCTCGCATCTTCAATTGTGGCAGGGATATTGCCAATTCTTTCTTTTTTAGAAGGATTTATAATATGCATCACAATTATCCTAGCGCAAGCACTTGGAACAAACGTAGACCAGTAACCACAGTACACTAAGCCACTTTTATAAGCTTTATGTCCATAGAATTCAAACGCCCGTATGCTTGGAAATGAGGGGGGCCTTTTTGGAATAGTCCAACAGGAATACGTGTCGAGGAGGATAAGAGTATTATCTGAGGCCTGAATCCCGAGGTTATAAATTTTGGTACAAGGAAAATTTTATGTCCATGTTGGGGTTGCAAAACCTATATCAATTTTCTTAAATGTGCAAGCGTCGCCTATAAGGACTAAAGGACCACTAAAACTGGCTAAGGCTAATCTGTTATGCTTCCAAGTTTGTCTGCATTGCTCGACAACCAGGTGTCCATAATTAAAGCCTCCAACCAAGATTGTCCTCCAAGGTAACAAGAACAAGATCAAGATGACGTGAGAATCAGAACGCAGTGTATTTTGCCATTGCACCCAAAGTTAGTCATAGTCAATTCATTCCAATGCTAAAGTGAACCCCCTACGTTCGAAAAATATGATCCACCATTGTGGTTTCAGATTTTCTTGGAAAATAAAATGTCAAAGTTATGGAAACGGGTCATTTGACAAGCTATGCAATCTTTACTAGGCTGACTGAAACCTCGACAGTTTCAGCTCAACGATCTCATAGAGAGTGAAGGCGTTGTACACGGACAACACTCGAAGCCCTTTCTGTGCGGATAAGCAGTCTTTCGAATGGATCAGACTGGGGAGGAACCCCACTCTCTTGTACAGCAAAAAAAGGAGGTTTGGAGCAAATTTTAAGAAGAGAAAACAAGTCCAAACAACAGAATTCTCTTACATCTTTTCCTAGAAAAACGACCTAATCCACCTTCCAAACTTTTCAGTTATTTCCTCCACCAAAGGCCATCATCAACCCTAGCACATCAACTCTAGGCACATCAACCACTAAAAATCATTTTTTTGGCTAGAAATAGATTGCCAATTAGAAGAGACCTGCACCGACTTCCCACTACCCATGCGAGCAAAACACACCCTACCACCTTTTAAGGCCTCAAAACATATAGAAGTAAGACCCACATACGCCGCCTTCGAGGGACCATGAAACCTTTCCAGACAATATGTCCTTCAATTGATGGAATACTTCTAATGTTACGAGACTTCCTTTTCAAAGGCACTATCCAACGTTTGTAAGTTTTATATATTTAAGTCAGGTTTTGCAATTTGGGCATCACCGATTTAACCCATGCACCTTACAAGTTTCTACACCATAAAACTCAATCCCAAGACCAACAGGAAATATATCCCCACTCTCAAGGCCTTGAACTTTCTTTTTCCCATTTGGTTCTAATATCACCATTTGGTAAGGAGAAATAGAAAGATTTTCACCATGACCTCCATTCTTAACATAAAGGTAGGGCTGATCAAACTGTAACAGAAGTATGGGTAACGAACTTAATTCCAGCAAATGTGCAACTATTCATTCTTATTAAAGCACAAACGGAAGACAGGATATACCAGTTTTCCCGATAGGCGTACCTTACAATGATGAATGGGCGAATTAAAATTTCGGTTGCCGGTACTGTGTGAGCTATGCAAGTTGATAGCTAATGATCTCGCAGAGCTCCCGGTGGAACCAGAACAGGAGAAACCGAAAATGCTTAGATCTTACTCGTCAGATCGCAGCGACCCCACTGATAAATCTCGGTATGAAGATGACCACTCCAATGACTTGCTGTATGGGAGCGTTTATACAAGAGTGTGGCCACCGCAACTTTAATCCCGCCGTCGTTGGTGTTGGGGGTGGGGAGATGTGTGGGGTGGTGTGCGACTGTGATTAGGGAGGTCGGGGTCCGGTCAGTATTTTGGACGGCTGGGTTTTGTGCACTGCTCCTTTGGTTGCTCGGGTGGTATAGGTGGTTATGGTTGGGGTAGTGATATCAAAGGCGCAGGCGCACCTAAGGCGCAAAAGGTACCTGGAGCCTAGGTGCAAGGCACAGGTGCGGGCCTTTTTGAAGCGAGGAGCAATATTAAAATAAATAAATAAATAGTGTATTAAAACAATAAAATTACGTTAAAAAAATTCTGAACATGACAATTAAGAAACTTCCAAACATTAGAAAAAGTTTCAAATTCCATAACATTATAATTTAACAAGCTTACAACATTAGAAAAGTCTTAAATCCACTGAAAAATAGCAAATCACTATATATCAGACCCTGTAGAGCCTACTTCTCTGTTTTCTATCAAATCTATATATAGAATACCAGCACTGATCATCTTCTCTGGCATTGGCTGCAAATTTTGTGTTTTTAGTTTTAAAGAAAGAGAGAGAAATTAAGAGAGAGACAAAGAGATGGGACACCATTCATGCTGCAACAAACAAAAGGTAAAGAGGGGCTTATGGTCACGGGTCACCAGAAGAAGAAGAGAAACTCATCAACTACATTTCAACATATGGCCATGGCTGCTGGAGCTCTGTTCCTAGACTTGCTGATATTTATTTAAAACCCCCATTTGATATCCCTTCTCCCTTTTTCTTTTTCTTGTTCTTTTTCACCCTGTTTGTTGGATCACTGATCTGCTTATTAATTGATGCCCAATAATTAACTTTTTCTCTGTTCCTCCAACAGAGAAATTGGTATTCTTTGCAGAACAGATTAGCAATATTGGAGCAGAGAGAGAGAGATAGAGATAGAGAAACCTGAGGGTACTGGAGCAGGCGAGTAGCTGCTCAATTAGAGCAAACGAGGGTGGAGTAGCTGAGCAGCACGGCAGAGAGGAGCAGCAGTAGCGACGGCGGCTGGAGCAGAGGCAGCAACCGGAGCAACAGACGGCCTGCGGCGACCGGGCGTGAGATTGTGAGAAACAGATTTGGGGATTCTTTATTTTAATGTTTGGGATAATTGCATAAAATACCCCTGTGGTTTGGGATAGTTACAAAAAGACCCTTCGAGTTACAAAAATTGTAAAAGAGCACCTGTGATCGTAAAAGTGTTTCATCCGACGGTTTTTGTAACGATTTAAATAAATTATCCAAAATACCCAAGTCTTGACCAAAACCCCAGCCCCGCCCTTCATAGCCACAACCCAAGCCCTCTCTATCATCACGACCATCCAGCCCCTACCACCACCACTCATCTACGTCTGTTGCAGCCACAAGCCCAACCCCCCTGCTCTTGTCGCCGCCACAACACTGTCAAACTTTTCCCCTTCCCTTCCGTCGCCAAACTAATCCTACTGCCCCAACGCAGCCCTCCATTTTTGTCTAGTTTTAATGTGGCAGGACCTGTTTGTGGAAGAAAACCTAAGTACTTAGGCTTAGATGTGATTGATTCACCCAAATTGCAGAAACTCAAATCTAGGATTTATGTGCGATTAAAAGCCCATATTTGAGTACGTGTGATTAGGTGGCTGAGCTTGATTGCAGGGTTGGCGACGGTGCAAATAGTGAGTTCGTGCGATTAGGGTTGCATTTGGGTGCGACGTAGGTGGCTGGCCTGTTGCGGGGTTGGCGACGATGCAAATGATTTGGTTGATGACGGGTCTAGCAATGCACAGCTCGCAGTGGGTGGCGTGCGCGGAGACATAGGGTCATGGTTGGTGGTCGGGGCTCAATGGCGGCAGAAATTGGGGATGGTGGTGGTAGATGGGACTCTGTGGTGGTAGAAATTACAACTTGCGTTTTGGTTGAGGGTGGCGATCTGGCGGCTAGGTTTTTTTTTTTTTTTGTGAAGGTAGCAGCTAGGGTTAGCGGCTAGGGTTAGAATTTGGTTAAATTGGAAAAGAAGTTGGGACTTGAGCGGGAGAGAAAAAAGAAAGCGAGGGTATTTTAGTCTTTTTAATGTATTAAAATTTACCAAACGCATTTCTTAAGAGGGTGAACATCACGCGCTGTCAATTTGGAGGATTTCTTTAACGATTGTAATAACATTAGCACCTCAGGTGTCTCTTTGCGATTTTTATAACTCGAGGAGTCTTTTTGCAACTATCCCAAACTATAAGGGTTTTTTATGCAATTATTCCTTACTGTTTTAGTCTTTAGTCTTTTGAAATACAGCACATGGGTATAGTCAAAAATAATATTTGAGGTAATATTATTATTGCATTCAGTTTAATGTTTGAAAATATTCATTGTAGGCTTCTGGATTGAATAAATTTTTGATGGTACTGCTGAAAAAAAAAAGCAAATGGAGAAATTAAAAGAATAAATCTAATATGTTAAATTAGTTTATGGTTAAGATTTATAATATTCAAGACCATGTGCTTTGCATTTCATCAATAAGAAATGTAAAACATCCGGTCTTCAACTGCCATAACTGAACATATTTTCAGTTCAAACTGGCACCATATTTAAGCCTTATTTTTTTATGCATATTTAACTTAACCCTTTTTTCGTTTTTTTTCCTGTTTTTGTTTTTTGACAATTCTTCGTTTCTTAATTTTTTTTTTTACGTATTTCACTTTCTTTATTTTGTTTTTGTTTTTCAGTTTTTAATTGATTAATTGTTTGCTAATATAAAAATACAAGAAAAAAAAATCACAGTTTTCATTAACCAGTTCAATATCTAATACTCCATCAGTCCCTAAAAAACTGATCATATTTTCTTTTTAGGCCGTCCCACAAAAATTGATAACTTCTAAATTAGGAAAGATTCTGTAGGTATTTTTACATATTTACCCCTTTTATATTTTTTTATTCTATTTCTCTCACCACATTTAATTCTCTATCAACTCATTTTCTCTCTCCTAACCCACCACTTTATACTTTTTTATTATATTTCTCTCTCCACATTTAACACTCTACCAACCAAATTTCTCTATCATGGCTCACTCTCTTCCCCCTCTCTCTAAAAGATAAAATGAAAAAATACACAACATATAACCTAAATCGTTAATATACGTGCAAAGTCAAATGGATCACTCTTTTAGGGACGGAGGGAGTATTTATTTCACTTTAACCAAATTTAAAAAGAGAATAATAAAAGAATTTCTTTGTTCAGTTTTGTTTTCTCATCACACTTTTCATTTTTCAATGTATAGAATAGATTCATCAACCAATATTTTTTTAATTTCATCAAAATTTAAAAGGGAGTAATAAAAGAATTATAAGAATGTAATTGACATAATTAACGGATGACATAATCATTTACAAATAATTTACAACATTCATAATTTTATAGGTTACCACACAAAAATAAATGTATTTTTCACAACCACACATTTTGTTTCCCGTGTAAATGTAGGTTTAAACTAAATTTATGACATAATGTTCTTTTAACGTATTACAAACAAACTAATTAGAGAAAGGTAGGGCAAAACCGAAAATGATTACAAAATTAGTAATTAATAATAGTATTTATGAAAGGTTAAGATAATAATGGAGTAGTATTTATGATAGGGGTAAGATATTTGAGTGATTAACGAAGGGCAAAAATAGAATAAAATGATTTATGAGATTCATACTTTTATAGGAAGTATAGATAGATTAGTTGGACTTGGTAAAAATAATCAACGACCCAGATAAAGACACAACGCCATATCCAACGGTTAGATTTAATGCTCCTAGATGTGTGCCTCCACCGCCACTACGCGCCTTGTGGCTTTGCGGCTAGGCTCACTAGGCGCGCGCCTCATTAAACGCACTGCGCCTAGGCCTAGGCGAGGCTTGAGTTGTGAGCCTAGTTGCATCTTGCGCCTTTGCGCGCCTAGGCATGCTTTTTAACATTAGGTTGGGGTTGCATATTTATGGTCTTAGTGGTTAGGACAGGTTCAGGCAGTGGTGGTTGATGACTTGCCTATGTTAATTTAGTTGGTGACCGGCAATGGTAATTCAGCGGTGATGTTCTGTGACCGGCGGTTTGGTGCTTCTGTCTTTGGTAGGTTTAACTCTATAATTTAATTATGGAAATCAAATATATTGCTACTACATATAGAACTGCATATACAACCAAAAAGACTTTGGCCAAATTTGTGATACCCCGGAAAATACCGAAAATTTATCTAACCGTGAGTTTGATTAATTAAGGGGTGTTATTTTTATTAAGTAGCAATATGTTGATGATGATTAAGTGTTAGGGAGCTATATGGGAGGTTAGTTTGGCCTTGGGGGTCAAAATATAATTTTAGAAAGTTAAAGGGGGTAAAAGTGTAATTTTGAAAAATATGATGAACGGGATGCATATCTTTATTAAGTAGCATCTTTTTGATGATAATGAGGTGTTAGGGGGCTACATGGATGGTCAGGGTGATTTTGGGGTCAAATTGTAATTTTCCAAAGTTAAGGGGTCAAAATGTAATTTTGGAAACTTGAGGGGCCAAAGTGCAAATAATGAAAGTTTGCAAAATGTGTCATAAGGTGGGGAGAATTTGGCCTAGTGTCTTCCACCTCTTGAGTGAATTGGGCTGACTAAGCCTCATAAACAATAAACTATTGTAGGGATAAGATAATGGAATGAAAATATAAAAGAAAATTTGTGGGGTTGAAAGTGAAAATATGAGAAAGTCATGAATAAGAGCTGGGTGTGAACAATAACCACGAAGAATATCACTGTAGCAGCTACGGGAAAAAGAGAAGGAAAAAGGAAGAAGAAGGAAAAGAAGGAAAGAAAGTGAAATCCAAACCCTAACGGGGTAAGATTTTGAACCCTAATCGCGAAATTATGGATGAATTAGATGGAATTTTTGGTTGAAGAACATGTTATATATGTATGGCTGTGTATATAGATTCGGGTGGATATGAGTATGAATTTATATGGCGGAATTGTGTAATTAAGTGGATTTTGTGTGTTAATGTGTAGTAGTCATGTAAGCAAGTGATTCGAATGAGAACCAAATGAGAAATTCATGTGCAATTGAAGGAGAAAAGTGTGCTCAGGTGTGGGACGGATGAAGGAGGAAGAAGATGAGTGTGTGTGTGTCCAAGGTGAACTAGTGTGTGTTTAATGTGAATAGTGACTATTTTTGTCACTAAAAGTGGAAATTAGTTAAACAGTTTCTAATTCGAATTTTTAAAAATACTTAGGGTCATATTTAGCCAAATTACAAAAATGAGACCCTAGTTAGTTTTGAGAGACCTGTATTGTGGAAAACTTTCAGATTTTTCCGAGATCGGGAAGGGGGTGAACGGATGCGGGAAGTTTGGAACTTTATGGTAAAAGTTAAAATATCAAACGAATGCGGTTTTGCGCAAATATTTAATGAGGACTCTATAATGTTGAGAAGTTCCATTTTCCAAGTTTTCGGGTCATTCCGAAGTCGTTAGCTATTTTTGGCCGAACGGGCTTTTAAGCGCTCGGTCCGGACAGCGGTTCGGGATTTTTGGGCGAAAATTTTGTAAAATACTTTTTAGCTCAAGAATGAATGCAGGAGATTTAAATATATCATTGTAAAGTGGTTTTGATATTTTTATGGTGCCGGGAACCCTCAGGGGGCATTTTGGTAATTTGCCACCCGGAAAGGGGTATTTTGGTAAATTTCCAGGTAAAGTTTTTCAAGGGACTTTTTAGTCCAGAAAGGATTGTAAAACACCTAAAAGGTTGTTTTGAAGCTGATTCGGGGCGTTGTGGTGATAGTGAACCCCGGGGGCATTTTGGTAATTTGCCGCCAGAGGGGGTATTTTGGTAAAGTTTTTCTATAAAATGCTTCAAAGGACTTGTTAGTCCGAAAAGGGATGTAAGACAGTTGAAAAGTTATTTTAAAGTAGTTTTGAGACGTTTGTTGGGGCGATGGCCGCCAGGGGGTGTTTTGGTAATTTTCCCTTTAAAATTTTTTGAGAAAATATTTGGTCTATAAATGATGCAGTACATCTAAAAAGTAGTTTTAAAGCGGTTTTGGGGTGTTGCTGAGGGTGTTGGTGATGTAGAGGCCATTAGGGGGTATTTTAGTAATTTGCCATGTTGGCGCTAAATTTTTGAGGATGCGCATAATTTAGCGTTCGGAGGGGTGGGAAGCAAGAATAGTGGTAGTATGTCTAAAATGAGGGTTGTTATCGATAATAAGTCGATAAGGCTAGATTAAGGATCCAATTATCGGAACGAATTAACTAGCTATCGTAAAATGCTATGAACGGTTAAGTGGGAATGGGTAGAATAAGGAGTGCGTATATGATGAATGATGACTAACGAGCATGATATGATTTGACTAGGTGATGCAGCTCGTTGCGATCAGAAATTGCGAGTTGCTTCGGCTATAAGCCAAGCAGGTAAGGACAATGCGGTTCGATATGCTAATTCATTGTTCGATTAGCATGCCATGTTGATGACGTGTTGTTGCATTCTTGCCGTTCTGATTGAGCACCGGTAGTCATTGTGACCGGTATCTGCACCCTCTTTTTACATATAGCTGGCGAACATTATCTTTTAATATTTTCCCACGTCTTGTTATTTCAACCACCTTCTCCATCTCTCAATTCAACGTATTTGTCTATACTAACCGCTTTCTCTCCTGTGAGATTCTACTCAATGGGCATCCTGAAAGTGCTAAGATCTACATTATTTTCTTCCTTTTACTGGGGCTGTCATAACAGCAGCCACCAGTCGTACCTTTAGAACTCCCACAATCTTTTTGTAGAAGTCTCACCAGCTATTTCTTAAGGTTTTCTTGACCTAATATACTTCTCGCATATTTCTTCCACTTACGTCCTCAACATTCAACATAATCACTACTATTGAGGGTCCTCTCTCGCCTTTCCGAGGAAGGAGTAGCATGATAATTAAAATTGCGCGTCATGATATTAACCTTTACGCTCAAACAACTATTGGTTTTCATCATTAAACAACAATTTTCTTTTTCTACAATAATATGTAAATGATACTAGTTTCCCTATCATCATTCCCTTTCTCAATCATACTTTCGGTCCGATTTCAAAAGCGAACTCCGCCCCTACTCGTACACCTCATCAACCTCAGAGGAACTATCACGCTCTTATAACAATTTCAGGCTTCAATGACTCCCTCTTAGAATCAATTGTTGCCTGTCTTTAGGTATTGCCCTATCAGGAGGGCAATCACGAATAACCTATCATGTTCTTTCGAGTGACCCGCATACTGGTGTCACTGTCTCCTTTAATAGCTAATTTGATACTTCATTCACGTCTTCTCATTCAACTTTCAATCTCTCTATCGTTTAGTTAACATCGCTAATTTGGGACTCGAGCTGACTTGTTGATCAGTCCATTTTTCCTCATTACTTGGAAGTACTTTTTCCTCCAAAATCTCATTAAAATTCTCCTCATTTCCAGCCTCAACTCCTCATGTCTCCATTTATGGTTTAGACAATAAAAGTGCCCGACCTCAACCATATCTCTCTACTAGGTCCTTTTATTTCAATTTTTACTGGACCTCGATAAGGTGGTAAAACCCACTCGTCTACATTCTCATCAGGATCCTTTTTCGAGATCCGACACCGCAACCTTATCATCATCAAACCACTCTTCTAAAACTAGATCAACCAACTCTTTCTTCTATTCCTAGCATCAATAGTCGGAATGCTGAGGTCATAATATATATGCCGTAGCCAACCTCAACCCACATATCTTAACCATCCTCCTAGTTCAGTCAAATCATCAAAATTCTTCTTCTACTTCTCTCATTGACAACTTAGGCCTTCCACCAGACACTTCAAAAGTCTACAGAATCATTTGCCTAAGCTCTGATACCAACTTGTGACACCCTCAACCCTGGTGACGTCACCGGGTTGAGTTATCGACCATAATCATATTCAAAATCTTGTGCTGAATACAGAGCAACTACATCCTCATACTCACACATCATTAATAGACGCTCCAAAATGCGTCCTTACAAAAAATTTTCTTACAAAAAATTTTCTTACAAACATACATCATACTGCAGCGGAAGACTCTTAAGTCTATGAACAACATGCATATGTACAACCTAATATACGACTGAAGTCGTAGGATTCTTAACAACCGATCTCACGGCTCAGTCTTTACCTCACACAACGCATCCCCTTGCTCAACTTTTCTAACTTGTTTCTCTTCCCTTCTCTAGAGGGTTCTCCTTATAGCCTGCACAATACAACATAAGGAATGAGCGCAAATCGCCCAGTAAAGACAACACGAGAAATATCGTGTACAAATGATTCAAAAGATTCGGAGGAATAATAATCATCTCAACGATAGCAATGAATCAAGAGTAGTAAATAAATTTCAGCATCAACATAACTTGTCAAACGAAAAGTTTTCTTTCGTTAGACTGAGCGGCTTTAAGGCCCAATAGAACAGCATTACTGCCACCTCATCATGGACTGGACTGACTGACCGACAGACTGACTGACTATGCAAGTGAATACTAAAACAGGAAATTGAAAGATAAACATCAACGAAATACAAGTCATTAACATCATTAACATCAAAAGAAAATCAAATGCAATGCAACTCAGACACGACAGATTAGACTCGACCAGACATGACAGACTCGACCCGCGCGCCCTACATCCTCTTTGCCAGTGATCATGTTTCACAGGCCATCCTCCTCATATTGATGTCCCATTTTACGGGATGTTCATCTCAGTCTCAAGTAAATAAAAGAGACATTGTCAACAAGCAGGGAACTCATTTAGAGTGCTTTCCCTAATCACGTTACAGCCAAGCAACAAGACATCATCAACGGGGCGAACTAAGGGAAAATTTATTCCACCTTATGTCCTCAACAACACAGCTCAACAAGGAATACCAGATCAGAAGATTGACCGGTGTTCAGACCTAACAACAAGAGTTCGACGTAACATCATCAACATGGTGGACTTGGGAGAAGATTACCGCAAGCCCTCAACAACGTTCTTACATAAGAGAAATGTCGGTTATCAATAAATACCAATATTTCACAACAACACGCAACGACCTCAACAACATCAACGACATCATTATCAACGATAGGACGGACTCGGGAGAAGATTACCGCAAGTCCTCAATGGTGTTCTCAAAGAGAAGAGATATCGGCTATCAATAACCGCCGACATCTCACAACAGTCACACGATAACCCCTACGCAACATCATCATCAACTTTAGGTATGCTAATCAAATCGAACCATAGCATACAAGGAGACACATCATCCTGATTAAATTCTATCAACAAGGCGGACTAAAGGAATTATTCTATCCTAAGTCCTCAACAGCACAATTCAAATGTTTGTAAGAAAAATTTTTGTAAGGACGCATTTTGGAGCGTCTATTAATGATGTGTGAGTATGAGGATGTAGTTGTTTTGTATTCAGCACAGGGTTTTGAATGTGATTATGGTCGATAACTCAACCCGGTGACGTCACCAGGGTTGAGGGTGTCACAAAATTACCCTCATAACTCATGAAGTTTATCATAAATGCACTCAACTTCTATTAACTTTTTTATTACAATCCGTTCTATGAAGGTTTCTACCCGCATTTAACATAACTACACACTTTTAACGACAAAGCCTACTCTATTTCAAGATACCTAGCCACTCTACTTTATGCATTTTCTATACCCAAAATTCCCTCTCTTTGTTGTTTATCTACCTATATGGTCCTTTAGAGTCAGGTAGAATTCAACCAAGCAAACCCACAAACCCTTCTTCCCTTCCTCCACCTTATGGTCGTATCTCTCATTTGCTTTCATTTAATTTACTAGCTTAAGGAGGTAATAATGTCTAGGTCTAATATAATGAAGAATGGTTGGATCTGAGGTTTAGGTACATGAATTGCTAGTGCATAAAGAGGGCAAACTTGAAGATTGTTGAATATGATGAGAAGCCAATTAAGGGTAAGTTGTTCTTCATCTATGCAAGTGGCGGATGTAACATGTTCAATTGATGCAATCCTAATAGAGCAACATTGGAGCCACATGGAAGGTCAATGAAATGTACATGAAGAGATCAAAGGCTTGAAATCAATGAAGAAGCAAATATGCAGTTAGTAAGGGAAATTGAGCTACATCCAGACACAAACTGCAATTACTTGAATCTAATCAAGCAAGAATGAATTTGTTGGTTATTTCTCCTCTAATGTCCTCATGGATATGTATTACGATGATGATTTTTGTCATCCGCAAATGAGAAATTTGAGTGTGTGTTTATGTACAGCAACTAATGTGGACTTCTCTAATTCTTTAGGGTTCTTTTGTAATGATATTGTGAATGCACGTGAATGGGTGTGATGGTTTGGATAATTTTCTAGGATTCTTCTCTAATTTGGAGTATTTATGTTCATGACATCTTGTGGATGAATGTGATGGTTTCGATGATTTGAAACACATTGCTAAAAACTCGGTGTAGAAAGACACTGCCCAGACCAAGTGTACAAACACACTTTTCAATCACTGCCCTCAAACACACCTACACAAACACACTGCTCAGACACTCTGCTTAAAGCACGGTGCACTAAGGCACTGCACAAACACACTGCAGAATTATTGCTCAAACACACAGTGCATAAACACACTTCTCGAACGAATCTAACACACCTACACAAACAGACTGTACCAAAGTGCAGTGTGCACCAATACACCTGCACAAACAAATTGCACCAGAATGCAGCTGTGTGCAGCAACACACCTGTACAAACACACTGCACTTTTGTGCAGTGTGCGCAAACACACCAGCACAACCTCTACAAACAGACTGCACTAAAATGCAGTGTGCACTAACACACCTGCACAAACACAATGCACCACCACACCTACACAATCTTCACAAACACATTGCACCAAAGTGTAGGTGCAACAACATACCTACACAACTTGCACAAACAGACTATGCCAAATTTGTAATGTGCAGCAACACACCTGCACAACCTGCACCAACACACTGCACCACAGTGCAATGTGTACAAACATACCTCATAGCTTCCATAAAATGCAGCGTGCAGAAACAGACCTGCACAACCTGCACAATTATAGATAGCACATTGCTATGAGCAAATATTATGTGCATCTAATACAACACACTATTATGCAAAACCTCTTACTTACGCAATAATGATAAATACATAGTCACGTGTCTACATCATCCAAACATGTTTGCATTATCTAAAAGCAGACAATTTACATCATCCAAAAGATTTAAGTTTACATGATCCGACGTTGTTGATTTTACAAACTTTACACATTGTCAACATGTCTGTAAACGAAAGTTAAGTTAACATATTCCTGTGACTTTAACTTGAAAAACTTGTATTCAGTAAAGGCATCTTCACAGTATCTTTAATCGGCTAAAAGTAATCTCATATTTACACAAGAATGCACACTTGAGTGCAGCTTCCATGCATTATCACCGGGTTGGAGCCACGACCTCAAGTCCTCCCTGTTAAAAAATAATAAATCAGAGTGAGAAAGCATGAATGTGAGTAGTTAAAAAGAAATAAATCTCTAAAGTTAACACTTACATCAATATTCATGCTAACTTGACTGCACCCTACTTCACTGCGCCCAGCTTGATTTCCCCCAACTTGATTCCCCCCTTATTTCTTTACAGCATTGGCCTTTATATTGCTTCCCACTAGTGCCCTCTGGCAGGTCCTTATGTTGTGCCAAATTTGTATAAAGTTCCATATTTCACAGTGCATGACCTTCTCCCTTCTCTACCAGGTTCATCAGCTATCCTCTTCCTATCTTTTCTTCGCCTTCCAGGAAACCTCCTTAATGGTAGAGATCGCAACGGCTCCCTAGAGCTAGCTAGCTGCCAGTGGGTCTCATCATGCACTAGGTGTATAACCTTAACACAAGCCTTTAAGAAAGTATCCCTTCTATAGCATTCATCCACAAAATTTGCCACATTCATCCCCCTCGTATTGATACATGCTGCTGCATGCTTGCAAGGTATACCATTAAGATCCCAAACCCTACAATAACAACTTCTTCTTTGGAGATTCACTACATGAACCTTTCCAAGATCAACTACCTCAAACTCTATAACCCAGCACCCAACACTATTTTATAGAATCTAGACACAACAATTGCATGTTTGCATTTTTTTTAGTATTTTTGGAGCTAACTTATCCTCTCAAGAAGCAACCTTTTTCAAAATTTTCATGTACTCAGCAAATAAGCCTTGTTCTAACATTATCAATAATAGATAGCACAAGTTTTCCTCTCAAGTTCCCTAGCCAATTGTTGAAGGACTCAATAATATTACTGGTTACTTGCTCATTCTTAATAACAAGGACAAATGTATACCTAGCCTAACTCTCTACCTTATGCCCTTTCAACAACTAAGCTGCTTCTGATGATAAGTTTTCCATTCGTCACATAGTAGGGTTAAAGTCATCCACGTTGCATGACTTAACATCATACTAAAGTAGTTTTTAAGATTCATGACAGGGTATCTAGGCCTAAAGTTATTGTAAAGATGCATGCAACACCTTCTACGAGTTACATGTCGTATGATGTTTGCCAAGGCAATCTCAATACATATTGTGATATCAAATAAGTAAGTACAATAACAACATAAACCTGTAAGCATGAAAGAAAGAAAAATTTTAAGATTATACCTTTTTCCGTCAGGCATGTTTACCCTTGGCTTTAGCTCAGAATCATCACATATGATGCTATAAAGGTGATGTAGAAAAAACTTCAAACTGTGTGTTCTCACTCTCAACAATAGCAAATCCCACCGAGTACAAACCATTATTCATATCTAGACCTACAGTAGACGGTAATACACCTCTACAAGGCCCTTTGAGATGACATCCATCAACTGTAAGAAATGGCCTACAACCATTCTTAAACCCATTCTACACAGTTGCAAATGAAAAGAATAGCCTTTGGAAGTGAGACAAATCCAAGTGAGGTGAAAACTCTTTGAGTTTCAAGCTTGAACAAGCTACCAGGATTAGTCATCATTTCTCATGTCCAAACATCCATAGCTTCTTATATGACTCGGCATCAGGCCCCTCAATTTTTTTCATTGCCTCTTTTTTTGCCCTATAGAGCTATATTATGAACCTCTACACCAGAGTTTTCTAGCAACGCTTCTTACATGCCATCTAAAGTAATATCAAGATTTTCCATAATGTTGTTAATCAGCTTCTGTGCAATCCAAGTGGAATTGGCCTCTTTGTTGCCATAACATTTGTTGCCCATCACACAAGAATGTTCAGGGCCAAATTTCTTTATCTTATAAGCTTTACCATCAAGATTATGAGGTGCATATATTATCCAACTACATCTAAAATTACCACAGTAGGGAGCAACCCTTCTCCTTTCATTTCTTTCTTTGACCAGCTTAAACCCATTCTCAATACAATAACCCTTCAAAGTTGCCCTAAAATGGTTGACATCTTCAAACAGTTGACCCTTATACAGTTCAAATTTTCCACCTGCCTTCTCGTGAAGCAACTTTCTCATCATGTTTGTCTACATTTACTGCTTAAGCATCCAAACTCTCATCACTGTTGTACAAGGTATGTTTTATCATCATCAGCACAGTTGGACAACTCATCTTCAGTTAACTAATGTTCGGGTGTCATAGGCTCTTCATAACTTGCCCCTGAGCCTTCATCAGTCTCACTTAGTTCTTCTTTTACTTCTTAATCATTGTCCTGAAAAGCATCACTAGAGTGATGCATCTCTTTCTCATCAACATCGTCACTATCACTCTTACTTTCTTCCTCATCATATATGTTAGAGACCCTACTAAACCCAGGTCGACTATCATTTCTAGCTGCCCATATATTTAATTCTGGATAACTAACTGTTGTAGGTTTTGCCCCAACAGTTTATAAGAAAACATGTATCTCCCTAGAATTCCCATAAAGTGCAAACATGTCAAGAAAAGATTTATCAAAAGTTATTTTAGCCCTAACATTGGTTCCAAGAAAAGTAAAGTAGATCGCAATAGATGTACCTAGATCAGTAGGAAGCTCTTTCAAATCTTGCTCACTTGCATCAGTAAGCAGTTCCTTATGGTTATATCTGTCAGGATCCGCATCAATAATGCTTATCACTAGCAGTTCATGTCTCCTTTCAGTGGCCATCCTATAATGTGATGAGAAAGAAGATTTAGGGCTTTTAGTTTAGGGTTTAATTGGGGGTTCAATTAGGGCTTTCAATTGGGAGTTGAATTAGGGCTTTTAATTAGGGGTTTAAACATGGCTTCAATTACGGCATTCAATTGGGGGTTCAATTCAGGCTTTAAATTAGGGGTTCAATTAGGGCTTTCAATTGTGAGTTCAAATAGGGGTTGAATTAGGGCTTTAAATTAGGGTCTAACTAGGGCTTCAATTATGTGTTCAATTAGGGCTTTCAGTTAGGGGTTCAATTAGGGAATTCAATTGGGGGTTGAATTAGGGCTTTAAGTTAGGGGTTCAATTAGGGCTTTATTACAAATCCAATTAGGGGTTTAACTAGGGATTTGATTACATATTTAATTAGGGGTTCAATTAGGGCTTTCAATTACGAGTTCTGACAAGGCATTCAATTAGGGCTTCATGAGAACATCCTAGTTCTTGCATAGATACTAAGGGATGAAGCTTTCTGAGTGTAAATCGTGAAATAGTGAGGAAAACATACCTTGAATTGAGGATGTGAGTTCGTCATGTACCACAACGAGACAACAAATGAAAAATCGAGGATATGATGGCATTTGAAATAAGAACAGATGATGGCTTTTAAGTGTGAAATCAAAATCAGGTTGATTTTGATTTCATTTTTTATTCTCTCGATCACATATCACCCCTACCTCTCTGCCACTTCGTTTTCCCTCCGAATTCCCAGAATTTACATTTCCCTCCAAATTCCAAGAAAATGTCATGTGAGGGCATTAATGTCTTTTGGCATTGCATTATTAACACCGTAATAAAAAAGTTAGTAGGACCTGAGTGTATTTACGGTAAATGCCAGGAGTTTTGAGTGTAATTTACCCAAAGACTTTTGGTGGCCAACTAACAAGGCTGGTGCCTTCTCATTGAAGAGTGCTTATAACTTACTACACGGCTAAGAAGGCATCTCGCTTTTGTAGTGAAATTTGTCTACCTTTTAGCTTGTGATAAAGATTGTAAAAAATATCGGTAATAGAGAAAATGCACTTTTTCTTATGGGAATTGGTGCATTAGAAGTTGTCCGTTTGTTCAGAAATGCTCCAACATAATGTCCCGTAATAAATGTGTGCCCCTTGTAGAATTCGAGACCCATAAACTTCTTTTTTTGGACTATCCTGTATTAAGGATGTCTGGAAGACTTCTTTATTAAGAATGTCACAACTTAGTATGTAAACTTAACAGTACCAAAGTGGGTTGCCCATTGGCTAGGGCAGCCAATCTATAATAGGGTTGGTGCTCTCATATGCATTGTTTGGATTTTAGTTGTTCTATTTTCAATATGGCGTGGGAGAAATGACTTAATCTTTAGAAACAAACTTGGCAGTCCACTGTCTACTCCCAGAAGCCTCCTTAACTATAGGAGCACCCTGTGCAGCAGCAGCACAGGTCTTGCAGCGCCTACTTGGCTCACAAAATGGCCAACTCCATGGCGAGGGAATCTTTAAGTGGCTACCTCATCTCATCCAAGAAGCTGA
Source organism: Escallonia herrerae (assembly GCA_033070095.1). Lineage (NCBI taxonomy): Eukaryota > Viridiplantae > Streptophyta > Magnoliopsida > Escalloniales > Escalloniaceae > Escallonia > Escallonia herrerae. Next base: position 393,173 of record JAVXUP010000547.1, read on the forward strand.
GTTGTGGCGTCGAGACACTCAGTGCGCAGGCGGTCTTTGAAGTAGTCATATTTATGTGACCAAGGATAACCTACGCTCCTTTTGCCTCTGCCCCATGTAAGTAGACGAGCTCTTATACACTCAAATCTCATGAACAACGACAATCTTTTGTCACTCAACCTCGCCTCAAAGCTTTTCCATCTTTATGTTTTGCACAGTATCCTCTGTGGTGAACTCCTTGGCCTTTTCTCAGTTTCCCATGTATTGTTATTGGCCACCGTGATCTTATTGAGGCTGTCCTCGAGGTTATTGGTGGTTTGGTTCAGTTTCTCTATCTCAAGCTCCACCACCACCATACCCTACATAAGAGCAAAGGCTTAGAAAAATTGTAGTTTTACCTAAAGAAATTGATTAACTTTAGGCACATACCTGCACAACCTCCTTTACCATGCTTTGTGCGCTGACAAGGGTGGTCATTGGCTCCAAAGCCTTATTCTATCGGGATAAGACCATGGCTTGCCTAATTATAGGTTGTTTCCAAGGACACTGGCTCTTCGATTATGATCTTCCACCCGAATGGTGTAGCTCTTCCGCCTTCTCAAAGCCTTCGCTTTCTCAAAGCCTTCGCTTCCAGATGGTCGACATCTTTGATGCGTATTTGGCTTAGAAGGCATCTTAAGCACCACCTTCTTAGGCTCCATCCTTTTTGGCGGCACTAGAACCTTATGCATGATGGCATCGAGGTCCATGTTGAAGTCTTCCACCAGGGCGGGATTAGTCGTGGTAAAGCCAGTAGTTGGCTTCCCAGCCAACTCAAAGCGGGGATCAATGGAAGGGACATGTTCCCCGTTGAGCTGCTCAGACATTTCTGGAAAGTTTGCCTGTTTCGCACTACCTTTGAAAGATTCCCTGGCCTGGAAAAGGCATGAGAAAGTGTTGATCACCATCTTATTTCATTGTTAAAATTAATTAGGAAGAATAAGAAAAAAAAACCCAAATGACTCCGAGTTGCTAACCTAGGCATCTAATAATTGAAAACATAGATCATGGATTTTGGGACTAAGTTATACAACGGCAAGGTGCTAGCACCCGTTATACTCTAACAATTTCTACTACGTTTACAATGATTTTTTTTTCGTAACAACATTGCATAAATAAGCCTTAATCTAATCCTAAACATTAGATGAACCCAACATCAGGGGTCGAGTGGTCTACATACCCGGTCGGACAAATCGGGATCAAAACCACGTAATGCTCTGACCGAACCCTACGGGAGGTGACATAGATCTCGGTCTTTCTTTCTGAATAGACTCTACTTCTTCTAGTCCACATGACTTAATACTCTAATTGGCTGCACTTATAGTAATCTTAGAATGAAATGATATAGAAGTACTAATCTTGATTTTATCTTTTTTAATCGAGATACGGTCACGGGAAAGGGAGACAATCTAAGACTCTTCTATTCTAATCTACGAACAAAAATACTTATAAGAAGGTTAGAGAATCATACCTAAATCTGGGTTCCCCACTTGTCTGATCCAAGAATCGGTTTGACGTCAAAAACCAAGAAAAGTAATCTGTCATATTAGAAAATAATATTTTGGGCCTGAACACAACCTTAAATGGATTTTACTTCTTCCAGTAATTGTAGGTATCGAGAAGTTTAGGTATGTGCTTTTGAATCGCCTAAATCAGGTATTGTATGAGTAATTTAGGGCTAGTTAAAGTTCAGGTATGTGCTTCATGCAGGAATGCGAGATTTTCTAGTTTAGCCACTTTTTTTCACTTTTTCTAGATTTTTTTTTTGCAAAATTATTCTCCTCCCGAAAAGTCCTTTTTTCTTGTAGTCTAAGGGGTCAATTTATAGAGGTCTGGGGCCTAATAAAATGGTAAAGTTGACTTTTTCGTGCATAGTATCTCTAACAACATAGAATATCTGATTTAATCAAAAGGATCTGGAAAGTCAACTTATTGGCAGGTTCTTCATAATTAAAAGGCCTTACTCGTCGGTTTGTCAAAAACCTGTCAGCTCATCCCTTACTTAGACAAGATTTTATTCCGAATTTTACGAGATTACGTGGCCTTAATTTAAAAAAAAAGCCTAAATAATAACAAAGGAGTGCCTAGACAACCCATCGGTGACGGACCTCGCACGTGAGCGAACATCACCGAAAATAACCATTTTTGTAAAAAAAAAATACAAAAAAAGAATACAAAGAACTATGACGGACGCAGAGACTTGCACATATATGAGGTTGCACCTTTGTAAGGATTCCCTGGAAAAAGAACATGACAAATATAGTTCGGAAAGGGGATATTGCTCGAAGGCGAAGCCAATAAAGCGTGGAAGTGGTTGGTCATCTAATAACATCAAAAAGCAAATTGAGATTAAACTCTGTCTGGAGCCAGAGCCAATAATGCTTCAAAGCGGCTGGTTGGGAAACGAATGGCACACCCCTAGAAGCCAGAGCCAAGAACTTGTGATAGGGGCTGATAGTCTAGGGACTCTAACAAAAATAGAGATTAAACTTCATCTAACGGGAGCCAACAACGCTTGGAAGCGGTTGGTGGGCTAGATAAAGGGCACATATCTAGATGCCGAATCCACCAAATCGATTTGGATGGTCGTATAGACATACAAAAAATCCTAATATAAAATCTGGACCAATATCGCGTGAAAGCAGTTGGTCACTTAGATAGAAGGAGAATAGCTGTAAAGAAGTCACTCAAAGCTGAAGCCAAAGAATGCCGAAGGAAGTTGGTCATTAAGTGACAAAGCAAGATAGTTCAACTTTCTTCTAAAGCCGAGAGACCGATTATGTTGACACCTTCTTAGAGGCGGGACGGTCAATGACTCTCTTTTAAAGTCGATAAACAGGAGTAGATGACTCCTTTCTAGAGTAAAAAAGGTCATGGACTCTTGTCTAGAGTCAACAGACATGATAGGTTGACTCCTTTCTAGAGTTAAAGAAGGTCATCGACTCTCTTTTAAAGTTGACGTACGGGATAGGTTAGCTCTTTTCTAGAGTCAAAAGGTCATCAACTCTCTTTTAGAGTCGACAGACAAAGTGCTGTGGTTGTTTAGATATACTGAAAGATAATGCCTGTTGGCCGCACATTTTTGTGCCGTAATGGAGCAAAACTACCAAATAAATTTGGATGGTCGATAGAAAAAGTGCGCACTCCTAGATGTTAGAGCCACCAAATTAATTTGAGTGATTGTCTGAAAGTACGGACAAGAAGCATATCTCGATGCCAAAGCCACAAATTAATCTGGATGGTCGTCTAGATACACTAAAAAGTTTATGACTAAGAGCCAAAGCCAACAATAACAAAGACTGGTCGTTTAGATGTCTCCAAAACAGATAGTGGAGCAGTCACTCAAAGCTGGAGCCAACACTGCCCAAGGGCAGTTGGTCATTGTGTGATGCAGCAAGACCTGTCAACTCATCTAGAGTTGGTAAGAAGAATTATGTTGCTTCTGCCAACAAAGGATTGGATGTGATACTGGCCTTACGTTGTACACATCCATAAGTTAAGTGACATATTCGCATGTGACGTCGGCTAGGCGACATTCACATAAAGAAAACACTAGACCTGATAAGGATGACTATCAAGAAAAATAGGTAGTGGCATTAATGAGGAAATGAAAGCACATAAGCAAGCTAAATCGAAGCATGTAACCACAAAAATCTGAATAGCACACATACAAATAAGCTGGAAATTTGTTGCTTAAACAAGCATGCGACACACGCAAGAAGGTGAAGCCTGCAAATTTTTGGAAAGAGAGATTATGCAAGTATGTAAAACAAAAGGCACGTAAAACACGTAAAATTATCGGGTACTGGGGTTACACAAAAATGCAAGACAAAAAGCATGCGAAGACTGGTCGCATTTTTCCATACTATCACATATTTTAGATGATAATCACGACAGTGAGATTTCTAGCTACTATTGGAGAGGACGCACATAAATTTCTGTGGATCTGCCAACTAGACTTGGACTGGACTAGAACTGAAATTGGAATTGGACTAGGACTAGGGCTGGATCGGGACTGGACTGAGATTAAAACTGAGACCGGACTGAGATTAGGACTGAATGGGACTGGACAAGAACTAAATTTTACGCGATATCTATTAACCTAAATTAAAGGTTTCTATCCTCAAACATATATCTAGACTGAGACTGGGACCGGAATTGGACGAGGATGTGTTCTAACCTGGATTGAGGGGTTTCCACCCCCAAACATAGATGTGGATTCAAACATGGTTGTATATGACGAAAGTTGCCTATGTACCCTCATCATAAAGGGATCAAGCCAACTGTAGTTCAAACTGGATCTCGAAAGAAAACTATACATATACTCCACATACTAACCTGAGTTAAGGCTCAAATACTCTCGGACATAGGTCCGCACACAACAAAGGTTGCCTACACTCTCATCCAAAAGCTCAATCAAGCCAATTGTAGTTTAAAACTAAATTTGTAAAGAAGATTGTACGCGACTTCCACGTACCTACCCGGATTGAGGGTTAAATACCCTTAAACATAGACCTGGACTAGAAAATGGCTGGATCCAATGAAGGTTGCATGCATACCCTTTCCGAAAAGGGGCAAGCCAACTCCCTTTTTGTATCGAAAAAAGAGTTAAATAATTCTCTCTGAATTTCGCTCTCACTAACAGGTTCCTTCACCATCTTATTGTTTCTGCCATATCTCACTTCCATCTCTACCAACTTCCAAATTAAAATTACAGATTAGAAGAACTTTAGGGCCCCTCACATTAATTAACAATCGCCTCTCACATTAATTAACGATCCCATCAGAAGGGATTCTTATCTCCATAGGAGCCTATCTTCACATTTATCTGGGAAGCTCCGCCAAGTGCACTCAAGTACTGTATTGACTTACCCAAGACCACAAATCATACCTACTTCCAGGCTCAAGAACTCAACTTCCTTCACTGTAACCTTCTTCCCCAATAGTTTCACTGTAACCTTCTTCCCCAAATACCAAAATAGTTTCATCTATCTTGAATTAATGGACAATAACGACCCCAACCAACTTCAGATCCCTCTTCATCACCTAAATTAATGGAACATTCTTCCCACAATGATCAACCAAACCCTAATTCACCGCCATTGAATTTAATACCCCCAATTACTAACCTTGAACCTCAAGACCAAGAGCCTCTAGACCCACCTTCACCGCCTCATCATGCCCCTTACATTCCCTTCCAACCTACCCAATGACATACTAACTCGTAGAAGTGCAGTACTCTCGTTGAATGAAGCTTTGGTCTTGAGTGAAAGGGAGACCAAACATAGAGTCCTCATGGGCTTCATTTATGATCTCAAAAAATTCTCAGAATCAAGACTTCAACGCTTAATTGGTAGGAATTGGAGGCTTGAAGGTGAAATTAGGGTTGAGAAGTTACCCAATCTGTTTCTTTTCTATTTTAAATTTGCACATGAAGCACAACTCGTCCTCAATAATGCACCTTGGAAGATTGAGGGGGCATTGTTGCTGCTGTAACCTTGGATGGATCACACTATTTATTCGATGGAACTAGGGGTGCAACTTAGACGGGTTGGGTTAGGTTTTAATCCAACCCGAGAAAACCCAACATTTTAAAAGCCTATCTCTCAACCCAACCCAATTTGGGCTTTTTGCAAAAAAAAAAACCCAACCCAAGTAAAAATAGTACGGGTCGGGTTTCAACCCAAACATACCCAAGTGCAACTAATATCGTTAAATATTTTGTCTTTTATTTTATAAAATGATCCTCAACTCGTCTCATTATTTAAAGACTAAAATGACTCGCATTTGACTTATATGATATACTTTATTTTTGATAAATGAAAAGTTTAATTTATTCGGTCAAAGATGAAATACAATACTATAAAGCAATCTTTCTAGATCAATCACTAAACAAACACATAGCTCAGACATTAAAGACAAGTAATAAACTCCATTTTAATAAATAAAAAAAATACTATAGTCTTCCCTAAACTAGCAAGATAAATAAACATCAACATGTGTAAAGGAAAAAAAAAAATAATAAGCTATAACACTTAATATAATAGATCCCCTCCCACTTCAATTCATGCATGTCTCTAAACCACATGAGAAGTAATAAAACATTAACAAAAGGTCCTAGTATTCTAAAAGCAGAAATAAAATTCCAAGCCACTTTGTTAAGATACCAAACCTTGCCACCAAACTTGACAGTTGCAGCCTCCTGCACAGAAAAAAGAAAAAAGAAAGAAAGTAAACCCCGAAGGAATCTATATAGGTTCATAGAAATGATATTCAGACGGTACTTACACATCACTTCTCTTACATGAAATAAGAGACCCAATATAACAAATTCTTGTGAAGCTCACAATGTGGTAAAATCAAGAATGGAAGCACCAATGAAGCAGTGCAAATTACACAATAGATGAGTCATAATCAGCTTCTATTGCCATTACATAGAGTTCTACTAAATAGATGGAGTCCTTACCGTTTGGCAGCTACAACGGTGGCCTCATCAAAAAAATATTATGCTGGGTGCTGCAAGTCGAACTCTCCAAGATGTACTACGCAACAAAGCTTCATCCTTCCCAACGTACATCGAGTATAACTCTGCACCGCTGAATTATAACAAATTAATCCAAAGACAGGTAAAACTAAATTCAAATAAACTCATTCCCCATGGACAAATTAATCCAAAGACAGGTAAAACTAAATCCAAGGACAGGTAAAATTAAATTCAAATAATATGGTGAACCACCAATGGTTGGTTGGTGCTGCAGTTAACAGGTAATATCCATTTCAAGGTTTCTTCTAAGGAGTGTTTGGCGACTTCAGCATAGTGTATTTCTTCAGTTGAAGCTCAAATCCGGACTGAAACATCTTTCAGGTAAATCATGATGACAATTTTGCTGCTCTCTTTGGCGGGTTTCACTTTCATGTAGGAGTCTAAAATGAAGCAAGGTAATTACATTGATCAGAATTCGGGTTTTCACTTCTCAGTGAGTGAAAGATTTGTCCCCAGGAAGCTTTACCCTCATGAGACCTAGCCCCACCGCTGCGCTTTCTCATGTGGAACCCTAGAAACTAATTTGGGTAAAGTAGGCACAGTCTGCCGAAGGGGAAGGAGAGAATGAGAGATTAGAGACTTCGGTTTTTTTTTTGTGGTTAGGATAGGTTAGTTTGGTTTTAATGGGCTTGACCCAATTTAGTTCATTTAAATGTTTACCCAACTCAGACCAACCCAAACTTAAATTAGTAGGGTTTGGTTGGTTAAAACTTATCCAAATTTGGGCTGAGTTGGTTAAAGCCCATTTTAAACCGGCCCATATTGCAGCCCTAGATGGAACGCGTCACCTCCACGGACCTGTGGGTTTGCGTATATAATGTACCAAGCGACTCCTATTTCTTACATTTGCACACCAGATTAAAGATCTTATTGGCATTACGGTCCTCGTCAACTAGGGAGCAATATGAACGAAATACACAGATTACTTCCGCATTTTGGTGCGTACTCGATGAACCGTTACTCTATGGGGTTTTTCTTCTTCTGCTTAATCACACAACCACTTGGCTTAGCTTTAGCTTTGAGAAAGTGTTCCACATATGCTATCTTTGTGGTTACTGTGGGCACACTGCCGAGAGATGTTGGAAATCTAATGACACTATTTTTGCAGCCTTTGCACATCAGCTCCAACGCCTTCAACATCTCTCCTTGAATCCCTCTATGTTTGAACTGGGATTTCCAATGTATGGGGATTTCATTCGGGCTATGCCAAATACCGATTTCAACCGTACATCGAGGATACGTATAGTTGACACACCCATTGGAACAGAATTGTATCATATTTTTACAGCTTATTCACCACCTGTTTTCTCAGAATCTTCCGGTGACTCAGACTACTTCTCATTGGACTCTTGGAATGACGAGCAGGAAGACATATTGGCTGATAATCCAATGGAAGAACATAATCAGCAAGAACCCATCTTGTTGGTGTTTTCTCAGCTTTCATCTCCAATCTCTGGACCTGCGGCCATGGATGAGGGCAGTGGAATATCTGGTGAAACACTGTACAACTCGGCATCAGAGGGGGATGAACAGGAACCAATCAGGATAGACTCGGATGATAACTCGATCACGGACCAAGTGGTACCTACTGTGTCCATGTATTCTACTCCGTTACCAACCACCCGACACATTTCTGATGCAGTTCCTCTCTGGAAGCAAGGCCAACGGACTGGCCACTTGGTGGCATAAGAACCTGGTCTTCTAAGCTTGATCTCCAAGCTTCGTACACAGTGGGCCCTTACACATAAAGGGGTTTTGGACCAGCTTCTCAAAAAGGTGGGGATTCCCCTAGTCAACCCTTACATTGTGGAGGATCCAATTGCAATGACTCATCCTACTATTGACTCCACCGACCTTCAATCCACCGTACACAATTCCTTGCCACGAACTGACACAATGGTTGCAGATACATCACGAAATATTCCATCAGTATTACGAGGCGATCCCTTTCTTCCATATTCAGGTATTTACACAAACAGCTCCCATCACAATACTCAAGGTGACGTCCTACCTGTTCTACATGCTTCAACGCTTCTTGAACCGGAACATATGAATGAAATAGAGGACAATACACCAGCCTTTGATGGTACTCGTGCACACAGGCCTGGGAAGGAACCGATGCATCAGGCCATCCCACCGACTCCCATTTCCTCGCATTCTCTCCCCACTCCAAAACTTCTTGCTTCAGCGATTAACGCTGCCATACCAGGGAAGTCTGTGCCCAATATTAGCAAAATCGAAAGAAAGAAATGGTCAATACTTAGATACTTTACAAAGAATCATAGACCCGTTCATCAGTTATGGCTTGGATGTGCTTAGTCGTGACCAAGGTCTAAAGGAAGTGATTCAGAACTTAGTGACCGATCTTGGACAGGGATTCAGTAAGGGCTTGGACTGGAGGCTGGGGCAACGGGCTACTCTGACCATGCTACCGCGGCATGATCAGTCTCCTCAGACAGGCAGAGAGATGTCGCAAGGGCAGGGCAGCACGAACTTAGGGACCGGCAGTCCCAACGGAGGATCAGTGCTTTGGCCCCCCTGGTGACGTGTCGTTCCCAAGGGGTGACACATGTCAACTTATGACACATGCTCGTTTTTGCCTATAAATAGTGGACTTTGGAGCTTTTTCAAGGAGCTTTCTCTCATTTGAGCTTTTCACTTTCTCTCTCTAAAAAGACATTCTCTCTGAAATTCTAGTGAGAGAAACACACTTGGGCTCACGTCCACGAACCCTTGACGCTGCACCCTTATCAGGGACTGTAGACTGTCGTTCCTGTTCATCGTCACCCTGCCTGCGCAGCACTGCTAGCCCTCACGACCTGTCTGGGGAGCCTTGCCCTCGGCCCTTACGCCGTCCTTGCTGTCTCCCACGTTGCCTACCTGGAAGCTGACTCAGACTGCATCCTTTGTGGCACCTCCACGTAGCATCGAACCATTTTCCGCATCATCATTTTGGCAACTCCGCTGGGGAGGTGAGCATCGTGTTACAGTCTGCATATCTTCCAGACTCAGGCACCATGCACGTGCGGCGAAGGGCTACGAGGACTACCAACAGTGCAGTTCATTCCTTGCCTGACACACTCACGCAACCATGCCTCAGCAACGTATGGCTACCAGAACTACCGGTCACATCCTCTACCCAGCCATCCAAGAGGCCGTCATTTCCAGACTTGGAGAATATTCAAGCTAACATTGTTCTACTAGCACCACCCTTGGTGCTATGTCTCACTTCATTGGGGGCTACTCCCCTTGCCTACCCCAAGCAAGCTGAGCTCCCTACCCCTTCTGCATGCCTCTCATTGTAGCGACTTGATACGTGGTGCACGGGGTGGCTCGAGCCATGTTACTAAGTCTCAACTCCGTCAGCCGACATCCCCCTCGGGCAGTGCGACCTCGCGGGCATGCATGCAACACATCTTGCCAACCCACCCTTGCCTCGGTCACTTAGTCGGTCGTCGATGCCGACCCACCGCCGAGCTCCACTCTCCGTCTTCGACACTTAGAAAAATTTCTTCATTTTTCGCGGTCGGGTCATCACCCCTGCGACTTCGCTCGGCACCCTCCCCTCTCTTCGACACTTAGAAAAATTTCTTCATTTTTCGCGGTCGAGTCATCACCCCCGCGACTCCACTCGTCGCTCTTGTCACTCTTCATCACCCTCATTCTACACAAAAAATTTTCACCCTCCGGTGCTCTCTCCAACACTTAGAAAATTTTCCACGAAAATTTTCATCAATCCCCAACCTCCCTCTTTCTCTCCCTTTCACCTCAAAATTATTTCTTCCTCCAAATTTTACATCCCCTCTCATGCTCCTTTTATAGGCTCCACACAAAAAAAAATTTCGCATTGCAATTTTTTATTTCCAAAGTCAAAATAAAAAAGCAGCCCAGATGGGCAGAACCCGAACCGCGAGGGCCCCGACCCGCGCCTGCCCCAGCCCGTTTCCCCTCTCTTTTTTATTCAGCTTGAACGGGTCAACCCGCCCGCCCGTTGGCCCGACCTGACCCAACCCTAATTTCCCTTCTCTTTCTTTCTTCTCCTAGTGCCGCACCTGCCTCGCGCCGCCGACGGCAGTTCGGCCTTCCTGCCGCGCCTGGCCACCGCCGCGGCCCCTCCCCGGCATCTCCTTCTCTCAGAGCTCCCTCCTCACGATCCCACACGCCGCCGACCTCGTCGCAACAGCCCACGCCGCCGACGAGGCCTCTCTTCTTCTTCTTCTTCTTCTTCTTCTTCTCCTTCTTCTGCTTTTTCTTCCGCTTCAGCCCCCCACCCCGCCGACCACCTTACTCCACCGACCCCCCCACCCCGCCGACCCCCCCCTCGGCCTCTCTCTCTCTCCCCCGAACCCGCTAGCCCCACGGCGCCATGGCCGCCGCCAACCCCTCTTTCCCTTCGTCTTTTTTCTCTGCTTCGGCCCCTCCCCGCAACCCACCTGGCCGACCCCACTACCCCGCCGAACCCCCTGCTACCCTGAACCCCCCTCGGCCTCTCTCTCTCTCCCTCTTCCCCAAACCCGCAAGCCCCACGGCGCCATGGCCGCCGCTGACTTCTCTTTCCCTTCGTCTTTTTTCTCTGCTTCGGCCCCTCCCCGCAACCCACCTGGCCGACCCACTACCCTGCCGACCCCCTGCTACCCCTACCCCCCCCTCGGCCTCTCTCTCTCTCTCTCCCTGTTCCCCGATCCCGTAAGCCCGCATTGCGCGGCCGAAGGCCCTGCGCCGCCGACCCTTTCTTGTTTCATCTCTACCCCGCCGACCCCCCCTGCTACCCCGCCTACCCCCTCACCCCCACCATACCTCTCTCCTCTCCCCTGCCCCACGGCCGGCCACGGCAGCCTGCAGTCGCTGCGCCATCCTCTCCATCTTCATTCTTCTTTCTTTTTCCCGCACATCCCCAAAGCCAAGGCAAAAAAAAAATTCTTTTTTTCCAACCTTGACCGCTGTGCATCGCTCGCGCACATGCGCCTGTCGCCCGAACTTCACCTCCGCGACGCCCGTCGCCCGCACATCGTCTCCGTGACCCTTGTCGCCCATACTTCATCTCTGCGGCGCCCGTCACCCGGACTTCATCTTTGCGTCGCCCGGGTGCCGCCTTCCGCAACACTCGTTGCCCAGAGCCCGGGCGTCGACTCTGCGACCCCCAGTTGCCCGTCGCCCGGGGGCGTCGTCTCCGCTACCCTCGTCGGCCGTCACCCGGACGCCGCCTTCCGTAACACTCGTTGCCCAGAGCCCGGGCGCCAACTCTGCCACCCCCAGTTGCCCATCGCCCGGGCGCCGTCTTCGCAACACTCGTCGCTCGTCGCCCGAGGCGCCGTCTCCGCGACGCCGTCGCCCGGAGGGTGTCTCCGCGACCCTCGTCGCCCGCCTTCGTCACTCGAAGACGATGTCAACAACTTTTCGGCCAAACAACATCAACACCTTACTATGTGTTTATGCGTGCGGCGCCCGCTCGGGTTGCCCCTCCGCGCCAGCCGCACGCAGGGGGCTATGTTCCCAACTTATTCTGGTTGCAATCAAGGGCCCACTAGTGCACCCACTTTGCGCAACCCCCCCTTTTTTGTTTTAGTTTCACTGCTTTTTTTGGTTTGAAAAATACATTTTCACCATTTTCACAACGCTAACAAAAGCACCCACCATTTTCACAAGGCAACACCGCATTCAGCCTCCACAGCCACAACTCCACACCTTCGACTCGCTGCCCGTCGCTCGGGCGTCGTCTTCGCAACACTCGTCGCTCGTCGCCCTGGCGCCGTCTCCGCGACGCCCGTCACCCGGAGGCTGTCTCTGTGACCCTCGTTGCCAGTCGCCCGAGGGCTGTTTCCGCGATCCCAGTTACCCGTCGCCCGGGTGCCATCTCTGCGACCCTCATCGCTCGTCACCCGTGCATACCTTCCGTGCGGACCCCCGCCGCCAGCACCGTGCGCACCTTCCGCGACGCCCGTCGCCAGCGCCATGCCCACCTTCCACAACACTTGTTGCCCATCGCCCAGGGGCTATCTCCGCGACCTTCATCACTCGTCACCCGGGCGCCGTCTCCGCGACCCCCGTCGCCAGCGCCACGCCTTCCGCAACAATCGCGGCCTATCACCGAGGCGCCGTCTCTGCAGCTCGTTGCCAATCGCCTGGGGCTCTCTCCGCGACCCACGTCACTCGTAGCCAGGGCACCATCTCCGCGAACCACGTCACCAGCGCCCTGCATACCTTATGCGCGGACCCCCGCCACCAGCGCCGTGCGCACCTTTCGCAACTCTTGTCGCCCGCGTCACTTGCGTCCGCGCGCCGGCTCTACAACTCTCATCGCCCTCACACATTTGTTGCTCGCGTCCGTGCTACAGCTCCGTGCTCCCGTCACCCGCGCTCCTTCGCGACTCTTGTCGCCCGCGTGCCATCTCCGCGACATTCGTCGCCCGCGTCCGCGCGACAGCTCTGCGACTCTCGTCGCAGGCCCTCCAACTCCGCGACTCTCGTCACCCGCACGCCACCTCTACGACCTTCGTCGCACACATTCACATGACAGCTCCGCGACAGGCCCCGTCGCCCGCGTGCCGTCTCCTCAATCCACGTCGCCCGTGCCAACTCATCACGCTCTCTACAACGTGCGCTCAATGCCAATGGTCACTTGATGCTCGTCACCGACCGTGCACAATTGCCATGACGACATCACTAAGTATAGCTCCGCGACCTTCGTCACCGCGCCCGTGCGCCATTCTCATCATGCGTGCCCTCGGCACCAACTTTAGCTTCGCGACCTTCGTCGCCGCACTCGTGCGCCATCTTCATGATACGTGCCCCCGGCACCAACTTTAGCTTCGCGACCTTCGTCGCCGCCCCCGTGCGCCATCTTCATGATACGTGCCCCCGGCACCAAGTATAGCTCCGCGACGTTCGTCGCCGCGCCCGTGCGCCATTCTCATCATGCGTGCCCCCGGCACCAAATTTAGCTTCGCGACCTTCGTCGCCGCGCCGTGCGCCATCTTCATGATACGTGCCACGGCACCAAGTATAGCTCCACGACCTTCGTCGCCGCGCCCGTGCGCCATTCTCATCATGCGTGCCCCCGGCACCAACTTTAGCTTCGCGACCTTCGTTGCCGCGCCCGTACGCCATCTTCATGATACGTGCCCCCGGCACCAAGTATAGCTCCGCGACGTTCGTTGCCACGCCCGTGCGCCATTCTCATCATGCGTGCCCCCGGCACCAACTTTAGCTTCGCGACCTTCGTCGCCGCACCCGTGCGCCATTCTCATCATACGTGCCCACGGCACCAAGTATATGCTCCGCGACCTTCGTCGCCGCACCACTTTCATGACATGTGCTCCGGCACCAAGTATTGTCCCCGCGACAATCGTCGCCATGTGCATGCACCACGACCATGCTACAAGCCTCTGGGCATAACACCTGTTCACCACACCATGCTCCCCCGCCATGGGCGTAGAAGATCTTCGACCCACTCTCCGGAGTGTGCGGCATTCTGGGGGCTCCGCTCGTAGTGCTCCGACACGAGGACCCCTCCCTGCGGGACGGGCTATATGCCGTCGCCGGCTCAATCAAACTGCGGCATTGGCTGAGCGCCATCACGGGCTAGCGCCATCGCCGACTCAATCAAACTGCAGGACGGGCTTCGTGCCGTCGCCGTCTCAGTCAAACTGCGGCATGGGCTGAGCGCCATCACGGGCTAGCACCATCGCCGGCTCAATCAAACTGCGGCATGGGCTGAGCGCAATCACGGGCTAGCACTATCGCCGGCTCAATCAAACTACGGTATGGGCTGAGCGCCACCACGGGCTAGCGCCATCGCCGGCTCAATCAAACTGCGGCATGGGCTGAGCGCCATCACGGGCTAGCGCCATCGCCGGCTCAATCAAACTGCGGGACGAGCTTCGTGCCGTCGCCGGCTCAATCAAACTGCGGGACGGGCTATATGCCGTCGCCGGCTCCATCAAACTGCAGCATGGGCTGAGCGCCATCACGGGCTAGCGCCATCGCCGGCTCAATCAAACTGCGGGACGGGCTTCGTGCCGTCGCCAGCTCAATCAAACTACGGGACGGGCTGTATGCCGTCGCCGGCTCAATCAAACTGCGGCATGGGCTGAGCGTCATCACGGGCTAGCGCCATCGCCGGCTCAATCAAACTGCGGCATGGGCTAAGCGCCATCACGGGCTAGCGCCACCGCCGGCTCAATCAAACTGCTACACGGGCTTAGCGTCATCGCCGGCTCCATCACCAGGGACCCTGGCCCCCGCAGCAGGATGGGCTGTAACCACATCGTTCATCCGTGCGACGCCCGCTCGGGTTGCCCTTCCGTGCGCGCCACACACAGGGGGCTTATGTTCATACCCTATTCTGGTCGCACCCCAGGGCCCGCTAAGGGACCCAATTTGCACGACACATCGCCCAGTCAGCGGTCAAGTTTTCAACGCTCGAGAGCCGGTCAAAGCAACGCATGCTCAAGTCACGTGAACCGCTCGTGAAGCGACCTCGGCGTGCCTTCCACCCCAAGGGGTCGGCCCCCCTTGGGGTTCGGCCACACCAAGGGGTCGGCCACCCTTGGGGTTCGGCCACACCAAGGGGTCGGCCTCCCTTGGGGGTCGGCCACCCGCCTTGACGACCGACGACCGTCGTTCGCGACCACGCTCCACTGTAGTCGCGACGACCATCGCTCTCGACCGTGCTCTGTCGCCGCAACGACCCTCGCTCGCCGTCGCTCGCTCATAGTCACGATGACCGTCGCTCGCGACCGCGCTCCGTCATAGTCGCGACGACTGTCGCTCGCGACCGCTCTCCACCATAGTCTCGACGCCCATCACCTTTGACCGTGCTCCGTTGTCACGACGACCGTCGCTCGCGGCCGCGCTCCGCCAAGTCGCGACGACCGTCGCTCTCGGCCGTGCTCCTTCGTCGCGATGACCGTCGCTCGTAGTCTTGACAACCGTCACTTGTGGCCGCTCTGTCGCCATGACAACCGTCGCTCACGGTCGCGCGCCATCCACGCAACGACCCTTGTTGCTCGGACGTCACTCTGCGACCCTCGTCGCCCGCACTCCACCGCGCCCATGCGCCACAATCATGTTATATGCTTACGGGATGGGCTCACAACCTCAAAGCCATCGCCGTCTTCATTCTAGGGGGACTTCGCTCCGTGCTCCGGCACGAGGACCCTTCGCAGCGGGATAGGCGACTCCTCCGGGACACTATCTCCGCCAGGGTGCCTGCGTGACTGGCCTACGTGCTCTGGCACTGGGGGCTCGCGTCGGCACCCCTAAGGACTATGACCCCCGGGTCACTCCGAGATGGGAGCAGGTCTTCGGAAGGGCATCTTGCCTAGTCCACCTGGCAGCTGGGCGTCGGGTCTTCCCCACCGCTGCCAGGCCTGTGGGATTCAGTAAGGGCTTGGACTGGAGGCTGGGGCAACGGGCTACTCTGACCATGCTACCGCGGCATGATCAGTCTCCTCAGACAGGCAGAGAGATGTCGCAAGGGCAGGGCAGCACGAACTTAGGGACCGGCAGTCCCAACGGAGGATCAGTGCTTTGGCCCCCCTGGCGACGTGTCGTTCCCAGGGGGTGACACATGTCAACTTATGACACATGCACATTTTTGCCTATAAATAGTGGACTTTGGAGCTTTTTCAAGGATCTTTCTCTCATTTGAGCTTTTCACTTTCTCTCTCTAAAAAGACATTCTCTCTGGAATTCTAGTGAGAGAAACACACTTGGGCTCACGTCCACGAACCCTTGACGATGCACCCTTATCACGGACTGTAGACTGTCGGTCCTGTTCATCGTCACCCTGCCTGCGCAGCACTGCCAGCCCTCACGACCTGTCTGGGGAGCCTTGCCCTCGGCCCTTACGCCGTCCTTGCTGTCTCCCACGTTGCCTACCTGGAAGCTGACTCAGACTGCATCCTTTGTGGCACCTCCACGTAGCATCGAACCATTTTCTGCATCATCAATATCCATCTCTCAACACCACAAACACTAATTTTTCACCCACATCCGCAAGTTACAGCATAGCCATTGCCTCATGGCAGTGGCTTCTTCTTGCTAACCACACACACATGCACTCAGTACATACAGTACACAACACACACTCAAGCACCCCACACACAATGCACCCGCAATGCACCTTAACGCACACACCGTTGCACCCTCACTCTTTCTCTCTGCACCGCAGCTTCCAAACGCAAATTCACAGCAATTTTCTCTCTAAAAGCGGCCCCTTCACGGTTGATCTTTGGTGGCGGCGCAACATCGGTTGACGGCAGCCATGATCCCTCTCCCTCTCTCTAAACAACATAAACCCATCACAGTTTGCACTCCCCCTTGCTCTCCTACTGTAGTCGTTCCAATGCTACCCACAGTTCGTTCCCCTCACAGCTCCTACACATCAACCCGCAACCATGGCTGATCTACACTAACGGAACGTTACACTATCTCTTCCATTACATGTGATAAACATACCTATTCCCATAAACACAGCCTTAAACCGCATACCCCATACCAAATATAATGTGATTCAGATGAAATGTAGAGATCTTACCTGAGGTTTCGTCGGAAACATATCTCTTCGATCCTCGCTCCTTTCTCTCCCTCGGTAACTCTCTCTCTCTCTCTCTCGGTAAAGCTTCGGTAAGGGTATGCGCCCCCCTGACTAGGACCCACAATCCCTCCTTCGTCCGGGATACATATTGTTGTGGACGCAATGGCGCACCACGAGCAACAGTACTGTGCGTCAACGTATAGTCCCTTTGACCAGGACCCAACAATCCAACTTTCTCCCGTGGATATGGGGCACAGCAATCGAATCAACAAGAACTACCTTTTGGTTCATCGTAAACACAACCACTCAACAAAACCATCCACACACCCCTTTCGATAGCTTTCAAAATGTTCAATATTCACTAATACGTCAAATACCAAAACATTTCAAATCTGACTTTCATTGCATTTTCTAAGCAAAATGTCAGTTACATGCTGGTCCAATTTTTAACGAGAAATAAATCACTAGAAGCTTTTTGGTAAATTAAGCCAGAACAGTTAAGCATAATCAAAACAGTGAATGTTGATAAGTACCACTTTTTAACTTTAGAAAACATATACATTATATGTAAAAATACTAGTTGAATCAAATGGTCACTTACTTGTCGCTGACACATTTCCTCGATTCAAATTACGCGATGCTACCAAACCTCGATCAATATTTTCTCAATAAACCTAGATTGGCAATTTATTTGTTAGAACATACTTTATTTAAAATACCCTATAAACCATAATATCAGCTACCCACTGTGTACCCCACTCTCTCTCCGAAATCGCGCACTCAAAACGGTTCCCGCGCACGGCTAACCTAATCGAGAACCATGTATGCTCTTTAATGCGTAACGATATCTCAAAATTCATTATAAATTACGTAAAAACATTTTTATAACTTAAAACATCATAAAAAGTCAAAATATGAATTTTCTAAAATTTTGAATCTTTTCGAATTAAAAGTAATTTCTTTAAATGCAAGAAAACCCATAAATAGCCATAATTACTTCCAGCTGCAAACTAAGTCCAATAATTTTTGTAACAACCTTAAAATATGTATAAAAATTATAGAAAGTGAAATCAGAATTTAAAAGACATAAAAAAAAGTTTTAAATTTTTTTTTGCTAAAACCAATGCGATATGGAAATCATAGCAAATCAACTCCAAATATTGTTAAAATGGAACTGAGTCTTATTTATTCCATAAATACATTACTGTAATTTTTACAAAAACATTTTCAGGGTTTAAAGTCTCCAAAAGAATTTCACGATTCTGAAATTGCAGAAAATACAAAATATTCGTACAATCTCAGAAAATTATAAACTTTTTCCAAGAATTCTAATTTTGTCTAACGTGTTATACTAAAAATTTTCACACGCTAACGATAAGCATGCGTTAACATATGCACGTGTCAATCCAACGTTAACCCAAAATTATCCGTTCCATCTCTCTCTTCCTCTTGTCCTTCCTTTTTTTACCACTAGTTGCTGGCCAAAACTCACTCTCACACACACAGGTGTACTCACCACAGGCTCCTTCCTATTCCTTTCTTCTTGTTCCACTCTCCACCATACCCATTAATACACACACACTCACCGGAACACACACGCACACCCTTTTCTCCATGAACCCATTTCCCTGTAATGCACCACTTCCTTGTCTCTTCTCTGTAATGTACCCGTACCACACCAGTCACCCATATCCATTACAACCACACTACAACACTCAAACACATACCAATACCTATCATTTGCACACATAAATACTAACATATCAAAAACACATACATACACCACCCATTTTATGTCTGCTTATGCAGCCCCATGCTCCCTCATTACATAAAAACACACATGAAATCACACACTCAGCACACCCCAGTCCCCATGCATATCCATCTCTCAACACCACAAACACTAATTTTTCACCCACATCCGCAAGTCACAGCATAGCCACTGCCTCATGGCAGTGGCTTCTTCTTGCTAACCACACACACATGCACTCAGTACATACAGTACACACTCAAGCACCCCACACACAATGCACCCGCAATGCACCCTAACGCACACACCGTTGCACCCTCACTCTTTCTCTCTGCACCGCAGCTTCCAAACGCAAATTCACAGCCATTTTCTCTCTAAAAGCGGCCCCTTCACGGTTGATCTTTGGTGGCGGCGCAACATCGGTTGACGGCAGCCATGATCCCTCTCCCTCTCTCTAAACAACATAAACCCATCACAGTTTGCTCTCCCCCTCGCTCTCCTACTGTAGTCGTTCCAATGCTACCCACAGTTCATTCCCCTCACAGCTCCTACACATCAACCCGCAACCATGGCTGATCTACACTAACGGAACGTTACACTATCTCTTCCATTACATGTGATAAACATACCTATTCCCATAAAAAAAATGGGAGGAGACTTGTGACGGCTGCCACATAATATAGTGTATATATATAATGAAAACCCTAGTTAGAAAATGAAAAGAAAACCCTACACGTCTATTTGTCGCTAAAACTTCTAACCTAACTTATTATTACGAAAAATGGTCCAACGAATAAAATACTTACGACGAACCATATGTTAGCAAATTTATTAAAGACTGTTACGCTAACCCGCTTCACTACTTGTCGCTTAAAAAAATGTCACGTAGAAGTATCAATGCTAACAAAAGAATTTCGTCGCTAAACGTCATAAGTTATTGATTCGCTAATTGTTACTAATACCTCAATCGGTGTTGTTCATAATTGTTATCATAACTTATATTTTATGATTTCAAATTTGTTGCTAAGATCGTAATTATATGTTCTCTAAATTTTGTCGCTGCAAGCCGCCCAAGACTAGTAAACCAAAGTTGCTCGTCGCTAAAAGACGCAAATATTCCTACTCGTAAATTTGCCGCTAGAAAGTAAAATTATCGTAAATTACCTAAAAGTTCAAACTTAAGATCGGGATATTACATTATCTCCCCCTTAAAGAAATTTTGTCCTCGAAATTTGCTGTTCCTTACACAGCTGATCTTAATCATGTTTAATCTCAGATAACCATCAACATAACATCCTAATGGTGGACAACCAAACCCGGATATAATCTCAAGCGGCTATACAGGTACATGCACTGAAGACCTTAAAGCATCAAACTGTGTGAGACGCCTTTAACACTCTTTAACCCACTGATAAGTTGTACCTCGAATATCAATACTCTTAAATCACAAGTTCCGTCATACTCGAGTATTTCAACATGTTACTCCGTCTCCACTTATACAACCAATTCATCACTAAACAGTGAAATCTTACCAACTGAGCAATGGTCACTAATAGTCTAAGTAAATTTATCGCAACTAACAGTAGTCTTACTTTGAGGCCTGGGTATTACATTCCACTCCCGTTAAAAGAATTTCATCCTCGAAAATTCATGACCCATATAGTGTGTCACCTCAACAGGTACTCTTTATTTTCGTGGCTCAAATCACAATCATTCTATAGACATAAATTGCATCTTCTTTTTTTCAGAGAATAAAATACTTAATCCAGTCAAGATAGTGAGCAACTAGTTCTTTTCCTCAATTACATCATTTTATCCTATGATAGTTCACACCTCAAATCAGATAAAGCCATGTACACCATTCAATGTAGGATCCTGGCTATCGCTCAAACCCAAAATTGCTCAAACCATCATGACTCATAACTTCAATTCACCTCTGCCACAGTCCAATATATGCACGTAACTTGTACCTATCGAAATAAGGATGTAAGATCCAACGCCAATCTCTCGTGTGCATTCATAGCAAGGTCAACCTAGAGGCCCTATGCTCTCAAACAAAATTTTGATCGTCCTAATCGCACATTTCAATTCAATGTATTACTATTCTACGAAATCCAGAAACTTATAAACACAAAAATCTCGCCATAACAGAAAAAATTTCACTTCGCACTTTAACGGCCCTAACTAAGAGCTCCGAGTTACAAGCTAAGAACTCCAAGAACCTCAAGAGATCACGGCCTTACATTATCTCTATTAGCTACTACGCTTATGTTGTTCTACAACCTTGATTAGGTTTAGGCAATTAATTTCATATCCCTCCAATTTTACCCAATAAAGATAAGTCTTCCTAATGATATCTCTAACCTTCGAAACATAAGTCATCATAACCAATAGCAATCTAAAGAAACTTCACCAATGAAATTCGGATCATCAATTAGGGTTCTATACTCTAACCATTAAGATCATTACTTTAACCTCAATATCCCAAAACCGTAATGCTCTGATACCATTTCTGTCACGACCCCAACCCACGGGCAGGCCCGCGAGTTAGGCACGTGACCGGCCGCAGACCCAATGGACTCCAACCGAGGGCTTTGCCAGGCCTTACTCGCTAAAACAACATATAATCTGCAGCGGAAATTAAAACTTCTACAAACCTTAATTACATTTTCATTTTCATTTGAATACAACACTTATGCTAAAACTCTTCATAACTCCGATCTGTCAACAACTAAGGCTAGACCAACAATCTAAATGTTTAGCAACTCATTCGAAGCAGTGTCCGAAGCTTCGCGCCAAATTTTCCCTTCCTATGCTCCTCACTATCACCTTACTTTCAAACCTGAAATGATAAGTAAGGGGTGAGCTTCCACGTGCTCAGTAAGTAACCAATGATTCAACTAGGTGGACCATAGCATGTCAGAAGATAACTCACTTTATATTATAGCATCATTAAGATATCTAAAAATCATAGACTTGGTATTCAATGGGTGAAACAAAATAGAGTACATGAATCAAAACCTGAAATATAAAATCATTAGCACAAGACTCATGACAACCGGTTCAGTCCCAACATTAGCTCAAACGATATGCTGTGGTCAGCGTACATTCCCCCCTGACTAGGGCCCACAATCCCTACTCCACCGGGGATAAATATTATTCGGTCAGGGTATGCGCCCCCCTGACTAGGGCCCACAATCCCTCCTTCGTCCGGGATACATATTGTTGTGGACGCAATGGCGCACCACGAGCAACAGTACTGTGCGTCAACGTATAGTCCCGTTGACCAGGACCAAACAATCCAACTTTCCCCCGTGGATATGGGGCACAGCAATCGAATGAACAAGAACTACCTTTTGGTTCATCGTAAACACAACCACTCAACAAAACCATCCACACGCCGCTTTCGATAGCTTTCAAAATGTTCAATATTCACAAATACGTCAAATACCAAAACATTTCAAATCTGACTTTCATTGCATTTTCTAAGCAAAATGTCAGTTACATGCTGGTCCGATTTTTAACGAGAAATAAATCACTAGAAGCTTTTTGGTAAATTAAGCCAGAACAGTTAAGCATAATCAAAACAGTGAATGTTGATAAGTACCACTTTTTAACTTTAGAAAACATATACATTATATGTAAAAATACTAGTTGAATCAAAGGGTCACTTACTTGTCGCTGACACATTTCCTCGATTCAAATTACGCGATGCTACCAAACCTCGATCAATATTTTCTCAATAAACCTAGATTGGCAATTTATTTGTTAGAACATGCTTTATTTAAAATACCCTATAAACCATAATATCAGCTACCCACTGTGTACCCCACTCTCTCTCCGAAATCGAGCACTCAAAACGGTTCCCGCGCACGGCTAACCTAATCGAGAACCATGTATGCTCTTTAATGCGTAACGATATCTCAAAATTCATTATAAATTACGTAAAAACATTTTTATAACTTAAAACATCATAAAAAGTCAAAATATGAATTTTCTAAAATTTTGAATCTTTTCGAATTAAAAGTAATTTCTTTAAATGCAAGAAAACCCATAAATAGCCATAATTACTTCCAGCTGCAAACTAAGTCCAATAATTTTTGTAACAACCTTAAAATATGTATAAAAATTATAGAAAGTGAAATCAGAATTTAAAAGACATAAAAAAAGTTTTAAATTTTTTTTTTGCTAAAACCAATGCGATATGGAAATCATAGCAAATCAACTCCAAATATTGTTAAAATGGAACTGAGTCTTATTTATTCCATAAATACATTACTGTAATTTTTACAAAAACATTTTCAGGGTTTAAAGTCTCCAAAAGAATTTCACGATTCTGAAATTGCAGAAAATACAAAATATTCGTACGATCTCAGAAAATTATAAACTTTTTCCAAGAATTCTAATTTTGTCTAACGTGTTATACTAAAAATTTTCACACGCTAACGATAAGCATGCGTTAACATATGCACGTGTCAATCCAACGTTAACCCAAAATTATCCGTTCCATCTCTCTCTTCCTCTTGTCCTTCCTTTTTTTATCACTAGTTGCTGGCCAAAACTCACTCTCACACACACAGGTGTACTCACCACAGGCTCCTTCCTATTCCTTTCTTCTTGTTCCACTCTCCACCATACCCATTAATACACACACACTCACCGGAACACACACGCACACCCTTTTCTCCATGAACCCATTTCCCTGTAATGCACCACTTCCTTGTCTCTTCTCTGTAATGTACCCGTACCACACCAGTCACCCATATCCATTACAACCACACTACAACACTCAAACACATACCAATACCTATCATTTGCACACATAAATACTAACATATCAAAAACACATACATACACCACCCATTTTATGTCTGCTTATGCAGCCCCATGCTCCCTCATTACATAAAAACACACATGAAATCACACACTCAGCACACCCCAGTCCCCATGCATATCCATCTCTCAACACCACAAACACTAATTTTTCACCCACATCCGCAAGTCACAGCATAGCCACTGCCTCATGGCAGTGGCTTCTTCTTGCCTAACCACACACACATGCACTCAGTGCATACAGTACACACTCAAGCACCCCACACACAATGCACCCTAACGCACACACCGTTGCACCCTCACTCTTTCTCTCTGCACCGCAGCTTCCAAACGCAAATTCACAGCCATTTTCTCTCTAAAAGCGGCCCCTTCACGGTTGATCTTTGGTGGCGGCGCAACATCGGTTGACGGCAGCCATGATCCCTCTCCCTCTCTCTAAACAACATAAACCCATCACAGTTTGCTCTCCCCCTCGCTCTCCTACTGTAGTCGTTCCAATGTACCCACAGTTCATTCCCCTCACAGCTCCTACACATCAACCCGCAACCATGGCTGATCTACACTAACGGAACGTTACACTATCTCTTCCATTACATGTGATAAACATACCTATTCCCATAAAAAAATGGGAGGAGACTTGTGACGGCTGCCACATAATATAGTGTATATATATAATGAAAACCCTAGTTAGAAAATGAAAAGAAAACCCTACACGTCTATTTGTCGCTAAAACTTCTAACCTAACTTATTATTACGAAAAATGGTCCAACGAATAAAATACTTACGACGAACCATATGTTAGCAAATTTATTAAAGACTGTTACGCTAACCCGCTTCACTACTTGTCGCTTAAAAAAATGTCACGTAGAAGTATCAATGCTAACAAAAGAATTTCGTCGCTAAACGTCATAAGTTATTGATTCGCTAATTGTTACTAATACCTCAATCGGTGTTGTTCATAATTGTTATCATAACTTATATTTTATGATTTCAAATTTGTTGCTAAGATCGTAATTATATGTTCTCTAAATTTTGTCGCTGCAAGCCGCCCAAGACTAGTAAACCAAAGTTGCTCGTCGCTAAAAGACGCAAATATTCCTACTCGTAAATTTGCCGCTAGAAAGTAAAATTATCGTAAATTACCTAAAAGTTCAAACTTAAGATCGGGATATTACATTATCTCCCCCTTAAAGAAATTTTGTCCTCGAAATTTGCTGTTCCTTACACAGCTGATCTTAATCATGTTTAATCTCAGATAACCATCAACATAACATCCTAATGGTGGACAACCAAACCCGGATATAATCTCAAGCGGCTATACAGGTACATGCACTGAAGACCTTAAAGCATCAAACTGTGTGAGACGCCTTTAACACTCTTTAACCCACTGATAAGTTGTACCTCGAATATCAATACTCTTAAATCACAAGTTCCGTCATACTCGAGTATTTCAACATGTTACTCCGTCTCCACTTATACAACCAATTCATCACTAAACAGTGAAATCTTACCAACTGAGCAATGGTCACTAATAGTCTAAGTAAATTTATCGCAACTAACAGTAGTCTTACTTTGAGGCCTGGGTATTACATTCCACTCCCGTTAAAAGAATTTCATCCTCGAAAATTCATGACCCATATAGTGTGTCACCTCAACAGGTACTCTTTATTTTCGTGGCTCAAATCACAATCATTCTATAGACATAAATTGCATCTTCTTTTTTTTTCAGAGAATAAAATACTTAATCCAGTCAAGATAGTGAGCAACTAGTTCTTTTCCTCAATTACATCATTTTATCCTATGATAGTTCACACCTCAAATCAGATAAAGCCATGTACACCATTCAATGTAGGATCCTGGCTATCGCTCAAACCCAAAATTGCTCAAACCATCATGACTCATAACTTCAATTCACCTCTGCCACAGTCCAATATATGCACGTAACTTGTACCTATCGAAATAAGGATGTAAGATCCAACGCCAATCTCTCGTGTGCATTCATAGCAAGGTCAACCTAGAGGCCCTATGCTCTCAAACAAAATTTTGATCGTCCTAATCGCACATTTCAATTCAATGTATTACTATTCTACGAAATCCAGAAACTTATAAACACAAAAATCTCGCCATAACAGAAAAAATTTCACTTCGCACTTTAACGGCCCTAACTAAGAGCTCCGAGTTACAAGCTAAGAACTCCAAGAACCTCAAGAGATCACGGCCTTACATTATCTCTATTAGCTACTACGCTTATGTTGTTCTACAACCTTGATTAGGTTTAGGCAATTAATTTCATATCCCTCCAATTTTACCCAATAAAGATAAGTCTTCCTAATGATATCTCTAACCTTCGAAACATAAGTCATCATAACCAATAGCAATCTAAAGAAACTTCACCAATGAAATTCGGATCATCAATTAGGGTTCTATACTCTAACCATTAAGATCATTACTTTAACCTCAATATCCCAAAACCGTAATGCTCTGATACCATTTCTGTCACGACCCCAACCCACGGGCAGGCCCGCGAGTTAGGCACGTGACCGGCCGCAGACCCAATGGACTCCAACCGAGGGCTTTGCCAGGCCTTACTCGCTAAAACAACATATAATCTGCAGCGGAAATTAAAACTTCTACAAACCTTAATTACATTTTCATTTTCATTTGAATACAACACTTATGCTAAAACTCTTCATAACTCCGATCTGTCAACAACTAAGGCTAGACCAACAATCTAAATGTTTAGCAACTCATTCGAAGCAGTGTCCGAAGCTTCGCGCCAAATTTTCCCTTCCTATGCTCCTCACTATCACCTTACTTTCAAACCTGAAATGATAAGTAAGGGGTGAGCTTCCACGTGCTCAGTAAGTAACCAATGATTCAACTAGGTGGACCATAGCATGTCAGAAGATAACTCACTTTATATTATAGCATCATTAAGATATCTAAAAATCATAGACTTGGTATTCAATGGGTGAAACAAAATAGAGTACATGAATCAAAACCTGAAATATAAAATCATTAGCACAAGACTCATGACAACCGGTTCAGTCCCAACATTAGCTCAAACGATATGCTGTGGTCAGCGTACATTCCCCCCTGACTAGGGCCCACAATCCCTACTCCACCGGGGATAAATATTATTCGGTCAGGGTATGCGCCCCCCTGACTAGGGCCCACAATCCCTCCTTCGTCCGGGATACATATTGTTGTGGACGCAATGGCGCACCACGAGCAACAGTACTGTGCGTCAACGTATAGTCCCGTTGACCAGGACCAAACAATCCAACTTTCCCCCGTGGATATGGGGCACAGCAATCGAATGAACAAGAACTACCTTTTGGTTCATCGTAAACACAACCACTCAACAAAACCATCCACACGCCGCTTTCGATAGCTTTCAAAATGTTCAATATTCACAAATACGTCAAATACCAAAACATTTCAAATCTGACTTTCATTGCATTTTCTAAGCAAAATGTCAGTTACATGCTGGTCCGATTTTTTACGAGAAATAAATCACTAGAAGCTTTTTGGTAAATTAAGCCAGAACAGTTAAGCATAATCAAAACAGTGAATGTTGATAAGTACCACTTTTTAACTTTAGAAAACATATACATTATATGTAAAAATACTAGTTGAATCAAAGGGTCACTTACTTGTCGCTGACACATTTCCTCGATTCAAATTACGCGATGCTACCAAACCTCGATCAATATTTTCTCAATAAACCTAGATTGGCAATTTATTTGTTAGAACATGCTTTATTTAAAATACCCTATAAACCATAACATCAGCTACCCACTGTGTACCCCACTCTCTCTCCGAAATCGAGCACTCAAAACGGTTCCCGCGCACGGCTAACCTAATCGAGAACCATGTATGCTCTTTAATGCGTAACGATATCTCAAAATTCATTATAAATTACGTAAAAACATTTTTATAACTTAAAACATCATAAAAAGTCAAAATATGAATTTTCTAAAATTTTGAATCTTTTCGAATTAAAAGTAATTTCTTTAAATGCAAGAAAACCCATAAATAGCCATAATTACTTCCAGCTGCAAACTAAGTCCAATAATTTTTGTAACAACCTTAAAATATGTATAAAAATTATAGAAAGTGAAATCAGAATTTAAAAGACATAAAAAAAGTTTTAAATTTTTTTTTTGCTAAAACCAATGCGATATGGAAATCATAGCAAATCAACTCCAAATATTGTTAAAATGGAACTGAGTCTTATTTATTCCATAAATACATTACTGTAATTTTTACAAAAACATTTTCAGGGTTTAAAGTCTCCAAAAGAATTTCACGATTCTGAAATTGCAGAAAATACAAAATATTCGTACGATCTCAGAAAATTATAAACTTTTTCCAAGAATTCTAATTTTGTCTAACGTGTTATACTAAAAATTTTCACACGCTAACGATAAGCATGCGTTAACATATGCACGTGTCAATCCAACGTTAACCCAAAATTATCCGTTCCATCTCTCTCTTCCTCTTGTCCTTCCTTTTTTTATCACTAGTTGCTGGCCAAAACTCACTCTCACACACACAGGTGTACTCACCACAGGCTCCTTCCTATTCCTTTCTTCTTGTTCCACTCTCCACCATACCCATTAATACACACACACTCACCGGAACACACACGCACACCCTTTTCTCCATGAACCCATTTCCCTGTAATGCACCACTTCCTTGTCTCTTCTCTGTAATGTACCCGTACCACACCAGTCACCCATATCCATTACAACCACACTACAACACTCAAACACATACCAATACCTATCATTTGCACACATAAATACTAACATATCAAAAACACATACATACACCACCCATTTTATGTCTGCTTATGCAGCCCCATGCTCCCTCATTACATAAAAACACACATGAAATCACACACTCAGCACACCCCAGTCCCCATGCATATCCATCTCTCAACACCACAAACACTAATTTTTCACCCACATCCGCAAGTCACAGCATAGCCACTGCCTCATGGCAGTGGCTTCTTCTTGCCTAACCACACACACATGCACTCAGTGCATACAGTACACACTCAAGCACCCCACACACAATGCACCCTAACGCACACACCGTTGCACCCTCACTCTTTCTCTCTGCACCGCAGCTTCCAAACGCAAATTCACAGCCATTTTCTCTCTAAAAGCGGCCCCTTCACGGTTGATCTTTGGTGGCGGCGCAACATCGGTTGACGGCAGCCATGATCCCTCTCCCTCTCTCTAAACAACATAAACCCATCACAGTTTGCTCTCCCCCTCGCTCTCCTACTGTAGTCGTTCCAATGTACCCACAGTTCATTCCCCTCACAGCTCCTACACATCAACCCGCAACCATGGCTGATCTACACTAACGGAACGTTACACTATCTCTTCCATTACATGTGATAAACATACCTATTCCCATAAAAAAATGGGAGGAGACTTGTGACGGCTGCCACATAATATAGTGTATATATATAATGAAAACCCTAGTTAGAAAATGAAAAGAAAACCCTACACGTCTATTTGTCGCTAAAACTTCTAACCTAACTTATTAGTACGAAAAATGGTCCAACGAATAAAATACTTACGACGAACCATATGTTAGCAAATTTATTAAAGACTGTTACGCTAACCCGCTTCACTACTTGTCGCTTAAAAAAATGTCACGTAGAAGTATCAATGCTAACAAAAGAATTTCGTCGCTAAACGTCATAAGTTATTGATTCGCTAATTGTTACTAATACCTCAATCGGTGTTGTTCATAATTGTTATCATAACTTATATTTTATGATTTCAAATTTGTTGCTAAGATCGTAATTATATGTTCTCTAAATTTTGTCGCTGCAAGCCGCCCAAGACTAGTAAACCAAAGTTGCTCGTCGCTAAAAGACGCAAATATTCCTACTCGTAAATTTGCCGCTAGAAAGTAAAATTATCGTAAATTACCTAAAAGTTCAAACTTAAGATCGGGATATTACATTATCTCCCCCTTAAAGAAATTTTGTCCTCGAAATTTGCTGTTCCTTACACAGCTGATCTTAATCATGTTTAATCTCAGATAACCATCAACATAACATCCTAATGGTGGACAACCAAACCCGGATATAATCTCAAGCGGCTATACAGGTACATGCACTGAAGACCTTAAAGCATCAAACTGTGTGAGACGCCTTTAACACTCTTTAACCCACTGATAAGTTGTACCTCGAATATCAATACTCTTAAATCACAAGTTCCGTCATACTCGAGTATTTCAACATGTTACTCCGTCTCCACTTATACAACCAATTCATCACTAAACAGTGAAATCTTACCAACTGAGCAATGGTCACTAATAGTCTAAGTAAATTTATCGCAACTAACAGTAGTCTTACTTTGAGGCCTGGGTATTACATTCCACTCCCGTTAAAAGAATTTCATCCTCGAAAATTCATGACCCATATAGTGTGTCACCTCAACAGGTACTCTTTATTTTCGTGGCTCAAATCACAATCATTCTATAGACATAAATTGCATCTTCTTTTTTTTTCAGAGAATAAAATACTTAATCCAGTCAAGATAGTGAGCAACTAGTTCTTTTCCTCAATTACATCATTTTATCCTATGATAGTTCACACCTCAAATCAGATAAAGCCATGTACACCATTCAATGTAGGATCCTGGCTATCGCTCAAACCCAAAATTGCTCAAACCATCATGACTCATAACTTCAATTCACCTCTGCCACAGTCCAATATATGCACGTAACTTGTACCTATCGAAATAAGGATGTAAGATCCAACGCCAATCTCTCGTGTGCATTCATAGCAAGGTCAACCTAGAGGCCCTATGCTCTCAAACAAAATTTTGATCGTCCTAATCGCACATTTCAATTCAATGTATTACTATTCTACGAAATCCAGAAACTTATAAACACAAAAATCTCGCCATAACAGAAAAAATTTCACTTCGCACTTTAACGGCCCTAACTAAGAGCTCCGAGTTACAAGCTAAGAACTCCAAGAACCTCAAGAGATCACGGCCTTACATTATCTCTATTAGCTACTACGCTTATGTTGTTCTACAACCTTGATTAGGTTTAGGCAATTAATTTCATATCCCTCCAATTTTACCCAATAAAGATAAGTCTTCCTAATGATATCTCTAACCTTCGAAACATAAGTCATCATAACCAATAGCAATCTAAAGAAACTTCACCAATGAAATTCGGATCATCAATTAGGGTTCTATACTCTAACCATTAAGATCATTACTTTAACCTCAATATCCCAAAACCGTAATGCTCTGATACCATTTCTGTCACGACCCCAACCCACGGGCAGGCCCGCGAGTTAGGCACGTGACCGGCCGCAGACCCAATGGACTCCAACCGAGGGCTTTGCCAGGCCTTACTCGCTAAAACAACATATAATCTGCAGCGGAAATTAAAACTTCTACAAACCTTAATTACATTTTCATTTTCATTTGAATACAACACTTATGCTAAAACTCTTCATAACTCCGATCTGTCAACAACTAAGGCTAGACCAACAATCTAAATGTTTAGCAACTCATTCGAAGCAGTGTCCGAAGCTTCGCGCCAAATTTTCCCTTCCTATGCTCCTCACTATCACCTTACTTTCAAACCTGAAATGATAAGTAAGGGGTGAGCTTCCACGTGCTCAGTAAGTAACCAATGATTCAACTAGGTGGA